>MU105722.1:494137-914030 GCA_012274485.2 Sinapis alba | reverse complement strand
AAGACTTTTGAGAAGACTTTGTTCTCTGTGGGAAGACTTCCAGAAAGTCTTCCAGTGCATTATATGTTAGAAGACTTTGTCAGAAGACTTTTTGAAAGTTTTCTAACATAATGTACAAGAAGACTTTCTGAAAGTCTTCTAACATAATGTACATGTGTAATAATTTTGTTTATGATTTATTTTGTGATTTGTATGTATAATCTTTTATTTGTGGATTATTTTATAAATTTGAAGAGATGTCAATGAATTTTTTTTGGTAAATATGTTCATGTCTACAACATTATCTTGCAAAAAAAAAAAAAAATATGTTCAATGAAATTTTTTTGGTAAATATGTTCATGTCTACAACATAATGTCTACAACATGATCTAACACTTATAACATAACACAACAACACAAAAACTTAGTTAAATTTACTAAAATTAAAAGAAAAAGAATTTTAAGAAAACTTAATCAAATTCACAAAATATAAACTTTCACTTGAAGTTTTCTGAGAATTTTCGGAAGAAATTTTTTTAAAACCTTAAAAATTTTCTATAAGTTTTTGGAAAGTCTTCTAGCATATAATGTAATAGAAGACTTTATGGAAGTCTTCTAGCATATAATGTACCAGAAGACTTACATGTAAGTCTTCCTGAAAAGACTTCCACGGAAGTCTTCTTCTGGTAGAAGACTTCCACGGAAGTCTTCTTCTGGTAGAAGACTTACATGTAAGTCTTCCGGAAAGGTCATTTTTGCAATTGTAAATTTAGAAATGAAGACTTCCAGAGAAGACTTCCATGTAAGTCTTCTCGAGAAAAATGAGAAGACTTTCATGTAAGTCTTCTCGAAAAATAGGTTAGTTTTGCAATTGACCAAATTGTGTCAGAAATTTGACTTTCTGTGGAAGACTTCCAGGAAGTCTTCTCGACAGAAGACTTTCGACAGAAGACCAAAATCACAAAAAAATAAAGTTAGAAGACTTACAGGGAAGTCTTCTGCTGGAAGACTTCCTAGAAGACTTCCCTGTAAGTCTTCTCGGTGGAGAAGACTTTCAGTTTAGTCTTCTCCACGAACCAGATCTGAAAAAAAATAAAAATTCTTCTTAAATTTGGTGAGATTCATGTTTAACTTCTCCAAGTACATATCATTTTTTAGTGAAAGTTACATACTTGTTCTTGACCAAGAATCATGAATTTTAGTAACATTAATAAGTTTATAAATTTTAAAATCAAAAAGTTAGGATTTTGGGAAGTAATAAGAGAGAAAGTGAAAGGAAAATAGTTTGTGTGTGTAAGAAATAAGTATATAAAGATGTAGATGTTGATTTTAGAAGCATTAAAAGCTTCAAATTGGTTGTTCATGGTGGTTGGTGTATTGAAGCCAATGACAATATTGTAAATACTTGATGAAGATGAGGATGATATAGTAATACAATTATTTTCAAAAAAAAAAAAGTAATGGCATTTTCGTGAATTATCCGAACTTCTAGGGTGAAAAGGGAATGTGAAAATTTCAAAAAAACCATGGGTTGGTTTTGCAATTGAGTTCAAGTTTTGAGTCGCTTTTGAAAAAAACCCTTTATAATATATATATATCTTTGATTTACATATTTTAACTTCTTATATAACTTTTATAATAATTGGCTATGCATGTTATTTTGTATCATTTAAAATATATAACTTCACTACATAATTATATATAACATTTACTTAGACAAACATTATTGATAATAATCAACATAAATAAAATAATTAATAATTATTTATAAAAATTAATTGTTATCTTATAGTATCACATTTTAGTTTTTTTTTTGTTGTTCGTACATATGTATTATAATACACGCATACATTTTATTGTTTGGTTAATTAACTAGTTATATTTTCAGGTTATTTTATATAATCTACATTCATTGAAATAAATACTAAAAATCAAAGTATGTTTTGAATTAGTTATCTTTTAATGAATTATTATAGTTTTAATATGTTACAAATAAGTTGAAATTTATGATAATAATGTTTAATAAAAGTTTTTATATATATTTAACTTACATCATTTTAAAATCTTTAATATTCAGTCAGAGATAATGATTAGGTAAATTATCTTGATCAATTAGATATGCATAATATTTGATCTGTATTTTCTGTTTGATTTGCATTTTTTTTATTTGCATCACCATTAAAAATTCATAAGAATATTTTTAATGGATATTCTATCTTTCGGTTTCTTAAAAATATATATGTGTATATATATTGATATTATTATTTAATTATAAGATTATTAATTTTACGGAAAATTTAATCTAAAATTTCTTAAAATAAATAATTAATAATTTCATAATAAAATATTAATATTAATATATATATATATATATATATATTTTAGAACCTTAAACATAGAACTTCGCATTAGAGAGGTGCTCTAACCGAAATAAAAATGCAGCTGGTTGTTGGCAAAATAATAAATTAAAAAGCTGAATGAAAATGCAGCTGGTTTGGTTGAACCGAAGACAAACCGGATTCTAAGCTGAACTCAAATCGGGTAGATAAGAGTTAAACTTGAGCACAGTTTTTGTTTTCTATTTTCTAAAACCAAAACCAACGTTCAAGTTTTTGTTTTGTTTTTTAATAGAACTTGACTGTCGGTTTTGTTATTTTTTTTGTTTTTTTCCCCTGTTGTGACTTATTTCCTTAAAGAATATCCAACAACTTTTTTTTTTTTGAAAAGGGCTTGCTCAATATCCAACAACTTTCTGGTAATTTTCATGGAATTTTCCTTGGGGAATAATCAGATTATAAAAATACCCGCTTAATATTAGCCAACACATATATATGCTAGTATTATACAACAAGTAGAGGCCACCGAATTCAATTATATAACACTTTAGTCGAGAACCTTTTTTTGTCTTTTTGAGTAGTTGAGAAATGAAAACTTGAGAGTGATGTTAAGTTTAATAAAAGACCCGCTTAATATTAGCCATAAGTTTAATAAAAGACCCGCTTAATATTAGTCAGTACATATATTTCCTTTTGTCATCAAGTCTTCAAAAACCAAAATGATCAAAAAATTTCATTAAAAAAAGTAAAAGATTATTTTACCCGTTACTTTATAACTATTAAATATAAAAAATAAAAAATAAATAAAAATAATAATTCTTTTATAATTTTAAATTATATGTTTTAAATTTAATTTTTCTTGATTTTTTTTTTCAATTTTTATTTTCTAAAAAAGTTTTTTTTTCTAATTTTTTTTAATTTGAAATGATTTTAAAACTATTTTCAAATTTTTCTTTTTTAATTTTTTAATATTTATTTATTTTTAGAAATTTAAATTCACTCCCAAAACACACACCCTTTTATTTTAAATTACAAATCTATATTAGTTAGTCTTAGATATAAATATATATTGGTGTTTTACAAAAGTAATCCAAAACAAAAAGTCAAATGTAAAACTAACACATAATTTTTTTGGAATTTTCATTTGTCTTTTCTACCCTAAAAGTTTAGATTATTCATGAAAATACCATTAATTTTTTTCTTCGAATTTGAGTGTTTTACTTTATCATCCTCATCTTCATCTCTTATTCATAATATTGTCATTGCCATCAATACAGAAACCATCACAAACAACTTATTTGAAGCTCTTAATGCACCTAAAAATTGATTTTCACTCTTCCTAAATCAATTATTATGCAAAAAACTTACATCTCTATTCACTTTTTCTCTATATTCACCCAAAAAACTCAATCTTGTGAATCTAAACTTTCAAATATTCATGTACCCATTCAAGTTCATAATTACTGGTTATTAAAGAGTAAGATCGATTTATGGGTGAATTTATGTGTGTTTGGAGAAGCTAAGCAAGTTACCTCAGTCGTTGAAGGTATGAAATCAAAACTTTTTTCTGAACTGTTCGTCATAAGACTTACAATAAGTCATCTGGTCAATGCGTAGGTTAGTTTTGCATTTGACTTTCTTAGTGTTTTCTTGAGACGACTTCCAGATAAGTCGTCCAGATTTTTAATGTTAAAAAAAAAATTCGAATTTTTTTCAGACGACTTACATGTAAATCATCTGAAATAAACATGTTACTTTTGCAATTGACCGAAATGTGTCAAAAAGTCGTCTGTCAAAAAAAGTGACATCCTGTTTTTTTTTTCCGAGATTATGGTCAAATCTTTAGTTTCGACTGATGACTTCTTGGAAGTCGTCTACTTAAAATTAAATATCTAAGTTTAAATTTTCAATTGCAAAAGTAACCTAAGTCGACTTACCTGAAAGTCGTCTAGAAGTCGTCTCTACCGAGTCAACATTCTCAAAAAATGTTAGACGATTTACCTGGAAGCCGTTGGATGGAAGACTTACATGTAAGTTGTCTCTAGCCAGTCAACTTTCTGATACAATTCGGTCAATTGTAAAAGTAACATGTTTATTCTAGACGACTTACATGTAAGTCGTCTGAATTTTTTTTGAATTTCTTTGTTAACAAAGGATGACTTATCTGGAGGTCGTCTGACTGGACGATCTCACTGTAAGTCTTCCTTTGTAAATATTCAATTGCAAAAATGACCTAAATGGACGACTTCCAGGGAAGTCATCTAGGTCAATCATTGATAAACTTTCATTTTTTCAAAAGTTTTAATGGATTTATAAATTTTTCTTGTTAATTCATGTATATTAGTCAATATTGGGCTACTTAATAAAATTTATAACTGAATTGGTGATAATTATGAGGTTACCAACATACATGTTATTAACCTTTTGTTTATAGCAGACGACTTTCAGGAAGTCGTCCAAGTCGTCTCTGCTTAACTTTTTTTGAATTGCTTTTCTATATTTGTTAATGTGTTTTAATTTGATTCTTTGCAGATGATACATCATATACTTGTAGTCTACGGAGAATGGTCAGTGAAAGACGACTCTTGGGATTTTGTGGTTGATGAAGCTAAAGGAGCGAGAATATTCTTTTTGAGTGAAGGTTCTACACATGCCGAACTTATTGAAATGGTTGTAGAAGATTATAACCTGGAAGCAGAGGTTGTGGATTTAACCTACTTATTACCAGAAGCAATGAGGCATCAATACACTCCTCCTATTCATGTTACAAGTGATAGACAAATTCAGAACTTGATCGAGATCACTAAAATGCATGATGTACGTCTTTGTGTTTCAAGACGAGTGAAACTGAGAACGGTTAAAGATAAAAAAATAGAAGCTGAAGATGCTAATGATGTTTCAGAGGAAGGGGAAGAAGATGATGATGGGGCTGAAAATGATGATTTGGGAAGAGGATGTTAACTTGCCTAAAGCTGAAAATGATGATCGGGAGGAGGATGTTAACTTCCCTAAAGCTGAAAATGATGATTGGGAGGAAGATGTAAACATGCCTAAATCAGAAAATGTTGAAGCGGGTGATCTTGGTGAAGATATATCGAGTATGAAAAAGTTAAGGATGAAGATGAGGAAGAGGAAGAAGAAGATAATATATGTTTTGAGGAATTGAAAGAGACATATGGTAGTGACGGAGGAAGCTCGAATACCAACAATACCAATATTTATGTCAACTAGAGTTTTGTTAGTAAGGATACACTAGTTTAAGAGCTGCGATTGATAGTGGTTGTAATGACCCTCACGAACCAGTGATTTTTTAGTCGAGAAAAATTCCTCTCAACCAGTTTGATATTGGTAGATTAGATTTTAAAAAAAAAAATGACCCGGTGAATTAATATCTCGACGAGACTGTCATGTAGTTGAAAGACCTTCCCTTGATAGATCTGGCCGAGCTTTAATTATTATGGTCAAAATTTTATTAAGATGGACGAGATTTTCCGAGAGCAGGACGGGAATTAATGGACGAGAAATATTTGGTCGAAAACTGATCGGAAATGTCGACCAACTTCTTCAATAATTTTCCTAACCCGTCACATGCATTGCACCAACCTGCCTGCTTGCTTCATTTAAGTGATCATGTAATTGTCACAAGCTGTCTGCCTCCTTGGTTAACAAGTCAGTCATGTGCAAGTCAGCAGTTACTTGCTTCAGCTGCTTGAAGCTTTCTTCATAGGAAGGAAAAATTCAGCTGCTTTTGATGAAGCATGTCTCCAGCTGTTAAGTTTCAGCCTTGCTTTGTGCTGAGTGAAACCCACTTCTAAAGCAACCTCTCAGTCATTTAAATCTATTCTTCACCAGTCTGGTCGTCCATAACCATAAGAAAATCAGAGAGAAACTTTCAGAAAAATCAAAGAGAGAAAAGAGAGAAAACTAGACAGAAAAATGAGAGAAAAATTCAAAGAAATTCTGAAGAGAGATCTGAGCATGGACGACCTTTCCTAACTCTCATGTGCCTTGAGTTAGTGACTGTGGTGAGTGAAAAAATTTATAGATGGTCCAGAAGATTCATGAGATCACTTCACAGCTTATCAGTCTCAAGTATTAATCCGGTAAGATCTTCAGTTAGTTTGTTCGGATCAGTTTGATGAGATCAGTTTTTGTAAGCTTCAGTCTCCAGTTTCAGTTCTGTTTGACGAGAACCGAGTGCTGTCTTTTGATTAACTTGTCAAGATCAGTTTATAAGTTTATATATGGTTCAGTCTTTGTTGGTTTATGATTGAATTTGTCTCATAGAACCAGTAGCTGAACTTATGTGAATTGTTTGAAGTTAAACCAAACTGAACTCAATTGATCTTGTCCTGAACTGTTGTGAACTGCCTAGAACCGAGCTGATCTGATTTACTACAAGTAGAACCAAGCTTGAACTGAATAGAAATGGACTTAACTTAACATGAGCTGAGCTGTTATAAACCGATTTAAGTTGTTATAGCTTGAACCAAACTGATCTTGAGATCAAACCACTCTGTTTCAGGTCAGTGGTCGAGAGAAGCTTGAAGGATCAACTATATTCATCAAGTAGAATCATGTTCTGTCTAGGTAAGAACTTGATCATGGACTGATCATTTTCTTAGAATCGTTAGTGAATTGATATAAGTTGATGATCTGAGTTGAGTTTAGTTTTTGTTTGAACCGAACTGAATCATCTTGTATCCAAACGTCCTGTCTTGGTTCAGCTGGTTGGAGAAGTATGAAGATCTGTCCGGGTAACCTTGTGGACGTTCTGAATCAGAAGTGAAGTGGAGTGTGATTAGCTTGAGCTTGAGTCTAGTCTTCCTTAGCCAATCTCATGGATTCAATGGTGAGTCTAAGATAAATGATGAATAAGTTATGAATGAGTATGCATATTTGCATACTAAATATGGTTGATTGATAAGCAAAGTCTCTTAATCTATAATTGAATGTGAAGTGTTTACTTATGTAAACACTTAAGAAATATTATGAACTATTATTTGAGGTTTATCCTGAGCCTTAGTACTTGTTCTCAAGTACAAATATATAAGTATATTATTAAGTGTATAATTATAAATCATGTGAAGTATTATTGTATACTCATTCTCCCTAACTTTCCACATTGCCGTGAATTGGTCCTGCGATATGGAACAAGGTCACAAAGACACGATGATGGGGTCGCACCCTGGAGGTCGTGTAACTGCATGCAGCGTTAGATGTTCGATCTTTGAATATCTGATGGAGATGATGGTTATATTTATTTTTCCGCTAAGCCTGGTTAGCCTTGGTAGTTTTCCGGGTTTAGCATATATATAAATATATATTATAAGTATGAGTTAATGGCGGGTATTGTGGAGGTGATGTTTAAGATAAGATTCACATCGTGGAATGAAATGCCTTATATTATACGAGTTATGAAATATGTTTCCACTGCATATAAATGGAGTTCATTGCTCGGGATATTATTAATATGTGTTGGGTGCGGGATTAGACTCACTGAGTAAACTAGTTACTCATGACTCATTTGTGATGTAGGTTACCAGTAGGCGGGAGACCTAACTCTGGGATGGGAAGGAACAACATTAGCCAGTGATAGTTTTGTTATCCTTGCATTGGTCTTTGGATATATCTTATGTATAAAGAATGTTTTCAGATAACCGCAAGGTCGACCTATAAAATTTGTGTAAAATGCTTTTGAAACAATAAGTATATAATGTATAAAGATTGTTTCTAAAGTACAGGTTCCATATGATATTAGTCCTTGTCCGGGACGAACTAACTATCGGGTATTGCGTGGTCAGGTTGAAAAGCCTTAAGTGATATCCGATAGGAGCGTAGATGTTCTCATATTGCTAGTTCAAGGAACTCGAAAGTATTCGGGAACCTAGGGTTGGCTTTCGGGGAGGATCAACTATGTCATTTCCAGTCATCTACGATCGGGGGTGTCACAAAGGTGGTATCAAAGCATGGTTATACGATGGTTGAATGGGACTTGTTTCAAACTTTTTTCAAGTCAAAATGAGTCGCAAGGATAACTAGGATATGTTGGCTGGTTCCTTCATCTTAGGATAGATAGTCATGGGTAGTTACCTTACCGTTAACTTTCATAGCAGATGTACCAAAATAAGCTCAATGGGATGGAGCGTACTACCCGATTTTGGTCCTGTCATGCTTCAGTTTGGTATCATCATGCTTTTCCTGCCGTGCTGTTGGGTTATACTATAGTTATATTTTAGAGAGAGATACATGACAAAGTCGACACATCGAACACATATATGGACATATTTGTTATCGATGTCAAAGCGGATGTTGTTTTTGATGATTCAGTTTTGGAAGATTTTGCTGCACATGATCACCCAAATGCATATGTTCTTCTAGATGCTCAAGTTTATCCAGCTTATGCTCAGACGTTCCAGAACCAGAGTCGTACAAGCCTGATTGATTCAGCAAGTGTTTCAAGCTTAGCGTTTGTGGCAGAGATAGTTCAATTGTATTACAAGAAGACAGACGCACCGACACTATTCTGTTTGCAACGAGACATCATAAAGTTATGATGCCAAGAAGAAGAAGTTGGGACCACAAGATACCAAAGAAGGGATAACCCATTCGATGTAGATTTTAGATTGAGGAAGATTTTGAAGGCAATACTGGGAGAAGAACGACTGGTGGAGCCTATTGTTCCGAGGATTGCAAGAAGGATACAGAAGCATACAACATCAAGAAGGATGCAGTGAGTTGGTCGTTAAATGTCAAGTGTCAAGCATCATTTTGGGAATGTTAGTCCAAGTTAGGCAGATTTCTTTCAAGAGTTCAAGATGGAGTATTTTCTATTCAAAAGTATGGGGCCAATTGGAGATTAAACTTATGGAGTTGGTACAGTGAGATGTTTCTGTTAGAGGGTTGAAGTCGAATGAATCTGATTCATCCATTATGGTTTGGAGGATGTGGCAAAAATCATGGAAATGTGCTATGGGGACTTAGCCAATAATTTTGGAGCAAACAAAGGACTGTAGGGCTTAAGAGCTTTGAGAATATAGTAATGTATGATGTAAATGTTAAGGGAGCTGTTACTGTCTAAGGAAGTTTCTTTGTGCCATTCAGACCGTCTAAAGGCTATCCGTTCAGATCAAAGGTCAGTTTCAGGTAATGAATCACGAAAGTCATGGAGATTATTTTGTTTGGACGTTTAATCAAATCAAGATCGAGGATCCCAAGTTGTTATGATCATTCTGTTATGGTTGTGCTTCTTCAAGTGGATAAAATCCTGGACCGTGTATGTCATTCGCACTTTGGTCATTCCTATGAAGAGTAAGGATGATATTCTAAACTCAACCATGAAGTTACCCGATTCATTTACCTATACCTAGGGTACCACTTGTTGAACTTTTCGTTTTTCTTACCTTTAGTCCCTAACCAAGTGTTTGTCTATTTGGGTAGAGCCTACGCTCTAGATTTTCCTGGACCGTCAAAACCCCTGATAGGTCCAATCACAGGTTTGCTTCTTATCTCATTGTGTGTTGTGTGCATTTTTTATAAAAAAATTATGAATGATTTAATAAATAAGTAAATGTGTGATCAAGGTGTTGTATGAGACCTTGTTTATGGATGGAATTTTCCACCATATTGTATTTGTTTTGGGAACAACACATAGTTGTAGTTCCCAAGTAGTATCGTAGTTTTAGAGAGGATTCACTTTAGTGAATTCAAGTATACCGTTCTTTTTTGTGGAAGTACTGGCTGCCATTTTGAGTTATGGTATGCTTTTCATGTTCCTTATTATTTCCATTAGAGCGGTTTGTTTCTATCTAGAGTGAGATTGACTATCTAGTTACCGAGCTCAATTAGGAAGTTGTTGAGGAAAGAATTCCTTGAAAGATGACCAGTCACCGTTGGCCTTCCGTGGTATTTTAGCAAGTGTTGGAGCATCGCTCATATCAGTTTGTAGAGTTGAAAACCTTTAGGAAAAAGGTGATGGTGTATTCTATTATCCTGATCATTGAGAAATAAAAGATAACAAGGAGCATAGTATTGAAAACTGTTAGATAACTAGGGAGCATGGAGATGTGTTTAAGGAATGGGAAGGATTGTTGACATCTAGAAGTGACCCGTTCAGTATTCTTCTTGAACCTAGATTCGCTGCAATAGCCTAGGCATCTTGCCAAGTGGTTTTACCTTATTTCAAGTAGTAGTTAGAATAATTGTTTGGAGAAAGGTTTTGTTCGATTTAGTTCTTTGCCATGGAGTGTACCCATGTTAGTGGTAAAGAAGAAGAACCAAAGTTTGTGTTTATGTTCAACTAAAGTTGAACTGAGGACGTGACCATCAAGGTCAAGTATCAACTTTCTAGAATTGGTGAGTTATTAAAGATCGGTTGCAAGATGTAGTTTTTTTTTCAAGGACAATTGATAGACGCTTCACGTTATAGTAAATTCTTCTGTGGTGAAATGGAAAGTTGGATCCCTTAGTCAGCAAGTTGGAACAAGGAGCTGCTGCAGGTTTAGAAATGGTCGCTACTATTGCAGAATGGTTGTGTCCAATCTCTATTATTGAGATTCAAAGTTCTTTGGATTGGCCGGTTACCATCAGAAGTTTGTTCAAGAGTTAGAAACCATGTCAACCACTGGGCTGATTGACTGATAATGGTGTTACCTTCGAATGGAGTAAAAGTATTGATGAAGTATGCAATCAGTTAGAGGAAATCTCAACGTCTATGTACATCTTAGCTTTCATGAGCCTAACCAGTCATATATTGTTGCATGGATGCATCATGTGTTGGTTTAGGTAAATGCTAATGCAAAACGATAAGGTAATCATTTATGCATCAAGGGAACTAAAGAAGAATAAGGTAAATTATTCGATGCATGAGATGGAGTTGGCGGCAGTTTTGTTGTACATCAAATTTGGTGACCATTTCAATATGGATAAGGAATCTAAGTGTCCACTGATCAAAGAAGATATAAGAAAAGCAAATGTAGTTGCTTATTCTTTGAGGAGAGGGAATTTGGTGTCGATATTGAGAAGGATCTCAAGAATCATGAAACAGAAATTGGAGTGGGATATTAGGCTGCCTTATAAGGAAGGAATGAAGAGTTTTCAAGATTGCAAGTAGTAACTCAGTTGGAGGATGAAAACTTAAAGAAAATTTAGGAGGGACATAATGAAGATAATTTCAGTGGAAGATCTGAGGAGTATTTTGTACACCAGGTTAGTCAGAAAAGACGTGGGAGAAAGAACTCAAGTTCTACCAAAAGATTAAAATGGATAATTAGAAAGAGATGTTAAGTGAACGATGAAGAAGATTTATGAGTGCAAGAAGAGGTATGACTGTAAGGCATATGGGAATGCCATGGATGTATCAATACAAAAAGTATGAATTCGTCGAACAATAGTACTTAGTTGGTGAATTAAGCTTGGTATAGACGAACCTGTTGAATCCTCAGTTGCTAGACAGAAGAAGAAATAAGAAAGCAATAGAACCAGACTTAGATATGGGAAACATCATAGAGATTGAATTGTTCAGAAGATTATGAAGAGGGTCTCAGGTAGACCAGAAGTGTATAGAATATTGTAAGGGAAATCATTCTTGGAATAGGCCAGTGCGTGCATTTGACAGTAGCACCCTTGGTCTGAATCATGTTAGTGTGATTGATCGTGCATGTTCTTGTTTGATTGTTGCACGGTTAATCAAGTTGACATTGACCCGACCAGAGATGTTACCTTCATGTATGGCACATCACCTAACATTCCACATTTTATGTTGTTGGTATGGGAGAAAGACATATAAAAATGTTTCAGAAGTGATGGTATTAAGAGACTCAAAACTGTCAAAAGAAGTATGCATACCGCAATATATGAGAGTTATGTGTTGTAGATAATTGGTAATCTTGGAAGTGTTTGCTCAGAAAAGAAATGATCGGTTTCAAAAAGTTGGGAAATCGGAAATCTGCTATATTGATTTGTACGGATTACTGACTGGTTATCAAAGTTGGAAAGGTTATCCATTGACAAGAGAATCTTTCAGTTATGCATTTGAAAATTTGTGATCCGATGTTGCGTAATCCTATATCAGAGCCAATATGATAGAACTGTTGGGACAAGAAAACTTGAAACCTCAAATCGCCTAGCCTAAAGATCCTTTGGGATAGTTGAGAACCATATCAGAAGATTTGATATCAGAAAACTTGGTAAGATCAAGTATTTGGGGAATCAACCATCAGTTATTTTGACATGAGAAAAAGAGGATAAGTTTAGAGTTGATTATTATTAAGTCTTTGCATCGCCTCCAGTGTTTAGTAAAGTGTGTACAACTGTGTAGTCAAAAGACCTTCCCTTGATAGATCTGTCCAAGCTTTAATTATTATGGTCAAAATTTTATTAAGCTGGACGAGATTTTCCGAGAGCAGGACGGGAATTAATGGACGAGAAATGTTTGGTCGAAAACTGATCGGAAATGTCGACCAATTTCTTAAATAATTTTTCTAACCCGTCACATGCCTTGCACCAACCTGCCTGCTTGCTTGATTTAAGTGATCATGTGATTGTAACATGCTGCCTTCCTCCTTGGTTAATAAGTTAGTCATGTGCAAGTCACCAGCTACTTGCTTTAGCTGCTTGCAGCTTTCTTCATAGGAAGAAAAAATTCAGCTGCTTTTGATGAAGCATGTCTCCAACTGTCAAGTTTCAGCCTTGCTTTGTACTGAGTGAAACCCACTTCTAAAGCAAACTCTCAGTCATTTAAATTTATTCTTCACCAGCCTGGTCGTCCATAACCACAAGAAAATCAGAGAGAAACTTTCAGAAAAATCAAAGAGAGAGAAGAGAGAAAACTAGACAGAAAAATGAGAGAAAAATCAGAGAAATTCTGAAGAGAGATCTGAGGATGGACGACCCTTCCTCACTCTCATGTGCCTTGAGTCAGTGACTGTGGTGAGTGGAAAAATTTATAGATGGTCCAAAAGATTCATGAGATCACTTCACAGCTTATCAGTCTCAAGTATTAATCCGGTAAGATCTTCAGTTAGTTTGTTCGGATCAGTTTGATGAGATCAGTTTTTGTAAGCTTCAATCTCCAGTTTCAGTTCTGTTTGACGAGAACCGAGTGTTGTCTGTTGATTAACTTGTCAGGATCAGTTTTATAAGTTTATATATGGTTCAGTCTTTGTTGGTTTATGATTGAATTTGTCTCATAGAACCAATAGCTGAACTTATGTGAATTGTTTGAAGTTAAACCGAACTGAACTCAGTTGATCTTGTCATGAACTGTTGTCAACTGCCTAGAACCGAGCTGATCTGATTTACTACAAGTAGAACCGAGTTTGAACTGAATAGAACTAGACTTAACTTAGCATGAGCTGAGATGTTATAAACCGATTTAAGTTGTTATAGCTTGAACCAAACTGATCTTGAGATCAAACCACTCTGTTTCAGGTCAGTGGTCGAGAGAAGCTTGAAGGATCAACCAGATTCATTAAGTAGAATCATGTTCTGTCTAGGTAAGAAATGGATCATGGACTGATCATTTTCTTAGAACCGTTAGTGAATTGATATAAGTTGATGATCTGAGCTGAGTTTAGTTTTTGTTTGAACCGAACTGAATCATCTTGTATTCAAACGTCCTGTCTTGGTTCAGCTGGTTGGAGAAGTATGAAGATCATTCCAGGTAACCTTGTGGACGTTCTGAATCAGGAGTGAAATGGAGTGTGATTAGCTTGAGCCTGAGTCTAGTCTTACTTAGCCAATCTCATAGATTCAATGGTGAATCTAAGATAAATGATGAATAAGTTATGAATGAGTATGCATAATTGCATACTAAATATGGTTGATTGATAAGCAAAGTCTCTTAATCTATATATGAATGTGAAGTGTTTACATAAGTAAACACTTTAGAAATATTATAAACTATTATTTGAGGTTTATCCCGAGCCTTAGTACTTGTTCTCAAGTACTAATATATAAGTATATTATTAAGTATATAATTATAAATCATGTGAAGTATTATTGTATACTCACTCTCCCAAACTTCCCACATTGCCGTGAATTGGTTCTGCGATATGGAACAAGGTCACGAAGACACGATGATGGGATCGCACCCTGGAGGCCGTGTAACTGCATGCAGCGTTAGATGTTCGATCTTCAAATATCTGATGGAAATGATGGGTTATATTTATTTTCCCGCTAAGCTCGGTTAGCCTTGGTGGTTTTCCGGGTTTAACATATATATGAATATATATTATAAGTATGAGTTAATGGCGGGTATCGTGGAGGTGATGTTTAAGATAAGATTCATATCGATGGAATGAAAAGCCTTATATTATACGAGTTATGGAATATGTTTCCACTGCATACAAATGGAGTTCATTGCTTGAGATATTATTAATATGTGTTGGGTGCAGGATTAGACTCACTGAGTAAACTAGTTACTCATGACTCATTGTGATGCATGTTACCAGTAGGCGGGAGACCTAACTCTAGGATGGAAAGCAACAACATTAGCCAGTGGTAGGTTTGTTATCCTTGCATTGGTCTTTTGATATATCTTATGTATAAAGAATGTTTTCAGATAACCGCAAGATCAACCTATAAAATTTGTGTAAAATGCTTTTGAAACAATAAGTATATAATGTATAAAGATTGTTTTTAAAGTACGGTTTCCATATGATATTAGTCCTTGTCCGGGACGAACTAACTATCAGGTATTGCTTGGTTGGGTTGAAAAGCCTTAAGTGATATCCGATAGGAGCGTAGATGTTCTCATATTGGAAGTCCAAGGAACTCGAAAGTATTCGGGAACCTAGGGTTGGCTTTCGGGGAGCATTGACCGTGTCATTTCTGGTCATCTATGATCGGAGGTGTCACAACGGTGAAGCGTAAGTTCTCCTTCAAAATATTCAAGTCAACAAAAACTCTATTTGTGGCAATTTGTCGTGTTAATGGGTGTGGATGGAAGACTAGAGCGAGTTTGAAGCATGGAACAAACACGTTTTGGGTAACCAAGTATCTGAGCACTCATACATGTTCTATTTCGGACCGACTGGCTGTGCGGAATCATTGTACTATGAAGTATGTTGGTTGGCTTTTCATCGATCTCGTTGGAATCATTGATGGGTTAAATTCACAACATATCAAAGATGCTATGCAAAATATGTTTGGCATGACTCTAGATTACACCACCTCATATAGAGCATTGTTATATGCGCAAGAATTGGTGAGAAGATCAGCAGAAGATGGGTATGAGCAGCTGTCTTCATATTTGGAGCAAATCGAATTAGCAAATCTGGATTCTATCACTAGTATAGAACTTGATTCTGAGAGTAGATTTAAGTATTTATTTCTATCTTTTGGAACTTCTATTGCTGGTTTTCAGTTTCAAAGAAGGATCATCGTGGTGGATGAGACTCACCTAAGTGGGAAGTATGGAGGTGTTATGTTAGTTGCAGCTGCACAAGATGATAATTTTCAGATATATCTATTGGCTTTTGGAATTGTAGATGCTGAAAATAAAGATTCTTGGAAATGTTTTTTCACGAAATTGACAACTTGTATATCTGATCAGTTTGCTTTGGTGATAGTCTCTGGCCGGCACATAGACATTAAAAAGGCTTGTGACAAAGTGCTTCTTTGGGCAACCCGATGAATATGTTATTATCACCTACAACAGAACATTGTCAAAAACTTCAAAAGGAAAGCATCTCTTATAATTGGTCAAAGGTGCTGCATATGCTCATACACTTGACGATTTTAGCCGGTACATGGACGAGATACGGAGTGCAAACCCGGATGTTGCAACATATTTGGGGGAAGCCGACATAGCTCTAAGGTCAAGGGTTCATTGTCAAGGAGAAAGGTTAAACATAAAAATAAGCAACATCGCTGAATCTATTAATTTTGCACTAAAAAAACAAAAGGATTTCCCATACCAGCCCTTTTGGAGTTTATAAGGGAGAAGCTAGGAAGGTGGTATTGGAAAAAGGAAAGAATATGCTATAACTCTCACATATGAACATAGTCGAGGAGTTGAATACTTATTGGCATTTTTTCAGAGCTAGAGGATCATTGGACTGTCAAACCAATCGATGGATGGCGATTCTTTGTAAAAGAGGGTATCCGAAACTGTATTGTTGATTTGGAACATGGAAAGTGTGAATGTGGTGTATATGCAGTTGAGAAAATACTTTGTTCACATGCAATAGCAGCTGGAAATCATGATGGTTTGCATATCTCTACCCTAGTGTCATCGTTCTACTCAAAGGATACTTTGTTTGAAGGATACTCACAAAATATATATCCTTCTGCTGGAGAAGTTAAGGCAAGCAAATGTCTTCCACCAAATGTAAAGCGTCCACCATGAATATTAAAGAAATCAAAATGGCAATCTTGGTTGAAGCTATCTCATATGAAAGGACACAAATCCAGGAAGCAACACATGGTTTATAGATGTTACTACAAAGAAACAGGTCACACAACTCCACATTGTGAGAACTGATCTTCTGGACGACTTCTAGAAGTTGTCTGTAAGTCGTCTACAAGTTGTCTGTAGATCGTCTGTAAATCTTCTGGTTGAAGTCGTCTGGTGGAAGTCGTCTGGTTGAAGTCGTCTGGTGGAAGTCGTCTGGTTGAAGTCGTCTAGTTGAAGTCGTCTGGTTGAAGTCGTCTGGTGGAAGTCTGTATGTCGTATGTATGTCGTCTGAAAGTCTTTTTTTTTATCTTCTTATTATGAACTTCTTTATGATCTTGTATGAACTTAAATCAAAAAATTTATCTTGTTTTTATGAACTTCTTTACAATCTTATTATGAACTTTACGATCTAGTTATGAATTTCTTTAAGTTCTTGTTATGATCTTGTTATGAATACAAAATATAAAATAATCTGAACTTACAAAATATACAATAAAACTTACAAGTTAAGCTTACAAAATGAGTTTTACAAAATAAGCTTACAAAATGAATTTTACAATTTGGATTAGAGTTAGAAGACTTCTACATAAGTCGTCTGGTAGTAGACGACTTACATGTAAGTCTTCTATTCATACATGTCCTGGTTGGCATCAATGTCAGTTCCCTCTGTTTTATGTTTGTAGGGGATCTTTTCAAATATATCCACCGCCATCTTTTCCCTAATAGCCTTGATGTTCTCGTCATGCAAGGCACCGGGAAATGACAAGCCAAGAGCATCAGATTCAATGTACTTCAATGTGAAGACACCACAATCTCCACTTTGACACTGAGGTGCATTTGCACTCTCATACATGTATGGCGCCAGTGAATATTTGCAACGTTCTTCAATATTGGCAGCGCACTCAACAAGCAAATAAAAGACCATATTGACAAAA
Organism: Sinapis alba; assembly: GCA_012274485.2. Classification (NCBI taxonomy): domain Eukaryota; kingdom Viridiplantae; phylum Streptophyta; class Magnoliopsida; order Brassicales; family Brassicaceae; genus Sinapis; species Sinapis alba. Next base: position 896,382 of record MU105722.1, on the reverse strand, counting down.
GGCGCCATTACCTGATCTAACTCTACTTATCTAATATATCCAACGATGCTGTCCCAGACGACTATGTGCCTCTTAGGGAATGATATCCACATAGCAATCCAATGATTGTTGTTGTAGTTCACTGGCGCATATATATCATTGACATGTAACCCCTAAATCTTGTTCGTACGGTAAAATGAGGGTATAACGCCTCCATAAAAATCCCACACCCCCCAGAAGTCCTTCTTTCTAAACCGTTAGGATCCGACTCCAAGCTCACCCAATCCAGGTATTTGCTCGTCCACCACTGTGAAAAGTCATGATCAAGAATACATATTCTTTCACTCCTAAATAAATGTGGGTCATTAGTGTACCGTTGCCTCAACATATTGATAAAAACTTCCATATGCTTCAAAGAAAAAGAATAAAAGTCAGACGACTTAACAAATATGTAAGACTTAATTAAGTCTTCTAACCTGGACGACTTACCAGACGACTTACAAGAAGTCGTCTGGTAAGTCGTCTAGGTTAGAAAACTTAGTTAAGTCTCACCAGAAGTCTTTCGGGGAGCAGTATAGAAGACTTACATAGTTGATAAGCCATTCTGTGGGGGTTCAGAGGGTCCAATACCAGAGACTTGGATATCCTGGTGGTTTCTTTTTAGGAGTGGTTCTATACCATCTGCAAACACCAAAATTACATAAGCAGTCATGATTTTGGTCGTCTGCTAAGTCGTCTAAGAAAGAAGACTTACCTATCTTTCTTCAGCCAATCGGTAAGCGCTGAACTTATGTGCTTCTCAACAGGAAATACAAAAGGATCATAGCCACATCCAATTTTCTTGTTTGGAATAATAATTTTGGATGTGTTGTTTCCCTGAAAAGGAGATTGCTGTGAGGAAACAAGCTTCCTCTCTCGTTCTCTCCTTGCTCGGACATTTGCCAAACCAGCCTCACTCTTTGCCCACCTTCTAGCTTCCTCGGTCTCTAGATCTAAAGTGGTTGTTTTTCCTTGTCCATTATCACAACACTCGCTTCAGATGCTTTCCCTTCCTCGGCCTTTTTGGCCTCCTCGGTCTATTTGGCCTATTTGGCATCTCTAGCCTCTTTAGCTGCTTTGGCATATTTGGTTGTTTTGGCCTCTTCGACCTCTTTGGTCTCTTTGGCTTCTTCGGCCTCTCTGGCAGCTTCGGCCATGATGGCCTCTTCGGCCTCTCTGCCCTCTCTGTACTCTTTGACCTCTATGGCCTCTTTGGTCTCTCTGGCCTCTTCGGCCTCTTTGGTCTCTTTGGCCTCAATGTCCTCTTTGGACACACCCGGTCTCCTTTCGTCTCATTCACACTTTTACTCTGCAAATGAACCAAAGAAGATGACATAAAAAAAATTCTTAACCAAAAAAATAAAAGTCAGACAAATGTAACAGACGACTTATCAGACGACTTATCAGACGACTTATCAAACGACTTACCAGACAACTTCCTGTAAGTCGTCTGATGAGACGACTTACTAGATGACTTCCATGAAGTCTTCTCGAGTAAGTCGTCTGGTTAGTCGTCTCACCAAAATGCAATGAACATTGAGAAACAAAGAAGAACCATATTACTTTATAAAATTTGAACAAAAATCAAGAAACAAAGAAGCAAACAATGCATTCTGATTTACAAAAGAAGCAAATCAGTTTTTTCTTCTTCTATATTTCTTAGAAGTTCTTCCGGATTTTTTGTGGGAGAGGTACTAACCCCGAATTTGTCCGTGTGTTTAGGCAGTTCAGAAGCAGTGTAAGGAACCTCATTAGAAGTAGTCCCTTTGGTGCTTTTGGCAAGCTGCTCCAGAGCTTCGATCCTATCGGTAACAACTTCGACTCTATGGTGTTTTGTACGGGATGACCATACTCAACTCCAAATTCTGGCAGAGCATAGTACACCCACACCTGGATCGCTTGTACAAACCCACCAATAATATAAGATATTGTTAAATCTTTATTCCACAGTGAGTCCATCAACACCTTTAACGCGACTTTCCCCCATGGATAATTCTCAAGCTTTTCTAAATCTATCAATTGCCTTGTAAGACTAGCTCAAGTTATAGTTGAGAACTTTCTGCCTTCAATGAATCCAACGAAGATGGCTAGGTATCTCAGCCGCATCCGATCATCCCGAGACCCCTCTGCACATCTCTTACAAGCTACTATTATCTGCTCCGTAGTAGGACCAACATCGATACCAACACCCAAAAGCTGCCAGAAAGCAGTCGTCTCCTCCGTAACCTCATACCTCAGATTTTCCAGGTTCTCAACGTAATCGCAGTTGAGACCAGTGAGCTGTTCAAACTCAATCAGAGGAAACCTCGCCGGTTCCGGACCAACGGGACACCAAAGCTCATACTTCTTCTTGATCAGAAGCTTGAAACAAATCATAAAGTGAACCAACCTTGATGCCCAAGCAAAATTCATCTCCTTAAACTTGAGGAAGACTCCAAACTTTGAGTCCCTCAGCTCCTCGATTTCGTCTGGATGTAGAGGAGCTCTGATGGCAGAATACAACTCCGTATCATCAATATGATACAAAATGCTTTTTACTGGTTCAGACTCTTTTCCTAAGGTAAATAACCTCTTCAGGAGTTCTGGTAAATTTATTTCCAGTCCGCAAAACAAACAAAACCAACATCTCAAACACAAACCAAACAGAGAAAGGTTTATAAACTAATAAATTTAGGGGTTATAAGACTTCATGGTAAGTCGTCTAGGTAGGCTGTGTGTAGATTTCTTTGTAAGTCATCTAGGTAAGAAGACTTTCAGATAAGTCTAGACGACTTATCCGAAAGTTGTCTAGTACTATACGACTTACCTGAAAGTCATCCGGGACAAGACGACTTACCAAGAAGTCTTTTGGAATATCGTGTTAAACCTACAGATCTGAAAATCGTGTTAAACCTACATATCTGACGATTGAAGTAACTAACTAGATTGAACGGCTACAAATGGATGAACTTACATTCAGATGCGAAGAAGTACTGGTCGGCAACGACAACAGTGGTTACAAATATGCAAAATAAGACGGGAGAGAAGAAGTAAAACTATAAAAATTAGGGTTTAACGGCGGCGAAACAATTCACCTTAAGAAAAACACTGAACGACAGCAAAGATGAAGAACTTACCGGTGGTGAGATCGGCGGCGAAATTCAACGAAACGCAAACTTTTAGATCTGGAAAAGAATGAAGACGGTTAGGTTACTCTTCCTCGGTCGTGACGGAGGAACGATATTCGACGAAAAACCGAGGTTATTGGTAGTTAGATCGATGGCAAACTGCTAGAGGTTTCGACGGAAGATGGCTAGGGTTTCGACGAAAAAATCGCATTTGAAATTGCCTTAGAGAGAAAAGGGCCAGTTTTTTTTTCTCAACAAACAGTGAAAATAACAGTGAAAAATAACTATTTATATTTTCGGTAAAAAAAGTGGTTAGATAAATGTAATTTGGTAAAAATAAAAATTATATACGGTTTGGAAGACTTCCGGGTAAGTCGTCTAAAACCAGACAACTTCCTGGTAGTCGTATGGGGATAAACGACTTCAAGAAGTCGTCTGAGGATAGACGACTTCAGGAAGTCGTCTGGTTTTAGACGACTTGCCAAGAATTCGTCTTAGACGACTTACCGGGATGTCGTCCGAAACCCTAAATATAAAACATAACTCAAATAACTAGCAAAATAAAATTAATCACTTCGTTAAACTTAATATCAACTTTTAAAGTGTTTAATATACATAAATCTAAACATATATACCTCAAATTTAAAATTTTCAAGATAAAAGTTAAGTTTCCAAACTCTAACCCCTATATGTACATACAATACTACAACATATGTTACTAAAACCCAAACCAACTAATACCATCACTTACTTCATTCATCTCATCTAGGTTTAAATCAATTCAATTTTACTAGATCTTTACTTATATCATTTACAAATGTTTATAATTACATTATAAACATTTTCCTCCTCAAAATATTTACTCTTTCAGACGACTTCCTGGAAGTCGTCCATGAGACTTGCTAGACGACTTCCAGGATGTCGTCTAAAAAGTCGTCTCGCAGAAGACCTAAAAAAATGTGCAAACAACTTACTAGAGTTAAATTCATAAAAAAACACTGTTTTTTGTTTGATCATAAGGGATTGTTTGTAATTTTACACTGTTTTTTGTTTAGTTTGAGTTATTTTTGCATTTTATTCATGTTGGGGTTTATGTTTGCATTTAAAATCAAGTTTTAGGTCAAATTTGACAAATTTTCCAACATATATTTCCTTTTTAATGAAACGACAATTCTTCCAAATAGTATTTTGTAAGTTTTTATCAAAAAAAAAAATCCAATAACATAACCAAAATGTTTAACTAAAGAAGCAAAATATTTTATATACTTTAGATATACAAATACAAATAATAAAAAAATAATATTTTTTATAGTTTCGAATTATATGTTTTTAAATTCAAATATTTTTATAAATTTTTTACTTTTTTGAAAATTTTCTTTTTCATTTTATATATTTCTTTTTAAAATTTAAAAATGTTTTTTTGAAAATATTTTTTTAAAAAATTATTAAATTTTTAATGTTTTTTAATTTAAAAAAAAAAAAATAAATCTCAATCTCAAAACTTTATCTTTTAATTGTAGACCCTAAGTCTAAGATTAATTAATCCTAGATGTATAATTATATATTATCTTTTTGATAAAATATTTTGGTTATTTTACTTTTTGGATGATATAATATGATAAAGGTTAAGATGTGTTTTTCGTTTTCAATTGCTTCCTGAAAATTTGAGTGTGATATATAATAAGACCAAAGACTAAAGAGTAGGACGACTTGTTCCTGAAACTTCTATCGTCTTTCCATTTGTTTTTTCAATGTGAGACCGTCATAGTTCGAGTTAACAAGATTTATATAATGCAAAATGCAACAACGCAGAAAAGCAACGATGCAAAAACCCTCATCCTCCTAAAAGCAACGATGCAAAAACCCTCATCCTCCTAAAAGCAACGATGCAAAAACCCTCATCCTCCTAAAATCACCTCCTCTTAAGCCATAAATTAATTTTGGTAAAAAAACAAACTATAAAATAAATCTTCAATTTTTTATTACTAAAAAAGAAAAAAAATATTCAATTCATCATATTTAAATGGACAATTCTCTCAAATAGATTTTTTTTAAATTTTTGTCACAAAAATAACTCTAAAAAAAGCGACTAAAATAGTCTATTTTGTTTCTATACTTTTAATTTTATTTTATTTTTAAAATAGTTTGAAACCCTAACCTCCAAACCCAACCCTTTAACTCTAAACCTTAAGTCTAGATTACTTAACCTAAGGATATAAGTGTATATTTACCTATTTAATGAAATATTTTGGTCATTTTTTCCTTGGAGTATATTTTTATGATAAAAACTTTTTAGGACTATTCTATAGTATTTCTCTATTTAAATTTTACCTCAGTGTTATCAGGTTCGTCTTAAAAATAAAATGGGTCATGAGCTAAAGAAAAATTAGATTATATTTTTCTTAAAAAATTGTATTGAGCATGACACATGGTACGAATAAGACGAACGGTCGATCTAAGAATCAGAATTTCAAGAGACATGTTCTTGGATCAATCAAAAAGTTTCTTGTGATAGCTTTTTCTGAACCAACTTCTTGGTTGATGAATTTAATCGAATAAGCAAAAACTCTAAATTATATTACCAAAAGTTATGTTAAACAAAAGGTATAACCCAAGTTTATATAACCCTTCTATTTGACATATTCTAATAGCTAGTAAAAAGAATTATAAACCGACAATAAAAAGGAAAAAAATAAGAAAACCCAAACTCATAAAACTAAGGTAAATGATTTGAACTCACTCGACAATGTATGTTGGCGCCAAAGAAGAGTGTGATGTTGCATTAGGTACCTCCGGGTGAAAAGGATTCGACCGTGAATCAAAAGAAATATCATCTATAACATGCTGAGACAGATACTTAACATTAAACACATCGTTAATATCTGATGATAAACAAAGACGGTAGGTGTTGTCATTTATGCGTTCCAAAACCTCGACCAGACCAATATTTTTGCTTTCAGTTTGTTGTAAGCATGAGCAGGCATTCTGTCCCAAGTAAGATAGACCCAAACGAAGGAACCTACGTCAAAAATCAGATGACGTCGATGTTTGTCAGCAGCTGTTTCGTATTTTGTTGCAGAAGTCTCCAAATTGGTGACTGCTTTGTCAAGAATTTGAGTGAAAGATTCAAAAAATTTGTCTGCATCGCTATGTATTCTTGTGTGATATGGAAGGTTTGAGAGATCCACTGGAGTGCAAGGGATTGTTCCATACAAAACTTGGAAAGGAAAAAATCCCAGACTTTGGTTAAGAATGATTGTGAGCAAATTCTGCTTGTGGTAGTCGTGCATCCCATGTTTTAATCGCATCACCAACCATACAACGCAAAAGATTTTCCAAAGATCGATTCGTCACTTCCGTCTGACCATCCGTTTGAGAATGATACATAGAACTCATATCAAGAGAGGTACCCAAAAGCTTCCATAACGATCGCCAAAAATTTACGAGAAAACAAGAATTCCTATCCGACACAATAGAGGATGGGAGGCCATGTAGGCGCTATATTTCCCTGAAAATAATGTTGCTACCTGGACTGCATCAGTAGTTTTCTTGCATGGTATAAAGTGGACTATCTTGGAGAAACAATCAGCGACCACAAAGATTGAATCAAAGACGAATTGAGTTCGTGGGAGACCAACAACAAAGTTCATACTGATATAAATCCACGGTTGTGTAGGAATAGACAAAGGCATGTAGAGACCATCATTAGAAGGATGACCTTTAGAAGTCTGACACGTTACACATATTTCAACGAATTGCTCCACATCACGCCTTAAAGTCGGCCAAAAGTACGACGAAGTAACAAGATGAAGAGTTCGATCGCGACCCACATGGCCTTCTTAATGCAACTCTGTCAAGATCTGTAAACGGAGACTACAATCCGGAATGCAAAGTTGAGACCCGCGGAAAAGGAAGCCATCATGGAGAGCATAGTCCGAAGATGGAACCCCGTTCAAAAGAGATTGAATATAGGGCCAAAAATGGATCATCAAGGTAAAGATCACTGGAGGTACCGAACCCAGGGACTGAAGTGTGAAGAACCGTCAAGAGTGAATGTCGCCTGCTAAGGGCGTCTGCAACACGACTAGAAGCACCTGAAGTATGTTTAATCACAAAAGTGAATTGTTGGAGAAAAGCTATCCATGAAGCATGTCAAGCGACACTTTGCCTTGAGTATGTAGATGCTTAAGCGCATCGTGGTCACTATAGAGGAAAAACTCTTTGTGAAACAAATGTGTCGCCAGTGCTTGATGACTTGAATTATGGCATAGAATGTGATGTCATATGTGATGTAACGCGAACGAGCACCTGCGAACTTCTCGCTGTAAAAAGCTATAGGTCACCCTCTTTGGCTTAAGACGGAACCAATTCTTGCCTTTGATGCGTCAAAGTGAAGTTTGAAAACAAGACAAAAGTCAGGTAAGGCGAGTTTATGCACCAAACATAGCTTATCTTTGATGATTGTAAACGCTTTGGCAGCCTCCAGAGTTCAAGAAATGTGTACTTCACGAATGCAGTCTGTTATATGTGCCATGAGACTGCTAAATTGGGACATGAACCACCTATAAAATGAAGCTGATCCATGAAAACTATGAGCCTCTGTGAGAGTAGTTGGAGCAGACCAATACTGAGTTGCAGAGATTTTTCTTGGGTCGACAACGAGTCCTTTCGCAGAGACAATGTAGACAAGGAAGTGAACATGAGAGAAACCAAATTCACATTTCTTCAGTGTGGCGTAGAACTGGTCACGCTGTAGGACTGTCTAGACTTCCAAGAGAGGACGGAAGTGATTTTCTAATGATGCACAAGATCAGTATGTCATTGAAGTAGTCGACGACAAACCTACCAATAAAAGGGCGTAATGTTTGGTTCATCACACACATGAATGTGCTAGGAGCGTTGGATAACCCAAAAAGCATAACAAGCTACTCGAAGAGACCTTCTCGAGTTTTGAATGATGCCTTCCATTCATCTCCATGATGGATACAAATTTGATGATAACCACTCTTAAGTTCAAGTTTTATAAAAATTGTTGATGTGCTGATTTGATCCAACAATTGTCAAGATGCGGAATAGGAAAGTGATACCAAACATTGATTTTATTGATTGCTCGGCTATCAACACGAATTTGCCAAGATCCGTCTTTCTTTGGAATTAGTAAATCTGGAATGGCACATGGGCTCAAGCTTTCGCGCAAGAATCCCTTTGAAATGAGATATTTGACTTGTCGTCGGAGTTCTTCGTGTTCACTAGGGCTCATCCGATAATGTGACCGGTTAAGCAAGGCGGCTTCAGGCACAAGATCTATGCAATGCTGAATATCACAGAGTAGTGGGGGGACTTCAACAAGAAACGAATCCGTCGTCAATGGATAAGCAAGGCGGTAGTGACCGGTTAAGCAGGACGTACCGAAAATCGCTGTGCTTAGCCAGTACAAGTGGGGGGACTTCAACAAGAAACGAATCCGTCTTCAATGAAAGAGGATTAGTAAAGGTTCTGATCCTCATGCTCGACTCAATCGGCAATTTCCTACGCATCTCCTAACTCGTGCCTTGTTTTTTATTGTAGTTGATTGGGCGTCCGTCATTCCCTGCTGAGCGACTAAAGGAAAGAGATTAAGGCTACCGACTATGGGAAAGATTCTGAAGACGTATCCCAATTAGAGCGATATCCTCGGTGCTCGATTGGGCGGCGAGAGCTTAAACTCCATGGAAGAGACCGAGAAGACGGACAACAAGGTACCTGATCTGCCGATCGAGGAGATGAAGGCGGCGGTCGGCGGTGCTGAGTCGGCTGATCGGGGGAAGAAGAAAACGAAGTCTTCGAAAAAAGAAGAAAAGTAGGTCTGCCAAGAGGCCAAGGTTAAGCCCCCAGCGTGACCAGGGGCTGAACGCCGAGGGTGAAGAAGGGGGCGATCAATCGCTCGGTGAGGTCAAAGAAAGCCTGGGGGATGATCGATCACCCAGTCAGGTGCATAAAGATGTTAGGGACAATGAGACTCAATTTCTTCAGGGCTCTCTCGAGGAGGAGCAGGGAGCATCCGCAGGATCAAAGAGGAAGAGGTCGCTGGGAGAGGGCGCTCGTGAGCCGAGTGAAGGCCGCAAAGATTCAGTCGATTGTTTGGTCCATCTTTGCCGTGCCCTTTGGGACGGGAGAACTCCTTCAACCAAGAAGTCTCCTGCGNGGGGGGGGGGGGGGGGGGGGGGGGGGGGGGGGGGGGGGGGGGGGGGGGGGGGGGGGGGGGAAATAAGGAAGAGTTTCTGGATTCAGCTCGCGCAGACGTTGTCGTAAGTCCCGTTTCTTTTGTTTTCTTATATTTCCTCGGTCGGCTACTCACTCGTTTGTCTTATTTTCAGGTTATGGCACACAAGAACCTTCTTGTTTAGGAGTATGAATTTGCCTTACGAAAGGTGGTGGTGGCGGAGCTGGTCAAAGCAGAGAGATGATCAGGACCAAAAATAGCGAGTTCGAGAGGATGAAAAAGGACATCCTCGAGAAGGCGAAGGGATTGGTTGCCGAGCGAAATCGACATTTCAACGAGTGCAAACAAGCGGTCAAGAAGGCTGCGGGTTTCAAGGCCGAGTTAGAGGCCGCTCGAGCGACCATCAGTCGATTGGAGAAGGAGAAGGCCAAAGAAGCGGACAGGACAACGAAAGTAATGGATCTCTTGAGACGGTCGCGTTTCCACGAGGTTGCGTGCGAGAGGAATCGCGTCACGACCTGCATAACCCTCCAGTGCAACCATCGCTTCGAGAAGTTCTGGAAGTATATAGCCAACCAGGACAGATAGGAATCGAAGCTATTCCTACACAGCCAGGCTTATGACACACTTCAATCGATAGACCTGCTGGAGAAGTGGGGACTTCAGATTCCAGAGAAACTGAAGGACATCCTGATCGAGGACGAGGAAAAATTCAGGAAAGAGGTCGAGGATGTCGAAGTCGAGGATATCACTGATCAAGATCTCATCCTTTCCCCCCTTCGCATTGACCACTCTTCGGTTTTGATCAGTTCGGGTTGAAATTGGGGGCCGTTGACTCAGCAACTGCGGCATCTCTCTGATCGCCCGCTTCAAAGAACGAGGACTCTGTTGCGGCCTGCCGCTTGACCAAGGGTCCCCCTTGTCGCTTGTTCGGAGGTTGTCACCCGCATAATCCTGGAGCCTATGCCGGCTGCTGGAATGCATGAAACCTTGATAGGGAGACATGAGATCCTGAAGTCGGGTTTGGAGGATCGGGAGCTCGAAGGCGAATTCCACGGTGTTGGTTCCTCGGGTCGAGAGACCGAAGATCAGTTTTCGGAGCAAGGCTGAGATCGAGTTTTATTGTCTGTACTTTTTTTGTACTCTTTTGTTTAAGCTTTGTCTTTCTGCGCTTGTAGTCTCCTTTAGAAATTTGGAAATTATGATTGAATATTTCAGCATTCCATGATTTCACTTAGTCTTCGCAACTCGTAGTTAAAAAGGGCCAGAACCTAGTTTTTTTTATAATGCAGTTCGCGTCGTTCTGTGGTACTTATCATCGCTGGAGGTTCCTTGGAACAACGTGATTGTCTGTGCCGATTGATTGCTATTCGATCAATTCGGTCGTCTGGTCGACGAAAATTTGCTCTGGCTACTCGATCTGCTTGTAACCGCTCAATCAATGTAGCCATCCTGCGAGGCTAGAGTGATGGAGAATCGCTCATCCGCAGTCCGAGCGGAGTTGGAATCGTCACCCGCTCGAGGCGCTCGGCCCGTAATCTATTGTCGTGCTGTCTCGCGATGCGGAAGTGATTGGGGTCGTTCGCCTGGTGTTGGGTGGAAGTGACATCGTTATCTGATCGAGGCCGGGCAAGAATGGCATACTGTTGCTCGTTTGATGCTGGGCGAATGCCAAGGTTGAAGGAGGGGTCGGTTGGTCCTTCCTTGCCATGTCCTCTAGGATGGGAGGACTCCTCCAACCAAGAGGCTGAGACAAGCGACCGAAGGCAAAAGTTGAGACAATCGACCGGTTGGTCAAATCGGCTGGGAGCGTTTTACAGTGTTGATGTGCGTTTCCGCAAAATCAAGTCAATCATGGTTCAATTTTGGCCGAGTGGCTCTTAGCCGCTCGTCACATCATCATTTAGGCGATAGTGACATAATTTTAGCCACCCGGTGGTGGGGCAGAAGTGACTTGTTGTCATCCTCTTGAAGCTGAACGAAAGTCACGTACTTCATGTTGTCATTCGTTCGGTGTGGGACGAAAGTGATTGTAAGGTCATCCGTCCGGTGTTGTTTTTTATATATTTATGTATATTTTTATTATTTTTTTGGATTATGGCTGAGCCTAGCGACATGTTGCATACATACCTGCATGGGGATCAAGCCAATCGTAATTCAATTTTGGCTGGATGATTTTTAATCATTTGTTTGCGCTACTATTGAAATAAAAGTGACGAAAGTTTAGCCACCCGGCAGTGGGGCAGAAGTGACGTGTTGTCATCCGCTTGAAGCCGAACGAAAGTGTCGCGCTTTCGTGCTATTATTCGTTGGTGTGAGATGAAAGTGACTATACAGTCATTTGGTCTTTTTTTTTTGTGGCCGAGCGAGGGCTATGGGTCAAGTGTAATACTTTCTGAGGTTAGAGGCATTCCAATACCTGGGTATTGATTCGCCAGTCGAAGTTTCCAACTGATATACTCCCGGCTTGATGACTTCAATGATCTTGTATGGTCCTTCTCAGTTCTCCCCTAGCTTTCCTACTTTCCATTCCTTTGTATTCTCAAATACTTTGTGGAGGACGAGGTCGTTGAGTTCAAACGGTCAGCGGTGGATCCTTTTGTTGTAGTAAGCCTCATCGAGATGGTGATAGTTCTGGATGCGCAGGAGCGCATGATCTCTGCATTCTTCGATTAAATCGGTGTTGAGTAGCATTCACGTGTGACGCAGGCTCGTGAACACCGCATGAACACGAGTGCCATCGCTCCAACACCACATGCCAACGAGAAAAGTGTTTGACCAGTCGTTCGGTGGGGGGTCGTTCAGTGCGACCAAAAAACTTCATCTATTCGTCAGCGCAGTGGTCCTTTTTAAGATCGAAGCGCTTCTTGATACCGTCAATGATCTTCTTGTTTATCCCGTTGTCGGTGATGATTTCATAGGGAAAACCATGGTGGGAGATGACGTTCTTCCAGACGAAGCGTTGCACTTCTTTATCAGTGATTTGGGTAAAAGCTTCCGCCTCAACCCATTTGGTGAAGTAGTCCGTTAGCACAAGGACGAATCATCGTTGTCTCAAAGTCAGAAGAGGCCGGATGATGTACATTTCCCACCTCAAGAAGGGATATGGCGCGGCTATGGTCTGGAGTAGCTCGGTGGAGGAGTGTATGGTCGGGGCGTGTCGTTGGCGTTTGTTGCACTTCTGAGGGTATGTTTCTCAATCTGCAGTCATGGTAAGCCAAAAATGACCCATCGTTTTGATTTTGAGGGTGGACCCTCGACTGCCTAAGTGGTTACCGCTCCCTCCTTCAGGAGTTTCTGGCATTACTAACTTTGCTTCCTCCGGATTGATGCATGTGAGGAGGACTTTGTTGGCCGTCTATGGATGCAACTTCCCATCGATGATGACGTTGTTTGAACTTTGGCTTTCAATCGGCAGGCTTCCCATTTATCGTCGGATAGGCATCCTTTGGCTAGATACTTGATGAATGAGAATCACCAATCAGGCCGCTGTTTGCTTGTTCCATCGGGCGGATTGTCGATATCATATCATCATTTTGGTTGATAGGTGCGACGAGCGTTGTCTCTTCGCGATCGATCGTGATACTTGGTTTGTTGATATGCTCGACGGATATAGCGCACTTTACTTGATCGGTCGGCTACTGCCGAGCGCAGCTAGGGCGTCAGTGCATACGATTTCCCCACGGGGAATCTTGGTTAGTTTGAAGGAGTCGAACAATTTTGCGAGACTTTTAACGACTCTGAGGTAGGCATCCATTCACTCGTTCTTGGCGTCGTAGTCACTGCGGAACTGATTAGCTACAGTTAGGAATAATAATATGCGTGAATGCATTTAGCTTTAACGACTTTTGCGAGACAAAGCCCGACGGTAATAATTTCATATTGGGCCTCGTTGTTTGAGGCTTTAAATCCCAGTCAGTAGGACTGGCGGAGTAGTTCTACGGTTAGAGATTGAAGTTGTATTCTGACCCCAGATGCTCTCTGTGAGGAAGTTCCATCGACTTGTAAAACCAAAGTGCCGTTCGACAGCTGAAGGTCTTGCTCGAGCTCGAGCGGTAGTTCCATCAAAAAGTCTGTCAACACTTGGGATTTGGCAGCATGCCTGCTTTGGTACGTGATATCGTGCACTTCGTGGGATTGAGCTTCATGCCAAACTTGTTCAGGACAAGGAAGAAGTCTTTGAGATGGTCGACATGTTCAGCGGTGATTTTAGATTTTACTGGCATGTCATCAATGTAGACTTCCATAGTGACTCCCAATCGCTCGGCGAACATTTTGTTGACCATGCATTGGTAAGTCGCCCCTGCGTTCTTGAGTCCGAGCGGCATAACCTTATAGCAATATGTTCCCCGATCTGTAATGAAGTCCGTCTTCTTTCGATCGTCAAGATGCATCAATATTTGATTATATTCATAGAATACGTCCATGAACATCAGCAGCTCGTTGTCAACCATTGATTCGACGAGGCGGTCGATGTGAGGGAGGGGAAAGCTGTCTTTTGGACACGCTTTGTTGAGATCGGTAAAGTCAACACAGACCATCCATTTACCGTTCTTTTTCTTGATGACAACAGGATTGGCCAGCCACTCTAGTATTTGACCTCAGTGATTTACCCGACGCTGAACAATCACTCGACCTCTTCGTTGACTTCTTTTGATCATTCTGGTCCGAGTTTGTTTCTCTTTTGTCAGACTGTCTTGAAGGTCAGATCGACGTTGAGTGTGTGAGTTGTGATACTGGGATCGGAAGCTGTCCACGCGAACGTGGCGATGTTATCCTTAAGGAAAGAAATTATTTTTCCTTCGTTTTGACTGGTAAGCAGGCACCGATTTGAATTGTCTTGGTCGCATCATCATCATCGATGATAACCTCGAGGATCTCGTCTTTGAGAGGATATATCTTCTTGATTTGTTTCACGACGACGTTGACGTGGGAGATTCCCCTTTGGCTTTCACTTCATCAACGAGGAGGTCGCGGGCAGCCGCTTGATCGCCTCAGAGTGTGACAATTTGCCCGTCGTTACCAGGGAACTTGACGCACTGGTGATAAGTTGAGGGTATCTCTTTCATAGCCTGGATCCATGGAGTTCCCAAGATCGAGTTGTAGGGGATTCGTACGTCAATTACCAAAAATTTGATGATGCGGGCGACGCATTGGGCGTGGATGCGCATTCAGAGCGTTCTGAGCATGGTTTCGGATGATCCGTTGAACCCGGTCAATGAACGAGTTTTGGCTTCATGTTGTCGAGGCTTACTCCCATTTTGACGAGTGTGCATTTAAAAATAAGGTTGACTGAGCTACCAGTGTCTACTAAGACTTTAGTAACCTCGCAATCGCCAATACCAACTTCGACGAGGAGGGAATCGTTGTGTGGCATGTGGACGCTGATAGCATCTTCGGTGTAGATGGTAATTTTGGGGTTGTCCTCCGGGGTGGAAGACTACCTTTTGACAGTTACCGCTCTCCGTTGGAATTCTTTCACGGATCTAACGGAATCATAGCAAGGAGGAAATTCTCCCATGATGACGTTCAGAAGAGGCGATCGCTCAACACTTGGTTCCTTCGGTTGACACGATCGGTCGGCCTTGATTCTTGTGAGTCGGGTGCACAGATCTTCTCAGTCGTCCGGCTCCGATAATTCATCAGGTCGCTTCGATCGGCGACGCTTGAGATTTTCCCGAAGGTTGGGAATTTTTTAAATGAGCTAAGTGCAAAGGTTGATTTCTCGGCACTTGCTTTATTCGGTCTTATTGATTGGTAGAGACTCTTTCCCGTATGGACGGCTCTGATGGTGGTTCTCCCGCTTAGCCGTCAGCTTGTGTTGGGCGTCTGATGCGGTGAGCGTCACCGCCTTCGAGTCATCGACCGCGGTGGTCTATTTCAGAGCTTGTTGCTTGCTGAAAAACGCTTGTTTGTCTTCCTCCATCATGATAAAGTTTTTCGATTGATGGAGAGCGTCTTAAATGGAGATCGTCATATGCACATAGAGGTATTCGCATAACTTGGAGTGGATTCATAGCGAATGTACCAACACCTCGACAGTTATGTTGTCCCGAACGTGGACCCTAGACACGACTTATTTAAATTTTTCCATGAAGTCTTGGAGACTTTTTCCGGATGACTGAGACAACTTCCATAGGTCGGCGGATGATGCTCCTTGGCGAGTGAACATAATGTAATGCTTGAGGAAGTTGGCCGATAGGTTATGAAAGTTGTCGATCAAATCCTTCGCCAGCCGAGAGAACTAGGTGAGGGCCAGCCCGTAAAGACTCTCAACAAAGAGCTGGCAGAAGCCGGCGTCCCTCTCTTCATTGGAGAAATGAGTACGACCCATGGCGATGTTGAACGCGGTCATGTGATCGGTAGGATCAGAGTCACCAGAGTACGAAGGAATACATAGTTTCTCCGTCGATCGGACTTTGACGTCGGTTATCCATTTGGTGAACGGGTTCTTTTGTGTGGCAGTGAGAACGCGTTCGATCTCAGGTGCTGACATCGTGACATGATGGATTTTAGAGTGAATGTCTTGCAAGGAAAGGGGTAGATCAGCGATTTGGCGACTGGTTAGGGAGTCTGATTGATCCGTCGCTATGATGGTGTCGTCGTTCGCCAGGTGCGCTACGCCGGCGGGTTGAACCGCTCCATTGGGGTTTGTGGTAACAAACAGCCATCGTCTCGCCAGTTCTGACCTGTTGCCCTTGCCATTTAAGGTTCCGAGGGCGGGGACGACTGCAGCCAGACGGTCATTCGTAACTTTGTTGGTTTCATGCTACTGCACAAAACGTTCCATGATTAGCTACATCATGTCGGTCAGATTTGGTGTCGCGACAGCCGGCGTTGCGGCGACCGATGGTGTCCCTTCGTCGGCGGGTGTGTCATCGGAGGTGTCGTCGTGACTCATACCGATTGCTTGAACCCTACTTTGCAAGGCCCCACAGTGGGCACCAATTGTTAAATCTGAGTTTAGTTAGATCGATCCGAAAGAAACTAAATTCAATTGTGAGTTCTCCAAAAATGTTTTATTGATCGGTACGCGAAAACAAACGTAAATACACGGAGGTTTCAGAGAAAAGAAAAAGGGTTGAAGCTTTATCGAAAGCACCAAAGGGAATACACGGAGGTCCGATTGATTCTTAAGCCCTAATCTTGCCGTTAGTGGTTTTGTGTCTATCTGTGAATCCCCTCTTTCTTCCTCATCTCATCCACTTTATAGTCGATCACCTTCCCTTCTAAACCATTCGCCCTAAAGGGTAAGTTGAGGCCAGCATTTATTGGGCCTTGGGCCCGTGAGGAATACCTCATTCGGCGGCCCACCGATCGAGCAGAGCTCCAGGCTACGGGTTTGAGCGATCGCTCTCGGACGGCTGGGCTCTCTCGGACGGCTGGGCTCTCTCGGCCGGGCCCAAGAAAGGAGATGGATCAAGACCGGTTATTGGAAGGGCCATGTGGAGGAATGTCAGAATTCATCCCCAACAAATATTTAATTTCTTCTCTTGTTCATAAACGACGTCAATTCTGTGACCAACGAAACCGACGTCAATTCCGTCACCGGCAATACCGATATCTCGCTCGAAATCAAAAGAACCAACATCTCATTTGAGATGATGACAATGAATTACATTAGATATGATCCCGCAACAGGTACGTAGACAGCTCGACTTCTAGTTTAGTCACGATCTTTCTTTCTCTCCATATCTCTATGCTATTCAGCATACGAATAAAGTCCATTTTCATTAATTTGAATCCAATTATAGTTTGTGTTTGGAGGATATTGTTGTCAACGAAGTTCTTTCTTCCCTAACTTACAGACAAACAAACATTCTCAAATATGTAGTGTAGTTTATGATCCACAAGACTAAATAATCGAATAACTTATTGCAAACAAAATCAATATAAAAATAAATCTCAAGCATTCAACTTCACGGAAATAATTACTTTGCGTTTCACAAACCACTAGTATATATATAGTTAGCTACAAAATTACAATTTTAAATCCATAAGTGATAAGACACTCGTCAAAACCCAAACTAATTTTTACCTAATCGGCAAACACGAGTCATTGTTAAAAACAAGTGTGGTACATAATTGAAAAGCGTTGAAAAATTAATAATATAATTTATATAAGATTATTCGGCCTAAAAGCACTTCCTCTCAGCTTAATTTTACCTTAAAACATCTTTGAGACACACTTTCTAAAGTAATCAAGACACACAAACTTATAAAACTGTTTCTTTGTTTTACAGATCTTTCTTAAATGTCTTTTCTTTTTCCTTCAGTAGATCATCTTACATTAAGATCTACTTATATAAGTAATATAAATCTTATCTTATTCTATTATACATTGAACTAGGAAGTTTCTTCATCATAATCTTAATTATATAAGTAATCGTACTTTCTTAATGAATAACTTATCAAACAAGTAATGTTTGAAGCTTATCCAACATTTACTTCCTTAAACTTCAAACCTCTCTTGAATGTAACTTGTACTCCAATCTTCTTCTTCATCTCATTGAACTTTATCTTTGCCAAGGCTTTTATTAAAATATCTTCACATTGATCTTCTCCTCTTACAAACTCTACTTCAATTAGCTCCTTTTCAAAATATTCTCGAATGAAATGAAATCTCTTCTGGATGTGCTTACTTCGCCGGTGAAATACTGGGTTCTTGGCAAGTGCTATGGCTGACTTATTGTCAACATAGATCGTCGTCCTTTCATGATCTTTCCATGTGACTTCGCTTAGAAGGTTTTGGAGCCAGATGGCTTGCTTTGCAGCTTCCGTAGCTGCCATGAACTCAGCTTCGCAGGAAGATATAGCCACCGTTTGCTGCTTCTGAGAACACCACGTTACAGGCGTGTCTCTAAAGAAAAACATGTGTCCTATAGTACTTTTCCCATCATCAGGATCAGTATTATGACTGCTGTTGCTGAATCCAATAAGCTTATGCATTCCACCTTTCTTGAATATTAAGCCATTGCCAAGAGTTCCCTTTTGGATACTTTAGAACTTGCTTCAAGGTGTTTCCAAGTGACTCTCTTGGAGATTGCACATACCTGCTTAAGATTCCGACCGAGAAAGCAAGATCAGGTCTCGTATGCATGAGATACCTGAGACAACCTATTCTTCTCCGGTACAAGGTTGCATCGATTCCAGCTTCATCAAGTGCCTTGGATAACTTTAATCCAAACTCCATAGGTATTTGCGTTGAGTTGCAGTATTCCATTCCTGCTTCCTTTAAGGTTCGACTTGCATATGCTTCTTGCTTTATCTCTATTCCTTTCTAGCTTTGCTTAACTTCAATACCTAGGTAGTAAGTAAGCTTCCCGAGATCAGACACATCAAACTTCTTAGCCGTTCCTTCTTTAAACTCTACGATTGACTTCAGTGAGTTTCCTGTTACAAAGAGGTCATCGACATAGATGGCAACGACAATAAGACTATCTTCTTCCTTCTTTCGATATACTGAGCTCTCCTTTGAACACTTGGTGAACTTCATATCGATCAGAATTTTTTTTAGCTTTGTATTCCATGCTCTTGGAGCTTGCTTTAAACCATATAAGGCCTTAGAGAGTTTGAAAATTTTATGTTCTTCTCCCTTCTTTTGAAATCCATCTGGCTGCGAAACATATACTGCTTCAGTTAACTCACCATGTAAGAACGACGTCTTAACGTCAAGGTGGTGAATTTCCCATCCATTCATAGCAGCCATACCGATCAAGAGCCTTATAGTTTCTAATCGAGCAACTGGAGCAAAGACTTCATCATAATCAACTCCATGTTCTTGTATGTATCCTTTTGCGACCAACCGAGCTTTAAAGTTGTTGATTGAGCCGTCTGCGTTTCTTTTGATTTTAAACACCCACTTGAGACCTATGATTTTCACTCCAACTGGTTTATCAATTAGGTCCCAATTTCTGTTTTTGTTGATCAAATCAATCTCATCCTTGCTGGCGTTTGTCCATTGAATGCAGTCCTTTGCTTCTTGATAGCTTGGAGGCTCGTCGTCAGGTGAGAGAAGGAGGATCTCACACTTTAAATCTGCTAGAAGAATATAATCATCGAGATGACTTGGACGTCTTACTTGTCGAGATGATCTTCTAGGTTGTTGATCAGAACTTGACTTCGGGTTGATTATTTCAGAATCAGGTGCCGACTGTGTTTCAGTCTCTTCAGCAGTGTCTTCTTCTTGTTGCTTGTTGACCAAGTAAGGACCATGTCTGTTTTCCATGATGTCTCCCCATGTGATTCTGAACATGCCTGATTCTTTTGTCTCCTCTGTTTCAGCTCCCTTCCAATTCCAGCATTCTCTCTCATTAATAACCACATCACGACTTACAATGTTTTTTCTTGAGGTTGGATTGTTAAGACGGTAAGCCTTTGTTCCTGGTTCTATACCGAGATGCACTAGCTTCATTGATCGATCATCAAGCTTCTTTAGTTTTCCTGAGTCGATCTTTGCATAAGCAATGCAACCGAAAACCCTGAGGTGAGCAATGCTTGGTTTCCTGTTCCTTAGACACTCGTAAGGCGTCTAGTTCTTCAAGGCTCTTGTAGGAACACGATTGATAAGATACTTGGCGTGACGTACTGATTATCCCCACATATAATTTGGAACACTCATCGCCTTCAAGATGTTTCTCGCCATCTCCATCAGTGTGCGTTTTTTCGCTCTACCACGCCATTCTGTTGCGGGCTATACAGGCTGTTAAGTGACGTCTGATTCCTTTTTCATTGCAATAGTCTTGAAAGTCTTTTGAAGTGAACTCTCCACCTCTGTCCATTCTGAGAGTCACAATATCCTTGTTGATATCCTTCTCAACGAGTGACTTGAACGTCTTAAATCTCTCAAAGGCGCCACTCTTCTCTTTCAATAGTATTGACCACATATATCTTGTGTGATCATCTATAATGACGAAGATGTATTTATTAATTGATGGTGTTGCTGGTGAGATCGGTCCAGAGAGATCAGCGTGTATCAGCTCTAATGCATGAGAGGCTTTGTAGTTAGTTGCTTTAGGAAAGACTTGTCGCGTTTGTTTTCCAACAAGACACGAGCCACACCTCTGTTTTTCTCCTTTGATGCTTGGTAGTCCTAAGACCATATCACTTGAAGCCATTGTTTTTATGGTTTTAAACTGATATTTCCTAGTCTTGCGTGCCACTTCCATGGTTCTTCATCAATTTTAGTAAGTAGACAAGCTGGTTTGCCTATTTTCAGACTGATTTTGTACAGTCGATTTGGTGATCTTGGTATCTTCACAAGCAGTCTTCCATTAGGGTCTTGCAAATTTAAGTAATCATCCTTCATCCTCACTTCACAGCCCTGTTCCGTAGCTTGGCCGAGACTTAAGATATTGCTTCTTAGCTCAGGTATGAAGTAAATATCAGTTAGAAGTTTTTGATCCCCTGTTTTTGCTTCAAATAAGATTGATCCCTTTCCGTTGATGCTGACACAAGAACAGTCACCGAACTTTACTCTTCCCTTTATTTGTTTCATTCAGTTCTGAGAAGTATGACCTCTCACCAGTCATATGATTACTTGCGCCATTATCCAGGTATCAAATTCCTTCTTCCCTCTTGCTTGCTTCATACGTTTTAGGCATCACATTTTCTTTGTTTAAAACACACAACTTCATGCATGTAGAGTGCAGCATCTGAAACTTCTGTCTCTTTTTTATTTATCTCTTGATCGTCATGTTTTTTCTCGGGACAGACAGAGGCGAAGTGGCATTTCTTTCGACAATTGAAACAAATAATTTGAGAGTAGTCTTTCTTTTCTTTGCTTATCTCATGTGAACTACTTCTTCCACGCCCTCTTCCTCTGTTTCCTCGACCACTTGCATTGTTCCATCCACTGCCTCTTCCTCTGTTATTATCATTACTTCGATCAGAATTTGCGTAGAGAAGGTTTCCTTGTTGTTTGTAATTGTCCTTGCCGAGTATCTGTTCCTCGAACGCTTTGTCTCCTAACAATATCTTCATAACTTGTCTTGTTTAGGTCAAGTACTTGCTTGAGTGAAGCTGTCATGCGAATGAATTTACTACGAGGTAAGCCATTCAAATTTTTTTTACAAGCTTTGGTTCATCAAGTGCTTGACCTAGAGAGGCAGATTTAGCAGCTAGTTCTAATATCTTCCCGGGGAAGGTATCAATGGTGTCTGAGTCCGTCATCCTTAGGTGCCCAAACTTGTTCATCAGGGTTAGTAGACGAGCTTCTTTGATGCGTTCGGCACCAAGATTTCTGGAATTAATGGCTTCCCAAATCTCTTTAGGAGATTCTTCTTCTCCAACCTGTAGAATCTGATTCTCCGGAATTGACTGAAACAATAGTGCCGTTGCGATGTCATTCTTTTCTTCGTCGGTTGTACCAGGATTGATTGTCTCCCAAACCTTGTGAACTTTTAACAAAACTTTCATCCTCTTCGTCCAAACAGTATAGTTCGATGAAGACAGCATCAAACATACAACTGCAGATGGTACATAGTCTCTTATTTTCGTTAGAGGATTAGTAACACCCATCGTTGTTTGTGTTTCTCGATCTTCTTAGAGCAAAACCTTGAGCTCTGATACCAAATAAAGTAATCAAGACACACAAACTTATACAACTTTTTCTTTGTTTTATAAATCTTTCTTAACTTTCTTTTCTTTTTCCCTTAGTAGATCATCTTACATTAAGATCTACTTATATAGGTAATATAAATTTTAGCTTATTCTATTACACATTGAAATAGGAAGTTTCTTTATCCTAATTCTAATTTGATAAGTTATCCTACTTTCTTAATGAATAACTTATCAAACAAGTAATGTTTGAAGTTTATCCAACACTTTCAGCTTCCAAATTGACAATTATACTCTTTAACTAAAACTTACATTATGGGCTAAAATATTTTCCTATAGATCAGTTTGTATAGTTGACACGATCCTAGGATGCTTCTCTGGATGGTTGGGATAATCTTTTGCAGAAACGAATCAAAAGACTCAATTTTCTTAAAGGCAGTGGATCGAATGGTGACACAAGAGGAATGGAGAGACTCTTGATACTCCTAGATGACTGAATCGGATATGACAAACCAATTTAGACACCCTTGGGCTGTTGGATACTACATACCAACAAGAGAATTGCTCAGAGAGAATTCACAAATAAGAACACAAGTTTTGGACTGAAAATATGATGGTTTATTACTCAATTCCGTGCACAATTTATAGGAGATAAGGCTGTACATGCACAGCATCTCAAAAACACAATAAGGAGTAAACACAAGGCTCCTCTTGGAAAACACACAAAGACCAACTCAAAAATAGAAACAAAGACTAATGTTTGACTCAAAAACTTAGATAAAAATATAACATAAGATAAAGATATCTTGCTTGGGCCGAGATCAACAACCAAGTGATGTGAAGCAACTTGTGGTCTCGTTAAAAATCTTCATTTGGAAAACTCAGTGGGACAAAACCAATTGATCAGCTTGAAATTAGGCTGTCTTGGATGGTGGTTGAGGTATAAAGTTTATAGTGCTTCCATCTCGAACAATGAATTATTTTTGTTTCATCCTGGGCTACAAGCTGTCTATGATCAGGTTCGTGCCTCCTTTCCATGATCACATCATCCCCTCCCTCTTCAGAAAGATTTGTCCTCAAATCTGTTTTACCTTGCAAGCCTCTTTGATAGGCATCGTTGCTGATTGATTCGAATGCGTAGAAGACACTGATCGATTTAGTTCCTGATTCATCACTCAAACCTGATACACGGAAACAAAACAAGTTAGCACATAAAATTTTATCAAAGAGTAATAATCTTATCCCAAATTGGTTTTTGCTCGGTTTTGGCTTGTATACTGCATCTAGAGGTGCTTCTTTGATGAGTATAAAGCCAGGGATGTCTTGGTGCTTATCCTGGTCCATATCATGTGGTTTGAATCTCTTGTCTTCCTCACTCTTGTAGTTTCTTTTTGTATGCTTCAAAGCTTCATCATAATCAGCACATGGCTCTCTTGACAAAAACAAGTGTATCATATTTGTGTAATCAATATAAAAGAATTTTTGAAAACATAATCACTTACCTTATCATGCTCACCTGTTCGCCATAGATAGGATTGAAATGTACCGAACTCAGAAAAATTCAAACAAAGCAAACACAAGATCACTGACTTGTACCTTTCCACATGTACCTTTCTCAGATTGTTTTGGAAAAATCAAGTGTGTTATCATGTCAAAGAAAGTATTATAGACCAGAATGTCTCTAAAGCACAAAAAAGTATGATTATCCATCTATTTTGCATATTAAAGAAAATATTACAGACCCAAATATCATCAAGGATCAAGTTCACACATTCAGAATCAATAAACAGTTTATGCCTAGAAAGATCATTACAAAATTTTCTTTTCAGTTTTAGCAAGTGAATCATAAGGTTCTCTCAAACAACAGTCATATTGTTTCAACTTAAGCTCTAAAACCTTTTCATTGTGATCAAAGCTTTTGGTATGTTTCAGAAATTGATCAAGACTCAAAACATGACCAAAGCTGTTGTTATTATCAGTTTGAAAACGTTTTTGATCGAATAGGTTTTCTGGTTTAAGTTCTTTTAAAGATGTAAACATGTTATCAAAAACATATTTTGAAACACAAAAATCTTTTACTTTGTCAAGACCAAAATATTTTATATCTTCAGTGCTCACTTTAACAAACATTTCAGGTACATAGACAACCGTATTAAACTCCTTACAGTGTTCTTGCAGGTCATAAGACAAGGATTTAAGAGTTGTATTTGAATCTGAGATGATTTTCTGTTCCAACTCTTTTCCTTGTGTTGACTGCTCCGGTTCTTTCTCTGCTGAGTCTTCTTTTGCAACCTGTGACAATGAAACAAGGCTACTCGGTTTCACCGGTTCAAGACAAGTTAGTTCATCAAAGAAATTATTGAAATTAATTCAGACTGGCGTAAGAAAAGAGAACACTCTTATTCTGTCTCAAACTTCTCTTTTATCCTAGATATTCCAGTTTAAACTTCTTGAATTGGTGCTGAGTCTGGTTCTGCATCTTTGTGTTCTAAGACAGTAGTAACTGGTTCTTAATGCTTTATGAGCTTCCTCTTCTTGTCTAAGTGATTTATGAGCTTCCTCTTCTTGTCTAAGTGCGTGATGATATTATTAAGAATCTCCTTATCAAGGCTGCGGATTTCTTTCTCATAATCAGCCATCTTGGTTTCTGATTTTTCCCTTCTGAAATCTGTTGTAGATGTGACTTTCTTCATTGGAGATTTCAGAGAAGTGTGGCCTTTGGATGCATACTTACTCCTTAGCAGAAACTTCAGACTCTCCCAAGTTGTGATAATTGATTCCTTGTAGAACCAGCAATAATCTTCTTCTTGCAACCACCACTTATAAGCGCTTCCGGTAAATTGAGAAATTGCAAAAGCTAATCTTTTCTTCTTCAAAATTCTGTTGTAACACAGCCACTTGTCCATGGTTCTTTCCCACTCTAGATAGTTACCCTTTACTGAAAAAGAATAGAGTTGAATCTCATTAGAAGATTTATATTCAGAAAAATGGTCAACTGATTTAGGAGTGTGAGAAGATTGATGTGGTCGGCTCAGAGTGTTGGATGGCTGCTTGAAAGATTGATGTCCACGTTCTGCTTCCTCTTCTTTAAACCTCTTATGATTGCTTGATCTGTATTGAACAGAATCTGGTGGTTTATGCTCAAGTTTCTGATTTCTCATTGATGATCTCTTCCTCATCCTTTTCTGCATATGCTTGTAATGTTCTTGCTGCGTTTTCATTCTGAATTACATTATCTTCTGCAAAGTAGCAGTCTTAGCAGTGTTGATTCCTCCTTCTCGATCTCTTGCCATGGTTCCTGAGATACAAGAAAGAAGACAACCAGTGACAAGTTCTTAAAGAAAAAAATTAATCAACTTGCAACATAAACATGATACTCAGAATTATAACGGTTTGGTTGATTTTTGATTTGCAGAAACAAGTAAAAAAGAATAAACAAGAACAGATTCAAAATAACAAACAAACCAAATAAAACACAGATCAGACTGAAACAATAAAAACTCTAATTAGCACAGAGATAGATCACAAAATCAGGTTCAATTTCAGACTGGGATTTGTTAATCTTAATCAAAACAGAAAAGAACAGATTCACAACAACAGAAACAAATCGAATGTTCTTAACCCTATTCAGTTTCAGATCAACAAAACAAATCACAAACTTTCTCAGCAAGTATATGAATAGTCTAAACTCAGAAATAAGATCAAAGAACCCAATTTCAACAAATTTTCGACATAAGAACAAAGATCAAATTAAACTCAAGGAGAATATAAAAAGACTACAACATAATGATTATCATAACAATCAGATTTATCAGATTTCAACACCACAAACAACATAAACTCAAAGCGAATGTGAAAAGACTAAACGAAATCAGAGAGAAAAGATGAAGAACACTCCCCTTCCAGAGTTGCTCTGATACCACATGACACGATCCTAGGATGCTTCTCTGGATGGTTGGGATAATCCTTTGCAGAAACGAATCAAAAGACTCAAGTTTCTCAAAGGCAGTGGATCGAATGGTGACACAAGAGGGATGGGGAGACTCTTGATACTCCTATATGACTGAACCGGTTATGACACACCAATTTAGACACCCTTGGGGCTGTTGGATATTACACACCAACAAGAGAATTGCTCAGAGAGAATTCACAAATAAGAACGCAAGTTTTAGACTGAAAATATGATGGTTTATTACTCAATTTCCTGCACAATTTATAGGAGAGAAGGCTGTACATGCACATCATCTTGAAATCACAGGAAGTAGTAAAAACAAGGCTTCTCTTGGAAAACACACAAAGACCAACCCGAAAATAGAAACAAAGACTAATGTTTGACTCAAAAACTTAGATAAAAATATAACATAAGATAAAGATATTTTGCTTGGACCGAGATCAACAACCAAGTGATGTAAAACAACTTGTGGTCTCGTTAAAAAACCTTCATTTGGAAAACCCAATGGGACAAAAACAAAGGTTAAAAAAAGCACACACAAACTACTTGTTTAGTTGTTGATCAAATTGAAATTGGGCTTTCATGGATGGTGGTTGAGGTATAAAGTTGATAGTAGTTTCATCTCGAACAATAAATTATTTTTGTTGCATCCTCAGCTACAAGCTGTCTATGATCAGGTTCGTGTGTCCTTTCCATGATCATATCAATAGTAGATCATTTTATATTTTTGTATTAGATAGTTAAAGTGATTAAGTGTTAATTTAAGATGCTTAAGGTTTATTATATATTAATTCTTGTTTGATTGGTGTATCTATGATTACAATACAATTAATAAAAATATAGTTGCTCAATTTCATGCACGAAAAGTAGTCAATGTAACTATTGAATGAACCAGGTAACTGATTTACATATTTGTATTATAGTAAGTAGACCAGAACTCCAACTGATGCAGAGTCTTCTGATGTCAAGACTGGGCCAACCTCAGCAAATCAGATTCATGATGTCAAAGCCCACAAGGCCAACGCTTCACTCACCACTAGCTGTTAACAAACATAACGTTTGTTCAGTCAAAGGAAAGGAACCTGTCGTTATCAGAGTACGATGAGGACAGCTCACAGTAACAAGAAGCTGGTACGAAAAGAAGACCAAGTCGACAAAAAAATAATATAGGTGTCTACTTCTCGACAAAAAAAAACAAGTTCTCTTAAAACAAGCTTGTAAAACAATTAAGAGAGAAAAAATTCTTGTGAATTGAGATTCATTTTTCTGGTAAATCATCATAATAAGATAAAATTGAGTGGCTAAATCTTACTTTAATAGCTAAGTAGTAATGCTGAAAATCATAACTTTATCAATATACAACAAATCTTATGAGAACCTAAAATCCAAATTCAAGTAAATATTTCCATTTTTTGAATGGGTTTTCTAAGATTTATTCCAAAATAGAAGTTGGTTAGTTTTGAAGATTTAATCCTCAAGTGGAGGAGAATTTCATTGTTCAAAGTATCTTGAGATAATAGTCATCATTCGTCGATATGTTAATTTTGTACTTTGGTTTCCTTCATTAGAAAATTGTTATTATGATAGTTGCAATCTCTTTATTAATTGTTAGGTAATGCAGTATTTTCCTAGGACTATCTAAGAGCTCATAATTTTTTTCTACATGACCGTAATTGTATTCTGAGACCTAAGGTATATAAAGAACATCAGTTTGTCTTTGTTAATCATGGTTGTGAAGGTTCTTTTCATATTTTTAATAGTAGTTTGTTATATTGAAGTCTTTTTAAGTTTCACATGATAATTTTTTTATTAGTTTTTGTTAAACAGAAAGTTCTTTTGATCATTTTAATATAAATAAATAAATAAATATATATATATATATATATATAATTGTTTGAATTATATTCATTAGATTCATATCAATATCATATACTGTTGCTGAAAAAAAGTACCATATACTATTTAATTACCAGCACCATGCTCTCGAGTGAGATATTTTATAAAATATTTGGTAAAAAAAATAGTTTGATAGAAAAATATTTTTTAAAATAATAATAAAAGATATGTAATTAGATTTTAATGATTTAATATAACTAAAATTTTAAAAATATTTAATTTTGATCAGATCAAGTATCATATATATTTCTAAATTTCCAAATTAAAATAATTTAATATATTATATGGTAAATAATTTAATTTAAGATATTATGAATATATATATATATATATTGATATGTATATCTATTAAATGAAAAATTTACTCATATAATTTTATGATCATTTGTATCTTACTTTAACATAAATTAAAAAATTTATTAAATGTTTAATTTCATTGTTTAATCTATTTTTTGAAAAAATAAAGATTAAAGATAAACAAATTTTGATCAAATCTTTATTATTCAAAATTATTTATTTTCATGTATATCTTAATCAAATGTGGTAATTCTGTATCTCTTACTTGAGATAATAAGGAAGAATATTTTTGTAGATTTTTTAACTAATTTAATGGTTAGTTTATAAAGTATATTATATGTTTAGATGAACTAACTTATTTTTCTAAAGATTATAAGTGTCGTTCTAGTGATAACACATGTCATAAATCACATACTGTAAAGATACTGAATTAATATAAAAGAGATTACTATATCAATTTGGTCAAGTAACTAAATATCTCTGTCAAAATTACCTTATTGTATATATATCATGAGTCACTATTTATATATAAAATCACTCTTGTTCCACATTAGCTTTCATCATAATTCATATCTTTTCCCCCGGGAATATATAATAATCTTTTTTACTCTCTCGAAAAATGAAACACTCTTTATGTTTTGTCTCATCAGTTCTCGTGATTTCTTTCATGCTTCTTTTTGCCACAGGTTTATTATTCTTATCATAGAAATTCAAAATTTCACAAACATATATATATATATATAGAGAGAAAAATGTATATTAAATGTGTGTAATCTATATACATACATCTTATAATAAGTTATAAAATATAATATATGTACGGTTTCTAATATTTACATATATTATATACTAGTACTTCATATATAAATGTTCGTAAATATATATATATATATATATATATGTATATATATATATATATATATATATTATATACTAGTAATTCATTCATAATACTAGTACTTCATATATATATATAAGTGTTTGTAAACATATATCATATGTCATGTGTTACCTTATTCTACATTTGAAGTTTAAGAACGTACACATCAATATAACAAAATGTGTTTTTATTTTATAGAGATTGATCTAGTGGAAGCAAAAGTTAATGGGGTAAAAAGCAAGACATATTTACGTTTGTGCGTGGATGACACAAAATGCAAATTCGCCTGCATCTTTAATGAGCATTTCAATGGAGGTTATTGCCGATTCTTCAAATGTTATTGCACCCGCTAGAATTTATGATGTGATCTTCATCATGATAATTACTTCAAAACATTTAATATTATATATATTATCTCTTCTATCCTTGTTAATTGGTTATCAAGAATATATGTTTGGTTAATGACATACTTAAAATATGTTTTCTACACTATTTCCTAAATAAAATAATTAATGGATTTTAATAGAATAAAAAATTGACTCTATTTTTTTGTTCTTTACATAATTTACCATAGCGACAACGTAAAAAGAAAATATGGATTCTCAAGCAAATTTTACCCGAACAAAAAACAATTATATGTGAATAAACATGTTATATATATATCCTATTGTATAACATATTTAAACAAACATACTAAGAAGTAATAAAAAAATAATTTGAAAAATGCAATTTAAAACCTAGATTTCTTAGTAAATTACATCTTAACATAATTGCTATGATCTTATATGTATACTTAAATGGTTAAACATTTTTTGCTTAGAAAATTATGGGGGGGAAATGATTGCAGAATAGTTTCTATAAAATGAGGAAGAGAAAGTAATGTTGCATATGCGAAGATCATTTTGAGAAGCTGAAAGCGCTTTTGAGACTAAATTAAAGGTTGTTGGGAAGAAGAGTATAATTTGTCACAAAGTTTGATGAAGTTACGTAATTTTTTGAGTAACGAGAAGAAGACCAAGTCGACAAAGAAATAATAAGGGTGTCTACTCCTCGACAAAAACAACCTTCTTTCCAAACAAGCTTGTAAAACAATTGAGAGAGAAGAAATTCTTGTGAATTGAGATTCATTTTTCTTGTGAATCATCATGCCAAGATAAAATAGAGTGGCCAAATATTACTTTAAAAGCTAAGTAATCATGTTGAAGATCTTAAGTTTATCAATATACAACAGATCTTATTTCATGAGAAACTAAAATCCAAATTCAAGTAAATATGTCCATTCTTTGAATCGATTTTCTAAGATTTATTCCAAAGTAAAGGTTGGTTAGTGTTGAAGATTTAATCCTCAACTAGAGGATAATTTCATTGTTCAAAGTATCAATATACAACAAATCTTATTTCATGAGAACCTAAAATCCAAATTCAAGAAAAATATTTCCATTTTTAATGGGTTTTATAAGATTTATTCCAAAGTAGAGGTTGATTAGTGTTGAAGATTTAATCCTCAAGTAGAGGGGAATTTCATTGTTCAAAGTATCTTGAGATAATAGTCATCATTCGTCGATATGTTAATTTTGTACTTTGGTTTCCTTCATAAGTAAATTGTTATTATGATAGTTGCAATCTCTTTATTAGTTGTTAGGTAATGCAGTATTTTTCTAGGGTTATCTAGGAGCTCATATTTTTTTCTACATGACCGTGATTGTATTCTAAGACCTAAGGTATATATAAGAACATCAGTTTGTCTTTGTTAATCATGGTTGTGAAGGTTCTTTTCATATATTTAATAGTAGTTTGTTATATTGAAGTTTTTTTAAGTTCCACAATGAAAAAAAAGATTATTAGTTTTTGTTAAACAAAAAGTTCTTTTGATCATTTTTATATATATATATATATATATATATATATAAAATTGTTTGAATTATATTCATTAGATTCATATCAGTATCATATATTGTTGCTGAAAAAGTACCATATACTACCTCCGTTTCATTTTAGTTGACATTCTAGATTTATGCACACATATTAATAAAATATATGATTTTGTATATTTCCAAAATAAAAACACAATTACCTATACACTTAATCATATTTCAACCAATAGAAAAATAAATTATAGAATCTTATTAATATTTTTTGCATTGAAATTCTAAAACGACACTTATTTTGAAACAAAAAATTTACTCTACAAAGACAATTAAATTGAAATGCAGGGAGTACTATTTAATTACCAGCACCATGCTTGGAGTGAGATATTTTATAATATATTTAGTAAATAAACTAGTTTGATAGATTTTTTTTTTTAAATAATAATAAAATATATATAATTATATTTTAATGATTTAATATAATTAAAGTTGTAAAAATATTTAATTTTTATCAGATCAAGTATCATATATATTTCTAAATTTACTAATTAAAATAATTTAATATTTTATATGGTAAATAATTTAATTTAAGATATTATGAATATATATATATATATATATATTGATATGTATATCTATTAAATGATATTTTTACTCATATAATTTTATGAACATTTGTATCTTACTTTAACAAAATTTTAAGTAATTGATCATTAATTTTTAAATGTGAGACATTAAACAGTTTTAAGATATATAGTTGTTTTAATAATTTAAAATATAACAATACGTAAAATTTAAACTTTTAGTATATGGTAATTGTGATTTTTAATCTATTTGAATTGTACAAAAAATTGAAAATACATATCTTTATGATCATGTTATTTTACTATAACACATTTATTAAATCATTGATCATTAAGTTTTAAATGTGAGACATTAAACAGTTTTATGAATATATAGTTGTTTAATATTTAAAATATAACGAACACATAAATTTAAAAATTTATTATATATTTAATTTCATTTTTTAATCTATTTTAATTGAACAAAATAAAAATATTAAAGATACACAAATTTTGATCAAATCTTTATTATTCAACATTATTTATTTTCATGTATATCTTAATCAAATGTGGTAATTCTGTAACTCTTACTAGACAATAAGGAAGAATATTTTTGTAGATTTCTAAACTAATTTAATGGTTAGTTTATAAAGTATATTATATGTTTAGATGAACTAACTTATTTTTCTAAAGATTCTAAATATCGTTCTAGTGACAACACATGTCATAGCTCACATACTGTAAAGATTCTCAATTAATATACAAGAGATTGCTATATCAATTTGGTCAAGTAACTAATTATCTCAGTCAAAATTACCTTATTGTATGTATATCATGAGTCATTATTTATATATAAAATCACTCTTGTTCCACATATTAGCTTCCATCATAATTTATATCTTTTTTTTCCCGGGAACATATAATAATCTTTCTTACTCTCTCGAAAAATGAAACAGTCTTTATGTTTCGTCTCATCAGTTCTCATGATTTCTTTCATGCTTCTCTTTGCCATAGGTTCATTATTCTGATCATAGTAATTTAAAATTTCACAAACATATATATATACATATATATAGAAAAATGTACATTAAATGTGTGTAATCTATATACATACATCTTATAATAAGTTATAAAATATAATATATGTACGGTTTATAATATTTACATATATCATATGTCATGTGTTACCTTATTCTACATTTGAAGTTAAAGAACATACACATCAATATAACCAAATGTGTTTTTATTATCTAGAGATTGATCTAGTGGAAGCAAAAGTTAATGGGGTAAAAAGCAAGACATACTTACGTTTGTGCGTGGATGACACAAAATGCAAATTCGCCTGCATCTTTAACGAGCATTTCAATGGAGGTTATTGCCAATTCTTCAAATGTTATTGCACCCGCTAGAATTTATGATGTGATCTTCATCATGATAATTACTTCAAAACATTTAATATTATATATGATCTCTTCTATCCTTGTTAATTGTTTATCAAGAATATATGTTTGGTTAATGACATACTTAAAATATGTTTTCTACACTATTTCCTAAATACAAATAATTAATGTATTTTAATAGCATAAACAATTTGACTCTATTTTTTTGTTCTTTACATAATTTTCCATAGCGACAAAGTAAAAAAAAAATGTGGATTCTCCAGCCAATTTTACCCGAACAAAAAATAATTATATTTGAATAAACATGTTATATATATATCCTATTGTATAACATATTTAAACAACCATACTAAGAAGTGATAAAAAATAATTTGAAAAAATGCAATTCAAAACCAAGATTTTTTAGTAAATTACATCTTCACATAATTGCTATGATCTTATATGTATACTTAAATGGTTAAACATTTTTTGCTTAGAAAAGTATGGGGGAAAAATGATTGCAGAATAGTTTCTATAAAATGAGGAAGAGAAAGTAATGTTGCATATGCGGAGATAATTTTGAGAAGCTGAAAGCGCTTTTGAGACTAAATTAAAGGTTGTCGGGAAGAAGAGTATGATTTGTCACAAAGTTTGATGAAGTTACATAATTTTTTGAGTAACAAGAAGAAAACCAAGTCGACAAAGAAATAATATGGGTGTCTACTTCTCAACAAAAACAACCTTCTTTCATAACAAGCTTGTAAAACAATTGAGAGAGAAGAAATTCTTGTGAATCGAGATTCATTTTTCTGGTGAATCATCATGCCAAGATAAAACAGAGTGGCCAAATCTTACTTTAAAAGCTAAGTAGTCATGTTCAAGATCTTAAGTTTATCAATATACAACAAATCTTATTTCATGAGAAACTAAAATCCAAATTCAAGTAAATATGTCCATTCTTTGAATCGATTTTCTAAAATTTATTCCAATGTAAATGTTGGTTAGTGTTGAAGATTTAATCCTCAACTAGAGGACAATTTCATTGTTCAAAGTATCAATATACAACAAATCTTATTTCATGAGAACCTAAAATTCAAATTCAAGTAAATATTTCCATTTTTTGAATGGGTTTCCAAAGATTTATTCCAAAGTAGAGGTTTGTTAGTGTTGAAGATTTAATCCTCAAGTAGAGGGGAATTTCCTTGTTCAAAGTATCTTGAGATAATAGTCATCATTCGTCGATATGTTAATTTTGTACTTTGGTTTCCTTCATAAGTAAATTGTAATTATAATAGTTGCAATCTCTTTATTAGTTGTTAGGCAATGCAGTATTTTTCTAGGGCTATCTAGGAGCTCATAAATTTTTTCTACATGGCTGTGATTGTATTCTGAGACCTAAGGAATATATAAAATAATCAGTTTATCTTTTTTTATCATGGTTGTGAAAGTTCTTTTCATATTTTTTTAATAGTAGTTTGTTATATTGAAGTCTTTTTAAGTTCCACAATGACAAAAAAAAGATTATTAGTTTTTGTTCTACAGAAAGTTCTTTGATCATTTTAATATAATCATATATATATATATATATTTATATATAATTGTTTGAATTATATTCATATCAGTATCATATACTGTTCCTGAAAAAAAAGGGTACCATATACTATTTAATTACCAGCACCATGCTCGGAGTTAAATATTTTATAATATATTTGGTAAAGAAAATAGTTTGATATAAAAATATTTTTTAAAATAATAATAAAAGATATGTAATTATATTTTAATGATTTAATATATTTAAAAAAAATTAAATCATTAAAAATTTAAAAATATTTAATTTTGATCAGATCAAATATCATATATATTTCTAAATTTCCTAATTAAAATAATTTAATATGTTATATGGCAAATAATTTAATGTAAGATATTATGAATATATATATATATATTGATACGTATATCTATTAAATGAAAAATTTACTCATATAATTTTATCTCTTCTATCCTTGTTAATTGGTTATCAAGAATATATGTTTGGTTAATGACATACTTAAAATATGTTTTCTACACTATTTCCTAAATAAAAAATAATTAATGTATTTTAATAGCATATACAATTTGACTCCATTTTTTTGTTCTTTACATAATTTTCCATAGCGACAACGTAAAAAGAAAATGTGGATTCTCCAACAAATTTTACCTGAAAAAAAAATAATTATATGTGAATAAACATGTTATATATATATATATATATATCTTATTGTATAACATATTTAAACAACCATACTAAGAAGTAATAAACAAATAATTTGAAAAAAGCAATTCAAAACCTAGATTTCTTAGTAAATTACATCTTAACATAATTGCTAGGATCTTATATGTATACTTAAATGGTTAAATATTTTCCGCTTAGAAAATTATGGGGGGAAAATTATTGCAGAATAGTTTCTATAAAATGAGGAAGACAAAGTAATGTTCAATATGCGGAGATCATTTTGAGAAGCTGGAAGCGCTTTTGAGGCTAAATTAAAGGTTGTCGGGAAGAAGAGTATGATTTGTCACAAAGTTTGATGAAATTACATAATTTTTTGAGTAACGAGAAGAAGACCAAGTCGACAAATAAATAATATGGGTGCCTACTTCTCGACAAAAACAACCTTCTATCAAAATAAGCTTGTAAAAAAATTGAGAGAGAAGAAATTCTTGTGAATCGAGATTAATTTTTCTGGTGAATCATCATGCCAAGATAAAACAGAGTGGCCAAATCTTACTTTAAAAGCTAAGTAGTCATGTTCAAGATCTTAAGTTTATCAATATACAACATATCTTATTTCATGAGAAACTAAAATCCAAATTCAAGTAAATATGTCCATTCTTTGAATCGATTTTCTAAGATTTATTCCAAAGTCAAGGTTGGTTAGTGTTGAAGATTTAATCCTCAACTAGAAGATAATTTCATTGTTCAAAGTATCTCGAGATATTAGTTATTATTCGTCGATATGTTAATTTTGAACATTTGGTTTCCTTCATAAGAAAATTGTTATTATGATAGTTGCAATCTCTTTATTAGTTGTTAGGTAATATAGTATTTTTCCAGTGTTATCTAGGAGCTCATAAAACTTTCCTACATGGCCGTGATTGTATATTGGGACATAAGGTATATATATGAACATCTGGTTGTCTTTGTTGATCATGGTTGTGAAGGTTCTGTTCATAGTTTTAATTATAGTTTGTTATCTTGAAGTCTTTATAAATTCCACAATGAGAAAAAAAAAGATTAATAGTTTTTGTTAAACAGAAAGTTCCTTTGATCATTTTCATACATAATTTTTTTTATCAAATCATGTATCATAAATATTTCTAAACTTCCTAAATAAAATAATTAAATATGTTATGTAGTATAGAATTTAATTTAATTTAAAAATATTATGAATATATATATATACATATATATATATATATATATATATTGATGTGGATATTGATGTGGATATCTATTAGATGAAATTTTCTACTCACATAGTTTTATGATCATTTGTATTTTACTATAACAAATTTTAAATCATTGATCATTAAGTTTTCAGTGTGAGACATTAAAATTTTTTATGAATATATAGTTGTTTTAATAAATTAAAAATATAACAAATACGAAAAATCTAATCTTTTATTATGTGGTTAATGTGATTGTTTAATCTATTTGAATTGTACAAAGAGTAAGATTTATATTTGTATGATCATTTTTATTTTACTATACCAAATTTATTAAATCATTGATCATTAAGTTTTTAATGTGATACATTAAACAGTTTTAAGAATATATAGTTGTTTTAATAATTTAAATTATAACAAACACGAAATTTAAAATTTTATTATATGCTTAATGTGATTTTTAAACTATTTTAATTGAATAAAATAAAAACATTGAAGATGCACAAATTTTGATCAAATCTTTATTATTCAAAATTATTAATTTTCATCTACATCTTAATCAAACTGGTTAATTATGTAAACTTTATTTTAGAAAATAAAGAAGATTATTTCTGTTGATTACTTAATTAATTTAATGGTTAGTTTATAAAATATATTATATGTTTAGATAAACCAACTTATTTTCTAAAAATTTCTAAAAGTCGTTATAGTGATGACACGTGGCATAGCTCACATATTTAAGGATTCTCAATTAATATACAAGAGATATTACTATGTCAATTTGGTCAAATTTTCGTGAATAGATTCTTTTCAAAAAAAAACTTATCTAAAATTAATTTGTTATATCAGAAACAAGTAATTAAATATCTTGGTCAACATTACCTTATTGTATGCATATAATGAGTCACTATCTATTTATATATAAAATCCCTCTTCTTCCACAATAGCTTCCATCATAACCTATATCTCTTTTTCTCGGAAAAATATAATAATCTTTCTTACTCTCTCTAAAAATGAAACACTCTTTATGTTTCATCTCATCAGTTCTCGTAAATTCTTTCATGCTTCTCTTGCCATAAGTTCATTATTCATATCATAGTAATTCAAAATTTTCATATATATATATATATATATATGTGGAAATCATGTACATTTTATGTGTATACTGTATCTATGTATGATTTCTAGTATTTACATATATTATATACTAGTACTTTACGCACATATATACATATCTATATATATGTGAGTGTTTGTAAGCATATAACATATGTCATGTATTACCTTATTCTACATTTGAAGTTTAAGAACGTACACATCAATATAATCAAATGTGTTAAAGTTAATAAGCAAAAAATCAAGACATGCACACGTTGGTGTGTGGTAGACACAAAATGCAAATTACGCCTGCATCTTTAACTAGCATTTCACATGAGGTCATTGTCGACATATACAATATTACTGCTTCTTCTAGAATTTATGATATGATCTTCATCATGATAATTACTTTAAAAACATATAATATTACATCTTATCTCTTCTATCCTTGTTAATTGGTTATCAAGAATATATTGTTGGTTAATGACATACTTTAAATATGTTATCTATACTATTGCCTAATTAAAAATAATTAATGGATTTTAATAATATCTACAATGTGAGTCTACTTTTTTTGTTCTTTACATAAGTTTCCATAGTGACAAAGTAAAAAGAAAATTGGGATTCTCCAGTCAATTTTCACCAAACAGAAAATTATATGTGAATACACAAGTCATATATATCTTAATATATAACATATTCACACCACCATTCTATGAAGTAATAAACAATTAATTTGAAAAATATGCAATTCAAAATTTAACTTTCTTAGTAAATTACATCTTAACTTAATTGCTATGATCTTGTATGTATACTTAAATGGTTAAATATTTGCCACATAGAAAATTATGGGGAAAGAATGATTGCAGAGTGGTTTTTATAAAATGAGGAAGAGAAAATAATGTTGCATAGGCAGAGATCATTTTGTCACAAAGTTTGATAAAGTTGCCGGGAAGAAAAGCATGATTTGTCACAAAGTTTGATAAAGTTACAAAAAAAAATTTGCGTAACGAGAAGAGGACCAAGTCGACGAAAAAATAATATGGGTGTCTTGAAAAAACTAACTTATTTCAAAACAAGCTTGTAAAACAATTAAGAGAGAAGAAATTCTTGTGAATCGAGATTCATTTTTCTGGTGAATCATCATGCCAAGATAAAATGGAGTGGCTAAATCTTACTTTTAAATCTAAGTAGTCATGCCGAAGATCTTAACATTATCAATATAAAACAAATCTTATTTTATGAGAATCTAAAATACAAATTCAAGTAAATATGTCCATTTTTTGAATGGACTTTCTAAGATTTATTTCAAAGTAGAGGTTGGGTAGCGTTGAAGATTTATTCCTTAAGTAGAAGGAAATTTCATTGTTCTAAGTATCTTGAGATAATAGTCATCATTCGTCGATATGTTAATTTTATACATTTGGTTTCCTTCATAAGAAAATTGTTATTCTGATAGTTGCAATCTCTTTATTAGTTGTTAGGAAATGTAGTATTTTTCCAGTGTTATCTAGGAGCTCATAAATATTTGCTACATGGCCAGGATTGTATGATGGGCCGTAAGGTATATATATGAACATCAATTTGTCTTTGTTTATCATGGTTTTATTTATTTGTAGCTTTTTATAATAAGGTATTTTTTAAGTTCAACAATGACAAAAAAATAGATTAATATTTTTTGTTAAAATGAAAGTTCTTTTCATCATCTTAATATATATATATATATAGTTTGTTTGAAATATATCTTTATATTTATATCAGTACCGTATACTATTTAATAACTCGCACTGTGCACGGAGTGAGATATTGTATAATATTTGGTAAAGAAAATAGTTTGATATAAAAATATTTTTTAAATAATAATAAAAGATATGTAACTATATTTAATGATTTACTGTATTTAAATTTTGAAAAGTATTTATTTTCTTATCAAATAAAGTATCATATATATTTCTAAAATTCCAAGTTAAAATAATTAAATATGTTATATGGTATAAATATTAATTTAAAGATATTACGAATTTATGTATTTTGATATGAATATCTACTAAGTGAAATTTTCTACTCATATGGTCTTATGATCATTTATATCTTACTATAACATTTTTTTTAAAATCATTCATAATGAAGTTTTCAATGTGGGATATTAAACAGTTTTAAATATATATATATAGTTGGTTTAATAATTTAAATTATAAAAAATATGTAAAATTTAAACTTTTATTATATGGTTAATGTGTATGTTTAATCTATTTTAATTGTAAAAAACAAAATAAAAATATTGAAGATTCACATTTGTGTGATCATTTGTATCTTACTATAACAAATTTATTAAATCATTGATCATTAAGTTTTATATGTGAGACATTAAACAGTTTAAGAATATATAGTTCTTTTAAAAATTTAAAATATAACAAATATGTAAATTTAAACTTTTATTATATGTTTAATGTGATTGTATAATTTATTTTAATTTAACAAAAAAATATTGAAGATAGATAATTTTTATCAAATTATTACTATTAAAAATTATTAATTTTCATTTTATTATAATCAAATTTGGTAATTTTGTAACTTTTATTTAAGAAAATAATGAATACTATCTTTTGTAGATTACTAAATTAATTTATTTTTAATTTTATAAAGTATATTATAGTTAGATGGACCAACATATTTTTTCTTAAGATTCTAAAATTCGTTCTCGTGATGACACATGGCATAGCTCACATATTGTAAAGAATCTCATGTACGATTTCTAATATTTATATATATATATGTGTGTGTGTGTGTGTGAATATTTATAAACATATATCATATGTCATGTGTTACCTTATTCTACATTTGAATTTTAAGAACGTACACATCAATATAACCAAACATATTTTCATTTTCTAGAGATAGATCTGGTGGAAGCAAAAAAAATAATGAAGAAAAAAGCAAGACATACACATTTTGGTGCGTGGAAGACACAAAATGCAATCACACCTGCGTCTTTAACGAGAATTTCACAGGAGGTCATTGCCGACACTTAGAATGTTTCTGCTTCCGCTAGAATTTATGATGTGATCTTTATCATGATAATTCCTTAAAAACATAAAATAATCTATTTTTTCTCTTCTATTCTTGTTAATTGGTCATCAAGATTATATGTTCGGTTAATGACATAATTTAAATATGTTATCTACACTATTATCTAATGAAAAATAATTAACAGATTTTAATAACATATACAATTTGACTCTACTTTTTTTAATATAATTTTCCACAGCGACAACGCAACAAGAAAATTTGGATTCTCCAACTAATTTTCACCGAACAAAAAAATTATATGTGAATAAACATTTCATATATATCTTATTGAATAACATATTTAGACAAACAAATAATTTGAAAAATTGCAATTCAAATTTTGATTTCTTAGTAACTTAATGGCTATGATCTTTTTTTTTTTTTTTTTTTTTTTTTTTTTTTTTTTTTTTTTTTTTTTTTTTTTTTTTTTTTTTTTAATAATAAATATATTAATTCACCCGAAAAAGAACAACGGGAATTCAGATCCGTTTACAAATCCAATTTGAACAAAAGCTCCCAAGTTAATCTATTACATTATAGCTTCGCCCGCCCACTAAACCCGGCACGTTCCGCTAGTCTGATTTTTGAAATCCTTAGGAATCGGTCGTCGTTCTCAACCATCGACACAACCACGGGAATGTGAGGTTCTCCTCGTTGCCTCGGATGCCGGGACTTCCCGTAACATCTCCGGAGTAGCTAGTTTCCGATGAACTCCTTAAACTTGTTAACGTCACTGTCAATGAAGCCCAACGAACAATAGAAGTGGAGGTTTCAAGAGCCCTTACCGAGGGTGAGGGTCGTGCAACCGAGCTGTACACACCTCCATGTCGTAACGAACAGAACCAAAGACGGGTTGAATGCACCGCCACCACCAGACCAGAGAGTCTCCAATAACCTGCAAAGACAATCTAAGTGCACCGCCGCAAAAGATCAAGAGAGCTTCGACGACGCCGGGATGTGAACAAAGATCAAATGTTGACACAAAGGCGATCAATGACTCCCCGAAAACCGCCTCCACATTTGTGACCTCCGAGAACCGGAAATCGATGACTGAGCTGAAAAACCCAAAACCGGTGTCAACGGAATAGGGGAAACTGAAGAAAACACATGAAGACACACATCCGGAATGAAAGCCGTCGCTGAACATCCACTGATGAACTGGAGAGGAGGCCTAATCGAGAAAGTTTGAGGTGATGTCGTGAAAACAAGAAGCCTTCGAAGACCATAGACGACCTCCGAGATCCGCCGAAAAGCAAGCAGATATAACTATCAAGATCACAAGACGCAAGACTGGACAGAGCTTAATGCCATCTCCTCCTGCACACGAAGCTCTAGTCTCACCTCCATGGAAGAACACCACAGGAGCTCACCTAACCACCAGGAAGGGGAGCCGGCCCAGTTCGACGCCGAACAGAACCTAAGAACCAAATCCCAAGAGGAAGAGAGGTTTCCAGCCCGATAGATAGCAGAGAACTATCCCTAGACCGAACCGGAAAACTTAACCAAACCACCTCGACAATGACAGTGAATAGTGGCTTAGATCCAAATTAAAATCGATCTAAACCCAACCCTAAGAGCCGACCACCCACAAGCTACCGCATCAAACAACCTCACTGAGCTTCCAGAGGAGGCAGAGACCCGCCGGAGGTGACACTCGTCGCGAACAGAGCGGCCACCGGAGAGAGAATCCAACCCAGAAACTCAAGTATATCGGAAGAATCACCATGGACATGAAGAGCAGCAACAAAGAAGACAAATAAGGGAAGAAGGCGGAGACACCGGCGCCAGACTCGCGCTCACGCGCCGTCGAACGCCGGTGAGAAGCTTGCAATAGTAAGTGAGGTCGCGAGAGGAAGAGATAACGAGGTGAAGAAGCTTTTTTTTTCTAATGGCTATGATCTTTTATGTATACTTTAATGGTTAAACATTTGCTACATAGAAAATTATGGGGGGATGAATGATTACATAATGGTTTCTATAAAATGAAGAAGATAAAGTAATGTTGCATAGGCAGAAATCATTTTGGGAAGCTGAAAGTGCTTTTCAGGCTAGATTAAAGGTTGTCGGGAAGAAGAGCATGATTTGTCACAAAGTTTGATAAAGTTACAAAAAATAAATTGAGTATCGAGAAGAAGACCAAGTTGACGAAGAAATAATATGGGTGTCTACTTCTTGATAAAAACCAACTTCTATCAAACAAGCTTGTAAAACAATTGAGAGATAATAAATTCTTGTGAATTGAGATTCATTTTGTCTGGTGAATCATCATATGCCAAGATAAAACAGTGTGGCCAAATCTTACTTTAAAAGCTAAGTACTCATGCTGAAGATCTTAACCTTATCAATATACAATATATCTTATTTTATGAGAACCTAAAATCAAAACAAGTAAATATGTCCATTCTTTGAATATTTAGCTATATATATGTGAGTATTTTTAAACATATATCATATGTCATGTGTNTATATATATATATATATATATATATATATATATATATATATATATATATATATATATATATATATATATATATATATATATGTGTGTGTGTGTGTGTGTGCGTGAGAGAGAGTATTTGAAAACATATATCATAAGTCATGTGTTACCTTATTCGACATTTGGATTTTAAGAACGTACATCAGTATAACCACATGTGTTTTTATTTTCTAGAGATAGATCTGGTGTAAGGAAAAACTAATAGGGAAAAAGAAAGACACACATACATTAGTGCATGGAAGACAAAAAATGCAATCATGCATGCATCTTTAACGAGCATTTCACAGGAGGTCATTGCCGACACTTAGAATATTTTTGCTTTCGCTAGAATTTATGATGTGATCTTCATCATGATAATTACTTAAAAACCATATAACATTCTATCTTGTCTCTTCTATCTTTGTTAATTTGTTATCAAGAATATA
The DNA here is from genome assembly GCA_012274485.2 of Sinapis alba. Lineage (NCBI taxonomy): Eukaryota > Viridiplantae > Streptophyta > Magnoliopsida > Brassicales > Brassicaceae > Sinapis > Sinapis alba. The sequence continues at coordinate 853,144 of MU105722.1, read as the reverse complement.
TTTTTCGGTTAATGACATACTTTAAATATATTATTATCTACACTATTTTCTAATTAACAATTTGGCTGTACTTTTTTTTGTTCTTACATATTTTTTCATAGCGACAACGCAAAAAGAAAATTTGGATATGAATAACTAAGTCATATATAATATCTCATTGTATAACATATTTAAATAACCATGCTAAGACGTAATAAACTAATAATTGGAAAAATAATTTGCAATTCAAAACTTAGCTTTCTTAGTAAATTATTTCTTAACTTAATTGTTATGATCTTGTATGAATATTTAAATGGTTAATCATTTACCACGTATAAAATTATGGAGGCAAGAATGATTGCATAATGGTTTCTATAAAATGAGGAAAAGAAGGGAATGTTGCATAGGTGGAGATACTTTTTGGAATTGAAAAGCAATTTTAAGTCTAGATTAAAGGTTGTCGGGGAAGAAAAGCATGATTAGTCACAAAGTTTGATGAAGTTACAGAACTTTCTTGAGTAACGAGAAGAAGACTAAGTCGACAAAGAAATAATATGGGTGTCTTCTTCTCGACAAAAACAACTTCTTTCAGAACACACTTTTAGAAAAATTTCAAGAGAAGAAATTCTTGTGACGTGTGGTTCATTTGGTCTGGTGAATCATCATGCCAAGATAAAACAGAGTGACCAAATCTTACTTTAAAAGCTGTGTAGATATGATGAACATCTTGACTTTATCAATATACAACAAATCCTATATCTTGAGAACCTAAAATCTAAATAAAAGTAAATATGTCCATTCTTTTAATGGATGTTCTTTTATTTATTCCAAAGTAAAGTAGAATATACTATGTAATAACTCGCACTCTGCTCGGAGTGAAATATTTTATAAAATATTTGGTACAAAAAATAGTTTGATAGTAACAATACTTTTAGAAAATAATAACAAATTTTTTAAATATATTTTAATGATTTGATATAATTTAAATTTTATAAATATTTAACTTTTGATCAAGTATCATAAATTTTAATGTTTATTTTTATCTCTCTATCTTTCTTTGGAACATATAATAAGGGATGTTGGGGTCAAAATCCATTATGGCAAAATCAATGACTAAAACTCCCGAGGATGTATTCTATTTCAAGAAAAAGATAAAACAGAATAACTAAAACCTCGTATAATTCAAAAAAAATTAAAAAATGATCGAGCACAAGTTCTCGCGAAAGATAGACGTGATATCTTAACAAACGTACGATAAAACAAGAAAACCTCACTTCCGGACTCCTTGTGTCCGATCCATCTCACCCTAAGGGAGAGACCAAACACTTGAGCCATCCGTCTCGCCCTCGGGGAAATGTCAGCTCCTCTCCTCGCCATGACGTGGGAACGGCTATCCTCTTTCCTCCCCGCCATGAGGCAGGCATAGCTTCTCTTCTCTCCTTCTCGCCATGAGGCAGGCACGGCTCTCCCCCTCGCCTCCTTTCCATGAGGTGGGCACGAGCCCATATATCTCGCCCTCGGGGCAATGCCAGCCCCTCGGTCTCTCCCTCTCCCCGCCATGAGGTGGGGACGATTCTCTCTCCTCCACCCCGCCATAAAGCAAGGACGTTGCTCCCGGTCCTTTCTACCCCGCCATGAGGTGGGGACGTTGCTACTGGACGCCATCCACCCCGCCATGAGGCGGGAACAACCTCCCGGATGCCATCCACCCCGCCATGAGGCGGGGACGACCTCCTGGACGCCATCAGCCCGCCATGAGGCAGGGACAACCTCTCGGATGCCATCCACCCAGCCATGAGGCGGAGACGACCTCATGGCGGGGACAGCCTCTCTTTGTCTCTTCTCCCAGCGATGAGGCAGGGACACACCGGCTCAAGGTAATCACGACATTTTCCCACTCGGACTCCCGTCCAAACTCTCGTCTCGATGGGAATTACTATTGAAGTTTTAAGATAAAAATTGCGAAAGTCTGTTTTTTGTAAAACGTTCGATTCGATCGTATAAAACGATAATGGTTAACTCAAAACCAATGTTATCTCAATTATATGGTTGGTTTTCATTGCCTCAGGAAAATAATAATTTGAGAACCAATATCATACGAAAGGTGATTTCTCCGAAAGAAATCATAAAAACGCTTAATTTGAAAACTGCCCGAGAAGGCCTAAAATTTGGCAAAAGCCTGTGAGAACCGAAATCCACAATGTCGATTTCCGTAAACTTTAGGTAGTCAGGAAGCCCTAACTTTCCCAAGAGATCCCGAATAATCTGCTTTAAACCAAACATGACGCAATCAAACGATGAGAACAAACGAAATAGTAAAGAATCGATAAAATAAAAGGAGAGCGAAAGAAATCTTATTCTGAATCTGCGTTTAAGCATTTACAAGAAGGAAAGAGACTTGGTAAAAAGAGCTGTTGGCGAGATCCTAGTTCTAGTAACCTAAGACTGCAAATCCCTAATCGAGTAGTAGCTTGATATCAAAAACGGAAATAAATGCCTATTGCTCTAAGTTTGCTATGAGTGCTAAAAAATCTCTCCCTTTGTCTCCAGCCTTGTCTTCTCTTATATACTCCTCTTCAAAGCGGTTTGGCGCTTCCTTTTCTGCCCCTGGTCGAGTTTATCACTTCGGGAATATTCTTTTTTTTTTCTCTCGATCTTAATGGTTATCTTTGGAAACTTTGCATTTATCTTCTGATTTCTTGATATTTATTTTGTGTGAATAAAGATAGACCGTCGTAGCACCAATGAGCTTGGTTCGTATGAAAAGGTAAGCGGGCCTTTAGCAGCGTTTTAGGCCTCTTGGGCCGTTTTTCCGACTTCGAGTATTTTTCCGATTTCTCCGAAAGACCGTATTTGATAAGACGTTGATTTTAAGCATGGGTTTAAACTTCTCGTATATCTTAGGAAACTTTGGTGTTAAGCCAACCGTTGCCGTTTTATACGATCGGTTTGAACTTATACGAAAAAACAAGTCTTCGCGGTTTTTATCGTAAAATTTCAACGCTAACTCCGATTGAGACGAAACGACAAGCATTTTGATCGCGACTCGAAGAGGAATACAAAGGAGAGACACAGGTCTCCATATTGCAACCCAGGCTTGGAGATCTGAGGTCGCCATATGGTGACCCGGTCTTTGAAGGGTTAGGTCGCCATATGGCGACCCGTAGTCTTGGTGCGCAGGTTGCCATATGGCGACCCGTACCTTGTGAGTGCAGGCCGCCATATGTCGACCTGTGTTCTGCATATGCGGATCGCCATATGGCGACTCGTGCTTTGCAAGTGGGGGTCGCCATATACCGACCGGTGCTTTGCGAGCGTAGGTCACCATATGACAACCTCATATGGCGGGGAGGAGGAAGAAACGAGGGAGTCATCCCCACCTAATGTCGAGGAGAAAGGAGTGTTGCAGATTGTCCCCGCCATGAGGCGGTGTGAAGGAAGCTCGTGGGAGGTCGTCCCCGCCTCATGGCAGGGTGGAAGGAGTCTGGGAGGTCAACCCCGCCATGAAGGAGTTTGGGAGCAATGTCCTCACCTCATGGAGTGTTGGAAAGGGTTAGGGAGAAATTTTCCCGCCTCATGGAAGGCTGGAAAGAGTCTGGGAGGTCGTCCCCGCTTCATGGCAGGGTGGAAGGAGTCCGGGAGCAATGTCCCCACCTTATAGCGGGGTGGAAAGGGTCTGGGAGCAACGTCTCCACCTCTTGACGGGGTGGAAAGAGACCGGGAGCAACGTCCCCGCCTCATGGTTGGGTGGAAAGGATCTGGGAGCAACGTCCCCACCTCATGGCATGGTAGAGGAGAGAAGAGGAGTTTGTCCCCGCCATGTCCTCATGGGATAGTTAACTATTTATTAATATTTAATGTATTAATACTTTTATTAATAGTTAATATAATATCTTGCGTAATCTCTTATATGTGGTTTAACTATTTATTAGTAAAAGCAACAATGTAAATAATCATTCTAATAGTTCTATAACTGATTTAAAATATGATTAAATATTACCACATCTACAAAACAAGTAGTTATCTTATATGACATATTTAGTCAATGTAATATGTGTGGTCAATATGCAATATCTGTTAGCATATGCTTATATTTTCAGTCTGTCAGAAGTTATAAGAATTGTATATATATTCAATAATGAATAGTTCACCAGTTCATATAGTATATGTAGAACTGTATACCCTACCAAACAAACCCTACACGTTTTTTACATAAACCCTACACTTTCTTCCCCTAATGAGAATAGCCACTACAAGAAATTGTTCAATTTTTTACCACTAAATCAGAAAGAAATTGGTCAGAAATGAACATTTTTGTCCAATTTCTCACCACTTATAGTCGTCAAAAATACTCCGTCAGAAATTAAATTTAATTAGAAAGTGGTCAATAATTATTGACCATATAAATGGTCAGTAATTTTCTCAGAATTATCGTCATAAATTGGTCACAAGGATGTTGATCATTTCCTAACGTGTTTCTAACCCATTTTATTTGATGAATTGTTGACCACTTAGTGACTATTTCTTTTGATAATGTTTCGACGAGCTTGTGAAAATTTATTATTGACAAACTTTTGACCACTTTTTTCTAACGACATTCTAAACATCTATTAATACTTTTATTTATTAATCAACAAAATTGTATTTAATATAAATAATTGACAAAATCAAATATATTTTATAATTAAAACCTAAACAATAGCGTCAAAATAGTTGTAGCATTATACTTAAATAAAGTTTGAATAATGTTGTTTCTTCTAGTTAACAAACAAGTTACAATTGGTCATTACTAAAGTTTTCACCACAAAACATAAGCATAATAACTAATACAAAATTATTCTTGAGTGGCATCTTCATCTAGCATTCTAGAAATTTGCTAACAACCTTATGTGCCAAGTTCTGAAAATACTTTATAACTTTACCTTAGTCAACTTTGTCATTCTCGAACGTCATTCTCCAACGTCACAATCTTCTTAGTATAGTGAGAAATATAAACTCTCGTTTCATGCACAAGGAAGGAGGTAAATTGTAAGGTGTAACAATTATTGACCACAATGAATATTGTCTACCATTTTTTCCAAATGGGTTTAAACCATCAGTGCATAGTCCTAGGTAGACATTCCTACTCTCTATGCAAACGCCTCATAAAGTGACTGAAAGTGCTTCCATGCCTTTGCATCTGAGGAATGTTCCACTTGAGTGCTCCTTATGCCATCTTATAGAACTTGATGTGCGTTCAGATTGATATAGCATTTTCAACCTATTTGCTAACAGCAAATACCACATACGCTTGTATGGAAATCTGGTTCTTCCACTGGTGACCTTAAACCGAGGTTTCCCACAAAATCGGCATGACAAGTGGTTTGCATCTGCTTTCCAATAGATCATATAATTGTTGATGCAAACATCAATCACTTGAAATGGCAAATCTAGACCGGAAACAAGTTTATAGTACACAAAGGCAAAAATAGCATATGGTTGGAGATGATCTAAGAGCATCTCCAATGGAGCACTATTTCCCCTCTAAATTGTATACTAAAATAGAGTAACTCTATTATAGAGTAACTTTTGCTCCAATAGTGTTACTCTATAATAGAGTTACTATGTTATAGTGGAAAACATAGAAGGATGTTACCCACTTACAAATGGAGTAAGAGGGTTACATCCCTCTATATTTTCCTCTATAATAGAGTAGCTCCATTGGAGCAAAATTTACTATGTAATAGAGTTACTCTATTTTAATGTAAAGTATAAAGGACAAAATAATGTTCCATTGGAAATGGTCTAACTAAAATATTCAAAAGAAAATTGGCAAAATAGGACACTTGGAACTTGAGTATGTCTCAATAAGACTTTGTTTTAGATCTTTGTCTCACTACGATTCTAATTACTATTGATATGATTATACGCTTAGATTAAACAAAATTTAACTTAATTAAGAATATATAATATTTGTTAATTGTTTTATTAGTATAATTTTATAAGTAAAAACCATAAAATACAAATAATAATAATAATAATAATAGTAACCTAATTTTTACCCTCTTCTATTCTTCTCCATCGAGAATTTCCTCTTTTCTTCCATGGCTATTTCTCTTTTTCACACGATTAAAATTTGTCAGTCTCTGTTGTCAGTTTCTTCTTCTCTGTTTATTCTTTGGAATGTCGGAATCATCGGTCCACCTAACGCCAACAAATCTTCCTTTACTAATTTCATGGTTCGTTTATTCAAATTTTTCATCTTTTAAGATTTTTGTAATTCTAAAGGTGCTCACTTGATGGATTATGTTATGATTTTGAAATTATGTTGAGAATCTTGCAATGTGTTGGTTGGAAAAAAAGGTTGCAGCTGCTTCACGGAAGACCAACACGACGACCCATGAAGTGTTGGAGTGTTAACAAAAGGAGTTTTTGGTTTTTGATTTTTCAAAATCCATTTTCTACCCAATCATAATCATGATTTTGGTAAAGTAGATTTCTTATTTTATAGGGAAATTAGTTTTTGATTCCTTTTACTTTTTTTTTCTATTTAAAAGCCAAAATTCATTTTTTCTTGGTTTCTCCTTATACTTTGATACGAGAAAAAACAAAAAGTATTTTTTCTATTTTTTTTTTAATATTAAATTTAGATAAATATAATATACTAGGTAGAGACCTGCGCTTTGCGCGGGGTGAGAGTAAAAAAACATTTCCATGAACATGTTAGTAGAAAATAAAAATTTTACATGTTGGTTTAGTTTTTTTTTGTTGGTTTAGTCTTTTTATATTATGTTTGGTAAAAACTGGTGATTTTGTAGAAGAACATGTAGATTTCATAATATGTTAAGCCTTTCATATTTTATAATGAAATATAATTTAACGTCTAAGAATAAATTATACATTTTAGAATATGTCTTACTAAACATGTCGGACAAAATATCTAAAATTTATTAAAACTTTTTCATATTGTAGGCTTGAACAAAAAAAATAAAAGTGTTGTGGGCTTGATAAAAAATTTGAAGAATTCGGCCTTATTAAGAATAGGTTCATTATATTTAAATATTTAAATTGATTTTTAATTAAAAATGGTAGAGGCTAATGCTACGAGATCATTAGATGTTTCGAGTGTGTAAAAAAAACAAAAGGGGATTATGGTTCAATGTTCTGCAGTCGACAAAACAAAAATCTTCACTTGGTCATCAACTAAGTAATCCAGGTGAACTATCAAGTTTAAATTTAAGTTAAAATTACATTTGGAGACAAGGCTAACAAAGCACACAACCTTTGAAAATAGAGATCAACATCTTAACCATCTTTATATAATTACTTCAGATTTATACATCCTCCAACAATATTTACATATACAAATACTTCACGGTATAACTCTTACAAGAAACATAAAGTTGCAATGATGTAACTTAAGACGTATTAGAATATGGCCAAATACATTTATTGTTTTCAAATTATTGTAATAATTGTAACTGTCGTACAATTTGTTTATATCTAAAGAACATATGTAATGTATATATGTACACTTTGAAGTTGATTTACATATTTACACAATGAAATAAATGTACATGTCCAATATGAGCACTTAGATGTTACTATTGAATCTTAATTAGTTAATTTAGACTATTTAAGTAGCATTTATTTGTTAATATTGTATTTGCATACATAATTGCATAACCAGGGTCTTGAGTGCATATACATGTGTGCATGTGTACATTTGTACATGTTTATATGTGTTTATGTGCACATCTTAACTTGTGTACATTGTATATCATTAAAGCAATGTACTGTACAATCTTGTTTTCTATCGTCAACGTGTACACATACTTGAAAGATACTAAGTGTGTCAAATATCGTCAACATGTACACATATATATATTATACTATCCACATGTACAATATTATATAAAATGATATATGTAGACCGATTCATTTGTACATTTCTCAAATTATAATATTTAATAATTTTAATGATTTTGAGTATAATTTCTAAAAAGATGCATTTAGAGATTTTTGATATATTTATTTGTTCATTTCATTCAATATGTTCTAAAATGCAAATTTAGAGGTTTTAGGTTAACTGAAGAGAACTTAATTGCAAATCTAAAAATTTTAGGCAATAGTGGAAATATTTAAAATTACAAGGATCATATATGAAAATTAAAGAAACTTATTTTTCAAGATTCAACAATGGCGATCTAATCTCGGATGCAGCGGCGGCTTCCCTTTACGGTCCACCGGAGACACGAAGAGATGCTGAGATCACCACGAAGACCTCTTAGAACAGGCTGAGGGCACGACGTTGAGGCTTCCCATCATATTTGAAATACTGCAAAAGAGAAGTTCTGTGTAGAAAGAAAAGAGATGGTAGTGGAGCTCATCGTACCTGTGAATTGCGGTGAAGAATTTGTCAACTTACATCAATCATGATATATATAGTCTGTGACGGTGAATTAGTCTTTATGAGCTGAATTTGTAGCTCAATCAAAATTTTGCAAAGATAATCTATTGAAAAAAGATTGGAAGTGAAAGATTTTAAAATGAAAAAGATGAAAAAGTTTCAGAGAAGAAAATAAAAAAGAAAAAAGATGAAAGTGGGTCAAGAAGGTAAGAGAGAGAGAGAAATGAAAGTGGGTCTTACCACTTATAACATAGTTCTGTTTTAATTTGAAAAACTGAACAATATGTGATAAAGTTAGAAAAAGTGTGTCTGTAACAAAAACTGTCTTATTGTGTTATAAATAACTCAAAACTGTCTTTGAGTGTAATTGTTTCTATAGAATTCTTATAGATTATTTTCCACAACGCTGAAGGTGGTCCCTGACACAATTATCTTGTACTTCACGGTTCGGCATCCCAACAATTTGAGTATAAACTACAACCTCGTGAAGCACGTGAACTAAAGGTACTAATGGAACTTATTCTTTAGTCACGTGTACTTGACTAATTATGTCAGGAAAATTAATTAATGGCTCTAATAAACTAATGGTAGGCAGGTACTTTTTCTAAGTATAAGTTTAATAGAAAATTAATATATGAAAGCCAAAGGGAAATTATGATATTAGAATGATAATTGAACGACTGAAACAAAATAACAATAACGATAAGTAAACAACTTAATCTTGTCTTCACTCACCTCTACGGGTGAACAAAGATATTGAAGTTGTAATACTAATCGATAAGAAATCTTAAAATGTTTGATAGTTGAATAATCAATGAACTGCTGAAAGTAAAACATAAATGAGGCATTGAATGTGGTCTTCACTAAGCGGAGCTTGGAATCCTAATAAAATAAAATGAAAATAAGAAACGATTATTCAAAAATTTATTTACACCTTTTAGAATAAATAGAAAAATGAATTTAAATGGCTATTACCTAGCCTTGCAGTCCTGTATTTATTGAACATCTTCAGGGTCAAACATAATTTTGGAAAACCCTTCAATGTTAGTCACATTGTTTAAGCCAGCTTTGCATAAAACAAATATTTAGGGGATTGATTACGAAACAAAACTATATATGATATTGTAATCTCAGTAGGTATTCCATTAGTAAGTTACCTTCTATCCAATCAATTCGCCAAAACTGTAAAACACATAGTACGACATTAGCATTGGTAGAGTTCCAGAAATCATATAAATGTTGAGAAATATTTCCATAGGACAAACACTTGATTTGTGTGAACCTGCAAATAGAGTAATATTTTTTCTTAGTTAGTATTTAGTCTAGTATTTAGTGAAACTTACATATAAAAGATGAATAAAATACATACCCGATATTGATCAATGAAAATTGAATTATGCGGTTCACAAACTCAGGAATTACTCCATTAACATTGTCTACATAATATTCAAAATCTCTTACACCAATAAATGCTCCATAGATATCTACATAATATATGAAAAAAAAAAATGTTATATGATACTTGGTTAATATCATAGCAAGATCATACTATAAAAGTTTCTAACTTTGTCCATAAATAAAATGAGAAAAAAATGCAACATACCAATACCAATGGAGAACTTTGGATAGATTAGACCATGTCGCATCTTTAGAAAACTTGCAAAACTATAATAGTTTACATTTGATATTGGATGAATCTTGGTAATCAGTGAAGAGTTACTGAGGTTAATGTGGTATCGGTTCCTAGATAACCTTGTCAAGCAGTCTGCATAAATTACTTTGAAATTTTTAATTTCATAGAAATCACCTTCATGAAGTATGATTTATTCAGATCCTTATAAAAGGTTGCTTGGATTGTAATGCCCTGATTTTTCACAGTCAATCATATTAGTAAAGTAACTCTTGACGCAGCTACTATTATTTATCTAACTTGAATACTAAACAAACTTACTTTCTCATCGCCTAAAACTGATGGCGTTTTCTGAAACCTTGGTCCTGTTTGGCTACTTCCTTTGCAGATTAACTTCACACAGACTGATTGTATATCACCGGAAAGACGCAAGTCAGACAATAAGGTGTTGTATGCCATCGTGTAGGCAATGGAAGTATACTGAAATCATTTTGAAATGAAAAAGGGTATCACAATTTCCAGTTAAATACTAAATCTAGAATTTAATTAACAGTTAAATACTAATTCTAGAAATTAAATTAAAGGAAATTATAAATAAAGTGCGTCTTACTAAGTTAAACACTGATAAATATTACTTCAAATCACTAAATTATTCTTCTTTCTTCATTACATGAATCCTGATATCAAAGGAATATTCATAGAAAAATATTTGAGACCAAGCAACGGATACCAAGCCGAGTACTACCAAATCCAAATGAGGACTACGATCACTAACGAATAACCAACGAAGGTTACTGTCTAAACATCCTTTTAAGTTTAGAACCAGAAATAGTAAATGGCTGATGTTGGTTTCAATATTAGGATGAGTGTGCATATAGCACCTTATTGAAATTGTCGACTTGATGGTTTTAAGAACAATAGATAGGTTTGTAACATATCACATGATTTAATAGTCTTTGATTTTCTTCATGATATTAGCCTTGCCCTGACAAAATATGCATAACTGTATGTACAGTTTAAATGTCCATTCTGATGAATAATAATTGAACAAAAAAATATAAGGCCATTGAATCTTAGTATTCGCTTTCTTAAGTGAACATTAGTTATGATGCACTTACCTTCTCACCAGATTATGGTGCTATATTCCGCAGAAATATCAGAAACTCTTATTGTTATGCAGTATTTCTGAAACAAAGTGAAACTTTGGAGATTATTAAATTACATTAAAATATATCTAATTTAGTTTCCAAACATACCTTTGATATCAAGTACATCCATTTTCCAACAAATTTTGAAACACTTCCTTGTATACTACATTCATGGTTGAGTCTTGTGGTTTTCCATGTTTGTCAGTAATAAGAATTTTTAAACCCTTTCTTGATCTTACTCTAGACACAGCGACATACAACTGACCATGTGAGAAAACATGTTTAGGTAGATACAAACCCACATTTGCAAGTGATTGACTCTGACTCTTGTTGATCGTCATAGCAAAGGCAACTTTCAAAGGAAATTGTCTACGCCTCATTTTGAAAGGAAGCTTTGTATCTGTTGAGGTGATTAACACACGGTGTAACCAGACCTTCTCTCTAACTCTAGTTCATGTGATCACTCTGGCTTGTACAATATGTTTAGCCAGTTGAATTATTTGCAACCTTGTCCCATTGCATAAGCCATCGTTTGGATCCAGATTCCTAAGTAACATTATTGGTGTACCAATCTTCAACCTTAGAGCATGAGAAGTAATCCCTATACTTTGATACTATGGAGAAATTCTGGAGAGAAGACTGGGTCATCTTTGGATTTCAAATCTGTTGGATCAATACTACCTGAGCTTAAATAAATCATTTCCTCACCTAGATAACAAAATAACACAATTGTGGAAAATAGTTCTATCACAGCAGTTAAGTCATAATAAAACCATATTTAAATTACATGAATATAATGTCAAAAGGATTTACCTGATAGTCGATCTAGCATATAGTTGTTAATAACATCAACATCTACACTAGTGGGAGAAAGAATTGCTCTTTCTTAGAAAAATTTCGGGTGTTTTGAGTCTTTGAATGAATTACCATAAACGTTACACACTATAGCCTCAACTGAATCATTGCACTCTGTAATCAGCAAATCTTTAGGAATAACAATTATGCATTCCCCATTATTTAGCTCTTTAATCTTCCCATCACCTAAATCCAAAATCCATTTGGAAAACTCTTTAATCTCCTCAGATTCACGAATATCTGGTTCAGAAAACAGCCTCATGTTTTTTTTGTTAACTGCAAAACTTTAAAATGCTTCCACAGATAAGATGAGTTCATAGCAGCCATAACAATATCAACTCTGTTTCCTCTAGGAATCACTGGTAGTATCTGCATGAAATCACCACAAAAAAACACAACTTTTCCATGAAAGGTTTTTCATCAGTGGTCTTCATTATGTCACATAGACTACGATCAAGGGCTTCAAAACAATGTTCGCTCATCATAGGTGCTTCGTCCCAAATAATAAGCAAAGCTCTGGCTATTAATTCCGCCTTGTCACTTCATGGTTCTATATTGCAAAGAGAGAACTCATCTGGATTTATATAAATGGAAAATCTAGAATGTGTTGTTCTTCCACCAGGTAGCAGTAGAGATGCTATGCCGCTTGAAGCAACATTAAAGATAATGTCACCTCTTGAACGTATTGCAGCTGATAGAATATTCCAAAGAAATATTTTTTCAGTTCCTCCAAACCCATAAACAAAAAATGCACCACCTGTTTTTCTCAAGACAGAACAAATAATCTGGTCATACACTGACCTTTGCTCATTTGTCAACTGGCCAAGCCACTCATCGTGTTTAAGTCGCAATTCTTCTCTATGGTAGTTAAGTTCTTCTTGCAATAAATGGTTTTCTTGTAATGACTGATCAGTATCCTTTGGTTTTGGCATTGAATCCCATTTAGACAAAGAACAATTCTTATTTCACAATATATTCTCGATCAGAACTAAAGTAGCATTCTGAATTTCTTCTTCACTCAAAAGCAGTCCTGAAACAGAACAAAAAATAGTAAGTCCGACCACAGAAAATTAGGTTTCTTTAGCAAAGCTTCCATAATCTTTAAAAAAATAGCTAACCTGGATTTTGGTGTTTTTTTTATTGCAATATACAGAATGTCCTCGGATAGTATATCAGTACATGATTCCCATACCAGTCTAGGCATCGACAAAGAGCTAGATAGCAACATCATCGGAAATAAGTGACAAACATATGCACTAGATGCCCGAAATCTACATTCTTTAAGACCTTCAATGTACTTTTTATCATCATCCAGCAAACCAAGCTCATAACATGCATCCTTGTAACTCGGTTGAATAATCCCTTAAATTGTCTTGATATCATTGAATGATTGTGGAACGTTTACCTTGTTAAGCAAAACTCTAAGAAAATAATGTTGACCAGCTGAAGAGGAAACGGGAGGCAGCCTACCTATTGCAAACCCTCTATTTCTTGGATTTCAAACTTTCAGCTTTTTATCATAGAATCTGTTTGGTAGTTCTGCGTAAGTCAGCTATCTTTCCTCATGGTATATCTGACAACACTCAAACCAAGCCAAATACATAGTCTTTGATAAATGAACTCGAGCCAACACACTTTCCACTGTATCCCCTTCCTTGTAAATAGCAGATTTCTCTCCTTCTAGATGGAATGTTAGCTTCTCCATGGGTGTAGATCGGTACTAAGTCGGGAAGCTAAAAATTCTCCAAGTCGATTTGCAAGCAGATATATATCTACGTAAAGAATATATTAAGTTAAACCGCCTAAAATAGTAAACAAAATTAAAATGCTTAAAATATAAAAGTATACCTTACATCAAAATACTTTTTTATTTTGTCAACTTCTGGTTCAACTCCATCTGCATTTGTACTGCATCCTTCAGCACAACTACTGTCAGTAATTGGTTCTGCTACAGCATTCTCTCAATTCGTTTTATGAGTAAAATTTCCGGAACTCGGTCTTGTCCTTTGGGGATATACTTAAATAAGTACTTGATAGACCATGATTGATTGCACCATTCAACAATGATATGTGCATTATACCCTAGTAGTAACTGCTTGTTGTAGGGGCTAACAAAGCGGTTATCACACTGAATACCTTTCTTCTCAACAAAGCACCCATTATCCCTCCTCTTATAAACATGATAACCCTGGGCATCAACAGTAGTTGTCTCAACATGCTTTATGGGGAAAATTTTGGAACATTTTCCATCTTCCATACATGGAGAATTTATGTTAACAACACCACATGACCCATGAATCATCATTTCCTTTACCATTTCATACAGTCTTGGTTCTTCAGTTTTATCAGGAATCTCAGCAGAAATGATGCGATCGATATCCTCTGCAATTGGCAGTTTATGTTTTGAGTCCATGAACAATAATATATGAGCATGTGGGAGACCTCTTTTCTGAATCTCAACAGTATAAATTTCTGCCCAAAAATAAAATATAAGTTAGTAAGCACCAACTTAAGAAACATGTCCTTCTTCACATTATCACAATCAGATATTATATAATAGAACTAACGATTAGAAAATAGACGTACCGGAAACCGTTTTGCCCAGACGTTGCTTTTTTGTGTGATCTTTCATTAAGCTGTCAAGCTTAATTTTGAATAATCTACAACATAGATCTGGTATGTCTTTGGATTTTAGATTGTATTTCTCAAAATATCTTCTCATTTCTTGCCACATAGGATTACACGTGAAAGTAATAAAAAGATCTTGAAAAATAAAGTATTTGAAGACAGACATTGCGTCTAAATATGTTTCCTTCATATACCTTGGTCCACCAGTGAAAGATGAGGGAATAATAATTTGCTTAACTTCAACAGGAACAGCAGAATTTCTATCATTAGTAGAAGCGACAAACTAACTAAATTTCAGAGCCCTTAGATTTGACTGTTTTTTTTTCTTATGTATCGAAGACGATGTGATTCAATCATTGTATAAGCATCTGACAGAAATTGTTGTAGTAGACACCTAGAAAGAAGCAAAACTTGAAATCCAACCTGATGGACCTGAATTCGATACGCAAAGAACTCTCTCATGCTTATATTTGGTTTTTTATTCATGTTGATACCGGTGAAACAATTCTTGATACCCAAACGGAAGCCATCCTCTCCATAAGGAAAAATCAGTAGATACTGAAGTGGAAGATAGCAAGGATGTAACTCATTGATCATTTTCAGTTTTTCAAAATTCTTTTTCCAAAATAATATTCAGTTTATCCATGTTCTCTTGAAAATCCCCAACAACTAATGCATCTACTTCAGAAGAAGTGGGAAGATTGCAAACACGTCCATCTTGTAGACGATTATGTAATAGGACCAAGAATAACTATTCAAATTCTTCTTCTTTATTAAATCTGTCCATCGCATTTTTGAAATTCTTCACGTGCACATTGGAGACCCTTAACATCTCCATAATACCATGAACCAAAGCCTCCCTTATTTTACATTTTCGGAATTCTCACTGTAAATTTTAAATCTCCAAGTTAGCACCACAAAAAAAATACACATTAAAACAAACGTGATGCTCTTAAAAACCCTATAATGTCTGATATATACCTTAACGCTGATATCATGTTTCGTACTTCATTCTCAATATCATGAATATACAACTGTGAAAACTTAGGACTTTCGTTTTCCTTTGGCTTCACACTGCCAATAAAATGATAATTCTCACCATGGAGTTTAAAAATTCTAGGTATTTTCCCAATGTTGACTGAATTATCAATCTTTTCACCAAACGATGTAAAAGAGAACATCATATTGATTGATCTAATATTTTCAAGGAAATGCTTGCTGACTGCATCATCATTTGCTAGAAGACCTTGTAGATATTCTGGTGGTTCCTTCAAGATTGGGAGCTTGATTTTCCCTTTCATACAACACATTGTGAAAACAGGAACCTTGGGATTTCTACCCCTGCTAAGTCGCTCATTATACCAGAAAAGTGCCCCACATTTTGGGCAATTATATATCAGATCACCATCATCCTTATAATCTACAATCACAAATACAAAAGTTAAGAAATAATATCACGCAAGCTATTATTCATCAAAAAGCTGTTAGTAAATACAGATGAAGGCATAAACTAAACGAACAAGTTATGTTACCTTCCTTCTTTTTGGCTGATACCGTTTGTAAGGTTTTGTTAGAAGCTGGATTTAGATTGTTAGCTGAAGGTTTTTGTTAGCTAGAGGAATTTTGTTATTTAAACCACCAAAAACCTTAGGAAAACAATCATATACTTTATTTGTGAACTGAAAACGTCTTAACATTTCTGTTCTGTCATCATCAATAGAGTCATAGTCAAAGTTACAATCCTCCCCTTCATTGCTTGAACAATCCCAGAAATCATCACTATCATCTAAGGACAAAAAATTATAGGAACAATCATTACTAATAAATCTTTAAATTGCAATTTCAAATTAATAACAGTTTTATGGTGGGTATCGGAGAAATACATGAACCCATTATGACATTACCTGACGAATCAGAATCATTCTGTAGAGAATTAGTCATAATGCCTTATGAATCAACGTTACTCTTAGTAGTGGACGATGTTGGTTGCGTGAGACTCACTGTCTGGTTTGTAGGATAAATAACAGTAGATACATGACTATTAGTAGCTTGAGATACAGTACTTTCAGTAGTAGATGACCAACTTGGAACAATTGGAACACTCCTATGTAAACCCCTTTGTTCTATTGCAGAACTTGATTGGGTCGATGACAAATATTGTTATTATGTAAATTGATCTGAATCCTATTTTCTGACCACGTTAATAGATATTGTTTATACTAATATTTATGTTTTTAGTATATCATGGATTAATCGAGTCTGTCATCTTTATCTTGATCTCCTTCTTCCTAGGATACTTATTTGATGAAGCATTTGAGCATGCATATCCAAACTGATTAATTTTTTTTTTTACATATTTGAAAATACATGTTAATGTCTAAATCACCGTTATGGTGCATTCCAATTTAAAACGGAATTTAAAACTAATCTCCATATTTGTTTTGTCATTACAGAATATGCAAAGGAA
Organism: Sinapis alba; assembly: GCA_012274485.2. Lineage (NCBI taxonomy): Eukaryota > Viridiplantae > Streptophyta > Magnoliopsida > Brassicales > Brassicaceae > Sinapis > Sinapis alba. Next base: position 836,048 of record MU105722.1, on the reverse strand, counting down.
ATAATCTAAAGAAGATAAGTTGTTCTTTGTTCAATGCCAAGACGATTCAATTATCTTCAACGTACTAAAGGTAAAACAAAAACCCTATAGTAAAAAATATTTTAAATCAATATTGGTTAATTTTACATGTATCTATCAGGGAGTCGAATATTATAAACAACACATAAGTGGAAATCATTTAAATGACAGTCAATTAATACACGCACAGAAACGTTGAGCAAAATAGTGGCTTCATATAACTCTTATGTTGAGAAAAATGTCAAACGATTTAGATATTTAAAATTTAAAGATACTCACATTTAAGAAAAATAGAGGCTTCGTATAACGCTTAGGTTCAGAACAATGTCAAACGACTTAAAACATTAAAAATTAAAAGGTACTCAAATTTTTAAAAAAAAATAATCCAAAACATAAATATTGATAATAAAACAGAAGCCTCTACTCTCAAATTCTCCAATTAATCCTCTTCAGCCACTTTTTCATTCTTCTCTTTTTTTTTGGTTGCACAACTGCTGCGAGTCACCAAATTCTGGTCAAATGTTTCCACCAGATTAATAATAGTTGTGCCACTTTGTTTGGCCGGAGTAAGGTTGCTTGATTTAGACTGCTGAGATGCCCTTCCAATACAAAACAACGATCCCTAAAAAAACAACCATCATCAAGTTTGGGTCAAAATTTTGACTTTAAAAATCACTAATATACCTCGGGTGCTTCAGACATGATAGACAGATTTGACCGTTTGTGTTGTGACTTCCCTGAGAAATACATAGTAATCTATGAACTTACAATAATAATAAATGATAGGTCTTTCACCAGTTTGCTTAAAAACATACCATAGGAGAGTGGTAATCATCAAACTCCAAAATCATATCATTGTTTGTGATGATCTTCAAAACTTTTAAAGTATCCAGTTTGTATTGATAGTTTTCCCTTTCAATCCCAAACTTAAAAAGATAGGTTTTACCAATTAAATTGGTGATTGCAGCAGGGAGAACATCTGGTTCCTCATTCTAACATATCATATTTCGAATCACATTAGGAAGATATCACTGAAATCAACTAAAGAAAAAATCATTCCGCTCAATACCTCATTAGTAATTGGTCCGGTAAGTTCAAGGCATGGTTGCCGTATTAGCTGGGTAGCAAGGTTATCAAAGAGTAGAATCTTCGTGTTGCTTGAACTGTCCAGAACAACCAGATACAACTTATACTTGTGCATCAAAATATAGGTTATAATAATACAAAATACACGTATTGAATAACGTATGGCCAAACATATATTTACCTAGGCATCAGTTTTGGTGAATTCGAATTTCATTTCACACAAAAGTAATTGGTTGTAACGACACCGAAATCAGTCTCATCATCAGAACATTCACTTAAAACTGCTTGAACCTTTTTTTAACACACTTTGCAGCTCACATAATACCACCCCATGTCAGCATATATTCCTGCGATGGTGCACATCACAATACACTTCTCCACCTAGATAATAAAAAGACAAAATTAAAACATTTAATCAATAATAAAAAGACAAAATGAATAAAAGGAATAATAACCCTGTAAAGTCTAACATGTCTGGACGCCTTAGCTTCTGCAATTGTCTTCCTTGGTGTATGGAGGAGGAAATCATCCTTATCAGATACACCCAAACCTATTGAAAGGGGCTTTGACTCCACAATGGCCAAGGTTAAATCATCATTTGACAACCTTATATAGAAAAACATACATGTGTATTTTAATATGCATAAGGTAATATAGATACACTAAAACGGGATAGTTATAATAACATCGAACCACTTACAATCTAATGAATTCGTACACCTCATCCATTAAGGGATTCAATGCAACATCATACACATTGTAAGAATTGGATACACTACGTTCATCTACAACCGGAATTAATAATAAAAAAAACTATTACCTTATTGATATAAGAAACATAATTTCTCATGTACGTAAAACGTTAAGGTAATTTATAATATACCTTTCCAAACTTTTATCTTCCCAAACCTCAAAACTAAGATCACAGAATGTGCACTCTGAGTTTGGATTTCATTATTGACATCTTGTGGAAACTTTCCCCATAGGACCATTGGAATACGGTCATCGCTGGAAAATAAAACAACAAATGTTCATAAAAGATGCACACAATGAGTAACACAATATAACGAATCTCATAGCAGCAGAAAATTATATGTCTACACTAATAGCTATGCTCAAAAAGTTATATCAGATAAACAATGAGTAAAACAATATAACATTACTCTTGGTTCCGAAGCTCCAGTGAAAGCTTTTGTATAACTTTGCCATGGACAAATACAACTTCGAGATGAGAAACCTCCAAAATTTGGCTGATAATATCTAAACATAATACATATAACAAACATTAGTTACCAATGAAGTTATGTTTTATAATATGAAAAAAAAAACAATTCTATAAACAAACTTACCAACCAAGATGTCGGCATCTAGATTACCAGCCATGAGATTGTAAATCACTGGGTTGAAACCACTCAAATTATGTGGCAGATCTTCACAGTTCCTCACTCGAGTTGTGTCTTGAAACACAATCTTGTACGGATGTTGGGTCGGCCGATATAATCCACATGCTTGCATTACAGTAAAGTTAACCATCATTCTAGAACCACCTTGTTCTACTTTATCTTCAAATTGACGTACCAACTCTTTTTCACACAACCGTGAATCTTGTCCCCCTATATGAACAAACGCAATCATAAAACTGTAGTTAGTAAACATATAATGTGCTCATATAATCTTAGCAAAAGTCACATATGACGGAGCTTACACTTGAATCAACCAAGAACATTTCAATACTCTCTCCACCAACAACTGAGTATTGTTTCCAAAGACAAATGATCTTAACCCTGATTTTCCGCATGGACTTTTTAGGCTTCAAATCGGTAATCATGTCAAAACCTGACATCGTAAACACAAAGAACTGAAAATATATTTTAGAGAGAACTGTAACTTGGAATGCATTTTGTATCAAGGTGTAGACTTGTTTATATAGTACAACCTTACACGTTTAGTAATTAATAATTGATATACGATACTTATTATGTGTATCTTAGATTTTAAAATTAAAATGTTGATCATATCCCTTATGGTACATTTTCTCAGTTATAACCCAAAATAATTGCTCACATCATTGTAGTCAACTTTCCATTTCTATACATTTGCGTGATTGGCACAATATTCATCTTCACCTTATTGATTCCGGGATCACAATCATGTGAAAATATAGAAAGCGTACAAACATCAACCAATCACATGAGCCTCTAATTATGTGAATATGCAAAAATAATGTATCACCATATATGATTCATATTTAGTTTCCTATTATGTACCAAGTAATCACATAAATGCTAATATAAACCGATGGATTTTCCAAAAACTTTGTCATCTAAACCATAGTAAGAAAACGATTTGAACTATCATTACTAATTAGCACAGTAACGTTGAAATTTAGGACTATAAAACTATCAATATAATTTAGTACTCAAATAAATATTAGAAAAAAGAGTACAATGGAAATCCCCAGAAAATACAAAAAAATATTAACCCAAACTAAAAAATGGAATACCTCAGTTAACATCTAAAAACACAAAAGAATATGTTTAGAGCTGATTGTAACTTGGAATGCATATTTGATGAAGGTGTACAATGGTTAACATTGGAAAAAAAATACACCTACTAAAAAATTGTATTTCAAAAAGTTGAAAGTTGCATCAAGCGAAAGGCATGACTGAAGCAGGAAATGCATGTGTGTTACTATTTGAAATACAAAAAGATTTTTTAAAAATATCATATAGTATGCATAGTAAACATTATCATTGTACTACCCACAGAGTTTCCACAATCCCCATACTTATAGATGAAATATAAAAAAAATACTTTATTCTTAACCGATGTAAACCAAATAAGCAATATGTTTTTGCCAAGTAGCATAGGAAAATCTGTTAAAATAATAGTTTAAAGAATTATGTCAGCATAATGAATTTAATCTATTCAGATACTAATATTCGCTCGATGTATTAACATGAAAGTATCTTAGTTTATATTGATATATGAGTTATGTTACCAATGACAAACAATTGTAATTAATCTAGTGAAGAATGGGTAAATTCAAATAAGGGCTGAGAATGGCTCTCAAACCGCCATGTCAGCATGGCACTCATGTAAATAAGTATCAAACTAAAGGTTACTCTGATCTTTTGCTTCTCTTTTAATACTAAGGGGATAAACTTACACTTGTCACTCTATAAAAGCAAACAAAACTAATGTAAAAATTACTTTTCTAAGCAATTAGAGTTATATTTTTACTACTTATTGAATCCATTAAAATTTTATTAAGGTAAGTTAATTATTACTCCCCCTGTTTCACAAAGAGTGTCATTTTACCATTTTTTCTTGTTACACAAAGAATGTCATTTTAGAATTTCAATGTAACTTATAGCTTAATATTAATTGCAAAATGCATTGGTTTTATAAATAAATCTATTTATCTCAAATACTATTGGTCAAATAGGTGTAATTAATACAATCATAAATGCATTTCAATTATTTTCTTAATATGTGTGAAATGTGTCTAAGTGACACTCTTTGTGAAACGGAGGAAGTAATATTTTAATAGATATTTTGTACCATAAATTTTATAGAAATATACTATTATTGTGTACTATACCATATTTGTATACTTATAGTTTCTCCAATTTTAGAAATATTTGTTAAAGTTTTTGTTAACTTTTTAATTTACATTTATAAATATTATTTATCAACAATTATTTAATTCAAAAAAATTATATAAAATTAATGCATATATAGTTAAAATCTACACATAATAACTTTTAAAGTTAACCGTTAATGAATATATATATATATATACTAGTTATGTCAAATTTTATTAAAAAATTATGTCTGCACATTTTACTTGTAGTGTATACGTACAGATATCTTCATATATTATATGTACAAGTTTCTAATATAAAGTATATATATAATGTATGTTTAAACAGAAAATTCATTTTTAAGATTATGTTTAAACATAGAATTATGTTATTTGTGTTTGCTGTTTTTTTAATAAGCTTATGTGTGTTTTGGTAATAATATTTTATTATTTTCAGAAGAAATATTTTACTATTAGTTACATTTTTATTTTTTAATTTAAAAGCAAAAACCAAAAACTAGAAACCAAAATCTAAAATCATCATTCGTGTTTTTTCAAAAACTAAACTCTACTGCAAAATCAAAAACCAAAATCTAAAAACCAAAAAAAAAAAAACAGAAACAAAACAAACAATCATCACCTTAAGCTTTCTCTTACATGTTGGTTAGTCATTTTCTTGTTTGTGTTCTTTATCAGAACATCTATCTCGTAACTGATGTTCGTATAGTCAAGTGCGAAAGTTCTTATGTATTTCAATGCAAACCCTATCAAATTAACCCTACGAACTACTCTTGCCAAGAGAGGTCAAATTGTAGTATTTAGGGATCTAATCCACAGGGATCATGGACACACAATAAACTCAATACAATTGCGATTAAGCTAGGCAAATAGATTTATAAGCAGTAAATAAACTATAGCAGATAATTGATTGATTGGTAAGTAAACAAGAACAATAAATAGCTAGATCTAGGGTTTCAGGCAAGTGGATTATAGAGGAAAGAAGCTAAGGGTATTAATCATAGAACTTGATATCTAATGTAAAAGACGTCCAGCTCTTGATGCGAGTCTAATCTATTGACTAAGCCGATGTCTCAGCTCTTGCTTGTTGACACGGAATGACCATCGATCGATGGCAATGATCCAGCGTCGATCGATGTTCTCTTGAGTCAAGCCTTATTACCTAATTCCATAAGTTCACTAAATTAAGTAAATCAACTTTCGTTTGTTTCTAGCAACCTAACTCAACATGATTAATTCTGGTAGTAGACCATGCTCTCGTTTGCGCCTAACTATCCTATGATCAGGGTTCTAGTTAGCTACTCTTAAACACAAGCAATAAAAAAAATTCTATTGATAGATCTAATAATCACCCTAGTAATTATATTGTTTGGCTAATCCATCAATACCATTAATAGACCATAAACCTAACAAAAGATCTACTCAGACATGATCTTTGTCACATAAATCATAGGTGAATAGAATAGATATAATATAAAGAACCAAAGGAGTTCCAGGAGAACTCTGAAGGAGTTCCTCCCTTCTCTTCTAACCCTAGAAAAATGAATAAAAGAAAGCTTTTGTAAGTCTTTGTTCTTCTTGCCGTCAACAATGGCTTAGAAAACATACAAATAAGGTTTTAAGTCGTCCAAGGGCATTCTGGTAATTTTTGATGGCTTATGGGCTTAAGTCGGCCATAAAAAAAGTTGGTACTGTCTTCTGGGATCACCATCGATCGACACCAAGCCTGTGGCATCGATCGACACTCATTCATCTTCTCGACAGCTTCCTCTCGCGAGGCAGACAGACCACTCTCCAGTAAAACGAGCATAACTTTGCCTCTAGGATCCTGATAGACCTCAAACCAGTGGAATTGGAAAGCTAACTCAAATCTCTATCTTATGTCAAAATATCAGCTCAATATCACCGTTTAAAGGTCTTCATCCATAGCTAAACATCTGACGCATCTGCGTAATTATGCATCTATAAAAGCTTAAGAATCACCAAAATTCTTCAGAACGTACCTGAACCTGAAAATACTCTAAAACATACTCCAAACATATATAATATACTCTAAACATGGCTGATATCATGGCACAATAGTGGTAAATATCAGACCCTATCATGCATCTAGGTACTTCATGATATCAAGACTTGAGGGATCTGGAGTCAAGCACAATGATAATTTCATGTTTTTGTGTTGGGTAGGAGGAGCACATTCTAATCTTGTTTACCTTTGTGCCTTGTGAAAAAGAAAGCGATTCTCTGTTTTGACTCATGAATCTTAGGAGAGTATAACAAGTGTTTTGCCACTAGAGTTGTTATGATCCTTCCCGAGTATCTGTTTTTTCTTTAATCTTCTTTAGTTATTTATCTATGAATTCTCTCAGTTTCTTTTTGAAGAAGCTCAACTTAGAATTAAAACAATGAGTGTTAATAGTTTATATTTTGAACCAGTTAGTTACATACGTGTGTCGTTTGAAGAGTATAAAGAGTGAATGTTATGTTAATGTTATGTAGAAATAAAAGAATGAATGTTAATGATAATAGTGTGTGAACTGAAGATTATAAAGAATTTTACATACTCTCTTATTTTCAGGGAAGATTTAAGACAGAAGAAAGAGTTAGAAAGAGACTACCGCATAGTTGGAGTCCTTGGTAATCTTATGGATGTTGCAAAGCAAGCGTCCTTTCAAGCTTCCAAGTCTTACCTATAATGATATATTTGTTTACATTGAAAGATGACGAGATCATGGAGTTTTTAATGTGCAGCGATTACTTTTCAAACTTCAAATGTGCATAGGGGTCAAGAACTTAAACGTCATAAGAAAACAAATCCTTTTCTTGTAAAAATATAAAGCAAAAACAACTGAAGTCGTCAATAAAGAGTAACGAGGCAGAAATAATAAACACAGTCCCAAAAGTAGATTTGATCATTGGTTTCACACTAATTTGAATACAAACTATAAGAGCTTGTAATAGAATGTGTTGTTGATGTAGATGGCAATAGCCTCTTTATATACAACGTAAGGAAAGCCTAAACTAAGGACTTATATCAAATATATCATAATCCTAATAAGAATTATCTAAATAACCTTGTAGTTATCACATTACTTCCCCTAAAGTTGGAAGTGTGAGATTGTGAACTCCAAACTTGGATAACAAATCTTCAAATAATGTACGAGGTAGAGCTTTGGTTAGGATATCCGCCAACTGGTTCTTTGAAGAAACATGTTCAGTAGTGATTAATTTCGTCTTCACAGCATCATGGACATGATGACAATCTCGTTCAATATGCTTCGTACGTTCGTGAAAAAAACAGGATTAGCCGCAATGTAGATAGCAGACTTACTATCAAAGAACAGTCGCATTGGAGCAGGATGTGGCATGCGGAAGGACGTGTAGAGCTCCTTTAACAATTTCAATTCTTTAACTGTTTCTGACATTGCGCGATACTCTGCCTCCGCCGAAGATAAGGAGACTGTGTCTTGTTTCTTTGCTCGCCATATGACTGGAGAGTCGCCAGGAAATATGATATAGGCACTGATAGATCGTCTAGTTGCCGGACATGAAGACCAATCGGAATTGCAATACACACTGATCTGAAGTGAACCATTAGCTTTCAAGAAGATGCCTTGTCCTGGACTGCCTTTGAGGTAACGGACGACACGTATAGCAACCTCCCAATGAGGTACGAGAGGTTTCTGCATAAAAGTAGATAATATATGGACTATATATCCAAGTTTTGGGCGAGTGTTTGTTAAGTATATCAATCGGCCAACCAGTCTTCGATACTGCTGTGCATTAGCAAGAGGGGCGGTGACTTCAGCGAGCTTATGATTGAGTTCCACTGGTACATAGCACGGCTTGGACCCCAACAACCCGGTTTCTGTAATAATTTCGAGAGCATACTTGCGTTAAGACAAGTAAAAACCAGAGTCATTACGAGCAACTTCTATTCCAAGGAAATATTTAAGTTTCCCAAGGTCTTTCATACGGAAGCATTGCTGAAGATAATCCTTAACTTCTTGTAGTGCCGTAGCATTATTGCAGATGATCACAAAATCGTCGACATAAACTAGGATGTGGAGAATAACAGACCCTCGTATCTTAGAAAACAAGGAATGATCAGCATAGTCGTGGGAGAAACCGAACTTCTCTAAGGCGTGTGTGAGCTTGGCGTACCAACATCTTGGTGATTGGCGTAAACCGTATAAGAACTTCTTTAGGCGGCAGACTTTAGTTGGGTCCGTACTTGTAAAACCTTGTGGGAGTTTCATGTAAATCTCTTCCTCTAGGTCGCCATGTAAAAACGCATTACTAACGTCCACTTGATGGACTAACCAATTGTTTGTTGCTGCTAACTTAAGTATAATATGAACAGTAGAGAGTTTTGCAACGAGGGTGAATGTCTCGGTGAAGTCTTCACCTTCTTTTTGATTATTTCCAAGAACCACAAGACGAGCTTTTCTTCGTTCCAATTTTCCATTAGCATGATATTTATTAGAATATATCCACTTGTTTCCAAGAGCTCTCTTTCCTGGAGGAAGAGTTGTTACTTCCCATGTATCAGTTATCTCAAACGCATGAACTTCCTTACCCATAGCGTCGTTCCATTCTTTGAGCTGTACGGCTTCTTTAAATGATCTCGGAATATCATCGTCGATAATAGTTGCCATGTATGCTCGATGATTATATGAAAAATATGTGATTAGAGAGATAGCTCGAGATGGGATAGGAGTCTTACCTGAGACCGTTTGTAGAGGACCATGATCAGCAGAGGAGAGATCGTGAGAGGGTTTATTTTCTTGTTGTGCTGAGTGAGTTACGTAGTCTTTGAGAAGAATAGACGGAGTCCTGTGACGCAAGCCACGGCCAAGAATTTCAGGAATACCCGGAGAAGATATATCAGTGTTTTCTCTTGCTGTAGTAGTAGCCGGAGAAGACGGTTCCGGTGGAATACTCATACTTGTAGAATCCACTGCTATAGCAGGTGGAGTAATAGTAGTAGATGGAGGGAAGGTAGCAGTAGCTTCAGTCGTCGTATCAGTAGTGGTGACGTTTGGTATTGCAGGCGTAGGAGGAGGCAAAGATGAACTCCCTCTTGGTGCAGGAGCTGGTAAGAGCCAATCATCAATGGCTGTATCATATTAATTAGTCGGTGGTTGGACATACTCGTCTGAAGCAACTCCAGGAAACTTAGACTCAGAGAAAATCACATCCCGACTTGTAAAGAATTCATTTGTGGTGAGGTCATAGAGTCGCCATGCTTTCTTGCCATAGGGGTAACCAACAAAAATACATTTTCTGCTTTGATCCCCAAACTTGTCTTTATCTCTTGCGCGTCGGTGTGCATAACATAAACAGCCGAACACCCTTAGCTGGTCATAGTCGGGTTTCTTGTTGAAGAGGAGATCATATGGTGTCTTACCGTGTAAGACCTGAGACGGAGTATAATTGATCAAGTGAGCCACCGTGGATATGCTCTCGCCCCAGAATGTTGAAGGTAAGCGTGCTTGGAAAAGACATGCTCGTGCAATATTAAGGATGTGTTGATGCTTTCTTTCAACTCAGCCGTTTTGCTGAGGTGTATCCACACAAGAAGTTTGGTGTTCAATACCCTGTTTCTTGAAGTATGTTGCGAGACACATAAATTCAGATCCATTGTCTGTTTGAATTTTCTGGACAGGTCTATTGAATTGACGCTCACATAATGCAAAAAAAACTGCTCCAAAAGACCAGCCATCTCGGATTTTTCAAGCATTAAGTACGTCCATACGGCTCTAGAGTAATCATCAACGATCGTTAGAAAGTACTTAGCTCCACAGGAAGAAGGAATACGATAAGGCCCCCAAACGTCACAATGAATTAAAGAGAATGGAGAAGAAGATTTATTTAAACTGTCACTGAAAACACAACGAGTTTGTTTTGCTCGAAAACAAATCTCACAAGACGCTGATTGTTCTGAATCAAACACTAGTTTATGGAAAAACGGCAAAGAAGACAAAACTCGAAAAGATGGATGTCCAAGCCTTCAATGCCAGAGTTCTGATGTAGAAGAATTCTTCAACACAGTTCGGGGGACACTTGCAGCTGAGACTCCCGTAAAGTAATAAACCCCTTCACGTTCTTCACCCGTTTCAATCAGGGTCTTCGTAAAACGGTTCTGCAACACACACAAAGTATCAGTAAATATAGCTATGCACCCTGTTTGTTTCAGTAAACATGACACTGAAATCAAAGTGCAAGTGAAGTCCGGAACATGTAGCACGTCAGTTAAAGAATAGTCTCGACTAAGCATGATAGTGCCCTTCTTCTGTGCTTTAGAATATCGTCCATCAGGGAACTTGATTGACGATGGCAGTATGTCAACAACGTCGATTAAGAGAGACAAGTTTCCTGTCATATGGTGCGAAGCACCCATATCAATGATCACATCACTAAATTGTGGTTTACCAGACAATTTTTCAGTAGAGATGTTGGAACGCTGTTGAGACGATTGAAGAAGATGAATGAGCTGTGATATTTGATCGTTGTTAAGATTGTTCATTGGTGGTGCTGAAGTTGTGTTGTTGGTCACTGCTCGTGTAGAGTTAGTTCGTCCGCGGCCTCTGTTTCCAGTATTAGAAAAACGTCCTCCATGTCCTCGCTGACTCGAGAAATTTGTTCCAGCTAACTTTTTCAGATCATACCACCATTCGGGGTACCCGTGGAGTAGAAAACACTCGGTATGATCATGTCATGTACGAGAGCAATGGGTGCAGAGTTGATTTGGATCACGAGAGAGAGTAGTAACTGCTGCAGCTTGAATTGTTTCTTGTTTCGGTGACTCTGTTTGAGCAGAGAAACCAATGGCCTCTGTTTTGAGCTCGATAGTACGTGCGGAGTTGTTGTGTTGTTCTTCTCGAACAACTCTGGAGTAAACATTATTCATATCTGGTAGGGGATCTTCATCGATGATCTGAGATTGTATAGTTCAAAATCGAGATTCGTCAAGTCCAAAAAGAAATTTATGAACTCGAATCTCCTCTCGTTCTTTCTCAATATATGTTGCAGCTTCGCAAGAACATGCCTGGGTGGTTTTAAGATTGTCGAGTTCTTCCCAAAGTTTTGTAAGCCTTCCGTAGTAGTCTATAACTGATTGTCTGTTTTGTTGACACGAGTTGATTGCATCGCGTATCAGATGAATCTGAACACCATTACGTACAGAGAATCGACGTTGTAAGGTCTCCCAGAGTTTATGAGCATCCGGGACGAAGGTCACTGTCGATCGTATCTTTGGATCAATCGAAGTTCTGATCCACCCAACGAGCATAGAGTTCATTGCAAGCCATCTGGAGAGGTCAGGTTCAGTCGTTGGTTTTGGTAAGGAACCATTGATGAATACAAGCTTTTGTTTTGCTTGAATCGAGTTAGATAACTCAGTAGCCCAGTCCATATAGTTATCACCCCGGAGTAAACTGAAGTAATAAGGGCTACGGGATTATCAGAAGGATGAAGGTAGTACGCACAGGAGCTCGAGGTCTCCGAGGTAGTGATGATCGTCGGAATCGACGAAGAAGAAGTAGTATCGGCCATGTTCCTTTGTTATGGAACACGGAAAAAAAATTATTTTAGGTCAAAGAATCTTTAGGCTCTGATACCATATAAGAGCTTGTAAAAGAATGTGTTGTTGATGTAGATGGCAATAGCCTCTTTATATACAACGTAAGGAAAGCCTAAACTAAGAAGCACTTATATCAAATATATCATAATCCTAATAGGAATTATCTAAATAACCTTGTAGTTATCACATTACAAACCTTAACAAGGGTCCTTCACCAATATGTCCATCCACTGGAAACATAAACATAATCAAAACCGAGATGGTGAGATCGATAAAGAAGAAAAGGAAACAGATAACAAAAGAGAGAAAGATCGTGAGAAGGAAGGTATTGTGCGAGATTTAAGGTAAATTTCATGTGGATTAGGAAATATATTAATTGAAATATGAAAGTTTTCATATTTTCATAATTTGGCTTTAATATATATCATATGTAGAGTAGTACATTGCATAGTGAGTGTAAAATCTATTATTTTTCTTTCTCGCGCATAGCATTAGGTAATAGGTACATCAGGTAATGACACATAAGCAAGACAAGGTAAAACATATAGTTAATTCTATAAGTTGTAATCGGGTTTTAGGTCGAGTAATGATATCTACCAGAATACAACCTAACAAAATATAGTAAAGGTAGAGTATATAAGAAAGTTTTATTTGCGTTATATAGTAAAGATAGATCAATGTGTAATACGTAGTATCCAATATCTAAACAAAATAGCTGACCATAATGAGTATTCTAAACTCAACTAGGACATAAAATAAAATATGATTTCACTATTTTTTTAAAGAAAGTAAGACATATAAATCATCAGACTTATGTTTATAATAGTTTTCATATTGTTTATATATTTAACATTTAATTTACTATTTTTTTACTATGAAAATGTAAAATATGTTCAAAGTGACTTAAAAGATGAAAAGTTTTAGTGGGACAAACTCAAAATCTAAATGTCTTATTTTTCCAATTCTCTCAATATTCAATACATTTAAATTTTGGGAAAATTGGAAAAATGGGACATTCTCAATTTTTCTTTGTCCCAATAGAACTTCTGATATTTTTGGCAATTGTGGACATGTTTTACCCTTATTTTATAGGAAAAATAGTTAACTGAATTTAAAATATATAAAAAAATATGAAAACTATTATTAGAAACATAAGTATGACAATATATATGGTTTAATTTAAAAAAAAAAAAAAAATGGAATCATATTTTATTTTATCTTCTAGGTACAATTAGAATACTCATTCTGTTTATCTACTTAGCCTAGAAATCGAATACTAGATTTTGAACATAAATATATCCTGGTTATACAATATAATCTAAGCTTTCTTGTATATTCTAACGAAGCTAGAATTCGATACGTTATAATCAAGAAAGATGTTTTAAGTGTACCTAAAGCTTGATAACAATATATAGCCACAACTCGATGTTATACCTTGTCTAGATAATGTGTCATAACCTATTCTTCCTTTTACCTTATGTGACATTTAAGGGAGAATATGTTTCCTATCTACTATACTGTGTTCTGCGAAAGGTAGGATACATATTCTAGGTAAATCTTAAATATATGGAAACTACATTTTTCAGTTAAAGATGTTTCCTAAATCTACCGTAAATCTCTCACAGAATATTGTCCCACGTTTTTCTCCTCCTCCCACGATCTTTTTCTCCTAGTTCTTTTGTTTCTCTCTTCTTCATCAACAAAATCATCTCTTCTCTCTACAACATGGTTCTAATCTATGTTAAACCTGGTGAATGGATGTGTAGTTGCAGTGATGAATGGAGTTTTGTGGTAGACAAAGAAAGTCGTGGTCGAATGGTACCATTAGAAACTACTACTCTGTTGGAGAAGCTTAAGATCATGGTGTGTGAGGATTATGTGGTGGAACATAAAGCCGTTAATGCGGATTTCAGTTATGAGATGGTGAATCAAAGAGAGAATCCTTCAATTATTATCAGCAAAGATCGACAAGTGTCTAATTTTGTGGGCTGTGCGAAGAAGGGTTCGTCTACAACCTTGTGTGTCACGTTCTCTAGTACGGGTGTAAATCAAAAGGAACGTGTCAACATTGATTTGAATAAGGAGCCGTGTGATTCAAGTAATGTTGAGGATGGGGAAGTTCCTGAAATAAATCGAGCAGACTTTGTCAAACCATCAAAGGATCCTTGTGACAGAAGGAAGGATAATGTCGCTGCTGATGGTTGCGGGGATGCTGGTTTAAAGAGTGAAAACAATGGAAATCGTGGAAACAATGAAGATAGTGAAAAGGATGGTCGATCTTGGAGAGGAGATTTCGTGAAGAAGGATCAAATTTTGAGAAGCAAAGGGTTTATGAAGGCAACAATGGAAATTTTAGCGATGAAGAATAATTTTGATTACATTGTTCTCAAATCCACGAGAAAGTGGTGGTATATTCGATGTAAGGATACATTATGCAACTGGACTGTGCGTGCAGAATGTCTTGATGGGTCTACATATTTCATGATCAACAAGTGCGAGGCAAGACATTCATGTGCTCCTTCGAATAGAAGCAAATTCGGAAAAACAGCATCGGCAAGAATAATTGGGAGTCTGATACAACATCGATTTGATGATGCCAACGATGGGCCAAAAGCAAATGAAATCGTTCAATTTATGAGATTGGAGCATAGTTTTGAGATTACCTATTGGCACGCTTGGGAAGCTCGTGAGTTTGCAATTGCAGCTGCTAGAGGTATACCAGATCACAGTTATGCTAAAATACCAAAATATTTGCATATGATTAAAGAAGATAATCCTAGTACGCATACTCACTATGAGACTAATGAGAAGGGGAGATTCATGTATCTATTTATGTCGTTTGGGCAATCAGTTAGAGGATTCCACAATGCAATCTGAAAGGTGGTTGTTGTTGATGGAACTTTTCTGAAAAGTAAATACAAAGGCGTTCTACTTGTTGCTACTGCTGTAGATGGTAACTCTAATCTATATCCGATTGCATTTGGAGTTGTTGATTTAGAGAATGTAGATTCTTGGGGGTGGTTCTTCAGATAGTTGAAAGTGGTTATTGCTGATTGTCAAGACTTAGCTTTTGTCTCAGATAGAAATTTGTCAATTGCTAAAGCGATTGAGACTATCTACCCTCAATCAGCACATGGAATTTGCATTCACCACTTGTTGACCAATGTGGTTACATTTTTCAAGACAAAAGGGTTCGCTCCCTTGGTCGAAAAGGCTTCACGGGCATATAGATACACTGAATTTCAGGAACGTATCACTGAAATTTTTGATATGAGTCCTGAGCTTGGAAGATATCTACGGGAGGCTGATGTGCGAAAATGGGCTCGTTCTCTCTTCCTTGGATCCAAGTATGACATTAGGACCATAAACCCTGCAGAGTCAATAAATTCAGTTCTGAGAATCCCTAGAGAATATCCGGTTATTCCTTTGCTAGATAGTATAAGAGAAATGTTGAGTCGATGGTTCTACGAGCGTCGTCTGTTAAGCTCGAAGCATCTTGATCCTTTAACTGTTAAGGTGGAGAAAAAGATTGATAGGATAATTGTGAAGGCGAAAGGATTTCAGGTCTACAAGATTGACAACTTCAGATCGCTTGTGAAAGGAGAAAAATATGATTGTCATGTTGATTTGGAAAGAAGAACATGCACATGCGGGAAGTACGATGTAGGAAAAATACCTTGCCGACACGCCATTCCTGCAATTTATTCACGAGGTATGGAAGTATAAACACATAAACTTGGGACCTAATTATTTCTAGTATTTGTCAGCATATAGACTCTAATGAAACACGATTTTTTTTGTCACAGGTATGGAAGTACACAGATTTACTGATGACGTATACACCACTGCAACATGGAGAATTGCCTATGCGGAATGCATTAATCCAATAGCAGTTCCAGAGTCTGAATGGAATGTCCCTGCTGAAGTTAACCTTGCAAAAGTTTTACCACCAGAGACAAGAAAGAGTGCTGGTCGACCAGTAAAGAGAAGGTATGAATCAGTAGAAGACAAGATAAAATCTTCTCAAGGTTCAAGAAAGAATAAAAATCACAAGTGTAGCCGTTGTGGTACCGAAGGACACAAGAGATGAACATGCGATTTACCCATTTAGTTTGTCATGTGTGTTCTTCTATCTCTGTTTTTTTCTCTTATTTCTCTTCAAACAAATCGATCTTCTGTTTAAGAACATATATGACAATTTGGTATTTGCATAAGAGTTGAGACAAATCGATCTATGTTAGTGACAATTTGGTATTTGCAACATTATTGGTTCTACTAGATGATAATCACTAAAAAACAACAACAAAATAGTCTTACACTTATTTGAAAAAAAAAGAAAAAAAAAAAAAATCTAGGCAGTACAATGACCATCATGCATATGTAATTTACATGAACACCATCACCAAACATCATACAAACAAAGCTTTTATAATCCTTAATTCCCTAATGCATTCAATAGTCTTCTCTTCACAACTTGTAATTGCATCTTACATCTTTTCAATTCTACTCTCATGGCGTTTCAGAATGGTCTCACAAGCTCTCATTGATTTCTGAAACTCGGAATTATCAATGAGCAGCACGTCAAACAGGTCCTGGAAGTCTTCAATTTCCTCAACAACTGACTTATCAGTCCATTTGAACAAGTGGGTTTTGCCCTGCATCATTAACATCCAATAAACAGTTAGATTGAATCGACTAGAACCTAACAGACAAATCTTCTAATATGATTATACGACTAACCTTCTCAGATCCCATCGGACCAGAATGAAATAATCTGCCCAGATTTTTAACTGTTTTGGAAGTGAAACGACCCACTTCCTCACCACAATTGCATCTTCTGGGAATTCCGCTTTGTTTGGCAAGTCGATCTCTTGAATTGGATGTAGAATTGACCGGAGACATGATTGAGTCGAGATGTCCAAATTTCTGCCGTTGTATTTCTTTCTGTCGAGGAAGAATGAGGAAGAAAAGAGAGTAGGTAAAAAAAAAAAGGCAAAGCGACGTCATTTCATACTCCCATAACGTGCATTGCACCTAAGGCAGGTCAGAATAAAATACACAAAATTGAGTAGAACCTACAACTTAATGTTTATACTTTCCCGTTGAATCCTCTAAATTAGTGTTCAAACATGGAGCAAATAAATAAGACCAATGTACATAAATAGTGACCAATGTACATAATTAGTGAATAAAATACATGTCATGTTGTCTAGCATCACTCGTTGGGGTTTAGGGTTTGTTTAGGGTTTAGGGTTTGTTTAGGGGAGATGGATGTATTCTGAATTTTTATAGAGTTATGACATAGATATAATTGTCATATAATTCAAATATAGAGTTATGACATAATGTTTTAGGGTTTAAGCTTTGTTTAGGGTTTAGGCTTTATTTAGGGTTTAGGGTTTGTTTAGTTTTATCACATATATGAGTCACATAATTCACATAAATTATAAAGTTATCACATAAATCATAAAAAAACAAAGCAAAAGTTGTTTCCTAAAAAACAAAAGCTAGAGTTTTGGCACACTAATTAGACACATAATCAGTCTTCTTCGAGGTCAAAGACCTCAGACCTCTCCCATGGTGAAGGAACATATCGTGTCATAACCTGAGCTAAAATGGGATCGTGTGCAGCCCCCCATAAGTCCACAGCAATCTTCTGTCTGCAGTCCTGGATGATCTCGTCATCCACTAAACTGAGGCCGAGACCGAGGATGTGGCATTCCAAGTATTTGAGTGCATATGCGCCACAATCACAACAGCTCTTGTTCAATCTCGTCTGCATAGGTACATCTATGATAGAATATGGTGACAAGAGTAGTTGCTTTTTGCTTTCAGGTGGCCCAACGCCCTTCACTATCCTCGGAATCAAAGCAGCAAACTTCTCAACGTATTGCCTATTCTTTCCCCGACTGCAATCAAAGACTTCCACTTTTTTTCAATGATGTTGACACAGACTGAAATCCAGTGATTATCTGTGTTGAACAGTACTAAATTTGTAAATAAAGAAATGAAAAGTGAGACTTCAAGAGGCTAAAGAGCATTATTGGGATCAATGTGCTTGTTTACACGTTTACCATTTGAACCTATCAAGTATGATATTTTTGCAGGAATCTGAACTTATCAACAACAATCAAAAACTTACTTGATAGGTTTAGATGCAGGCCATTAAATCTCAGTATTCATCGATAGACCCGTTCACAATTTGTGTTCTTAATACTCTATGGCTTAGGTGTTAAGAAAAAAAAAACAATGATGAAAACTGAAGGAATCACCTTGAAGGAAAATCTGGTTGCACAGTCAGATTTTGTGTCGTTGATGCCGGATTTGAGAACATGTTGGTATGAGTTCCCAACGTGACTGTTCCAAGCTTGGCAATTTTCTCCACAACTTTAACTCCTGACAGGGGTTTTGTTTGCGCGTTGTAGAACAATGCCTATCAAAACCACTCTTGACAGGCAGCTCTTGACATGGGTTGTAGAACAATGCCTATCAAAACTGGAAAGAGAGAAGAGAGAAGAGAAAAAGAGTACTGACAGTAAAGGAAGAAGGTGAAAGGAGAAGGGAAACTCGAGATCCATTTTTTGCTGAATTAGGATAAAAAAACAGATAAGATTAACATAGAGAATCTGGAATTACCTTGGCATCTCTAAGGACCATGTCGACTCCCATTAGCTCGCCACCGCTCTTAACATTCATCGCTTCCCAGAACCTAAGCAAATAAGTTTACTTTGTTGTTTTACAGATTTAGAAGATGGTCTTGAGAGGTGGAAAGCGTACCTTTTTATACCCGTAGAAACACTGCCTCTAAGAAGATTAATAAACATTGAAGTGTAGATCGTGGTTAAGGAGTTAAGAACATGTTTAATGTGATGGATATGGAAGCTGTCTCGTTTCTATGAATCGTCATGCCGACTTCTGTGTATCAGTCTCTTTAGTGGCGGATATAGAAGATTGTGATGAACCCTAAATTCCAAAACAATGTGGATCAAGGCTAACGGTCTTAGTGTTTCATGCAAACGGGTTGGGTTACTTGAGGACAATACAAAGCCAAACAACACACAATGAAATTCACATATCTTTCAGAAGTAAGTAAATGAAATGCAGAGTTTAGCAATAGACTGGACAGGTGTCGCACTCTGGTGAGAGCATTTGATGAGGTGACAACATGAGAGTGATAGAAACACTACTTTATATATATATATACTAGTCTTAAATCCCATTCTACGCACATACACTGTTTATAATTTACAGTGGGTATAAATGTTGGTTTGAGTTTTACATAACTTAGAGTATAATTAAATATTATTTTGAAGGTTATATAATCAGAGTGAAAATAAATGTATTTTGAATGTTATATATATTGATGATTTTGAAAGAAATTAGAATTTTGTTCTTTATATCTTACAATAGTCCAATATGGATACAAGATAAACATCATATTAATTATCAAAATCAATAAAACATTTTTAGCAAAAAGAAAAAAACAATAAAACATTACGTATGAAAAATCAAATTGAGGGACAAAATAAGGTGACAAACAACCTTTTTTAATTGTTATCAAATTGACTATTTTTAACTGTATATATATTATATATATAATACCAATTTTAATTTTGACCTTCTTTTCTAACAAATATTTTTTTTTACATTTCTTCATTTTTAATGCTATATACAGTGTATTCGAAAAAAATCTACAATTTTTTGCAAAATGATTTTGTATATAAGATAAATAAATAAAATTCAGAAAAATGTTTTTGCAAAATTTTCAGCATTTACGTTTTTTATTTAAATTTTTAAAACATATGTCACATGTCAGAATTTGATTGATCATATGTTTTTTCACGAAATTAATTTGATATTAATGATCAAAATAATCTTCTGCCATAGCAGGGTGTAGAAAGGTTGGAACATAGCTATGAAAATGACATGTTGTGTTTCTAGGCATTGCTTGTTTCACAAGTAGGTCTGCACAAGTGTTTGAAAGGCGATTTGTCCAGCAGAATTTGACATCTTCAAATCTTGATTCCCATCTCCATATATCTTTTAGCCAATTACTAACTGTAACATTTGTAACCTTCTTGTTGAGCAGATTTGTGACCATTAGACTATCTCCTTCAAATATTATCTTCTTATACCCTTGACTCCAACAATTCATCATCGCAAAGAGTAGTGCTTGTAGTTCCCCTTCAGTTGCATTCCTTGGTTGAGAGTTTAAACCTTGTCCAGCACCTTTAAACATTCCCTGTGTATCTCGGATTATCCATCCTGCTTGTGATAGAGGTTGATTAGTGAATGAACCATCGTAATTGCATTTCACATATCCAGAATGTGGTCTTGTCCATTGATTTTGTTGTTCTCTATTGTCACGCCGTTGTCTTGTTCCATTATCTTATGTTTCCATATATTGAATCGCATCGAGCCACTCTTTGGTATCAAAATACGCAGCTTGGAGTGTAGTCTTCCAGTGGGTAGATTTGTGTTGAAAAAACATATTGTTCCTGTATTTCCAAATTCTCCACAGAATCCACCAAGGTACATGTATCAGGTTCTCGGGTAATGAGGGAATATGCTGAAGTAGAGCACGAAGTTTATCTTCCAAAGGCATTTGAGTTTGATAAAGCACGTTGTTGGGCAGTCTCGATGCTCTCCAAATTCTTTGTGCATAGAAACAGTCAAAGAACAGATGTTAATTTGTCTCCTCCTGATAGCAATGAGAACATTTAACAGACTGAGAGACATGCCGCCGTTGTAGGTTCTGACCGATGGACAGAGAAGTAGTAATCATTTTCCATAGAAATGTTTAAGCTTTGGTGCTGCTGGCAATTTCCATATCATCTGTTTTATTTGCAGATTACCCGGCGGTGGTTCTATTTGAGTTTCAGTAGAATCATGTGTAGCCAACCAATATCTAGACTTCACTGAATATTCTCCTGACTTGTTGTAATGCCATATAAGATGATCTTGGTCTGCAAAAGGACATAGTTTTATTGCTAATATTTCTTCTGCATCCTCTGATATTCATTCTATCCAGATTGATCTTGTTTTATGAAGTTTGAGACCATCAAATCAGGAGTCAGAGGAGAGATTGGCACTGGAGCTCTTGGTGGTGATGTTTGTAACCAAGGTTATCTCCGTGCGCTTATTGTTTTTCCACTTCCAATGAGAACTCGTACTCCTTTTCTAATTAGGTCTCTACCATCAAACTATTTGGTTGCTCCAAAATACGCCAAATCTGTTTCCCCAGTAAAGAATCATTGAATTTCTCCATGTCTCGAAAGCCCACCCCTCCTTCTTTTTTTGGTAAGCTCATCCTCTGCCAAGAAAACCAATGCATTCCTGAGGTTCCCTCTCTTTTACTCCACCAGAAAGCTGCAAGTACTTTATTAATATCATCGCAAACCACCTTTGGGAATTTGAAAACCTTCATAGGATATTCTGGCATTGCAGAAGCAATGGATTTTATTAGAACTTCTTTCCCTCCTGAAGACAAAAATCTTTGATGCCAACCCCAAGTTCTTGGTTTGACGGACTCTACAATATACTATAGTCTCTATGTTTTCTTCCTATTAAACTGCTCCGGATGCCAAGGTATTTTTCTCTGCCTCCTTCACTATGAATTCCAAGAATATTTCTCATCCTTGTTTTCACTTGAGCTTGGACCCGACTGCCAAATGTAATAGGTGACTTGTTAAGATTGACTGCTGGTCCTGGCACTCGCTCATACTGTTGCAAAATCCTCTTTATTGCTCTTCCAGATTTTTGGTTTGCTAGTGTGAAGAACAGAGAATCATCTGCAAATAATAGATGATTAACAGCAGGACTATGAGTTCCAACCTTCATACCTTATATTTTCCGTTCAGCAGCAGCTTTAGTCATCAGATTAGAAAGGACTTCAGCACACAAAATAAAAAAGACATGGAGAAAGAGGATATCCTTGTCTTATCCCTCTCTCAGGTGTGATATAACCTCAAGGAAAACCATTGATGAGCACTGAGAAAGACACAGTTTTCACACACAGCATGATCCAGGTGATCCATTTCTCGCAAAATCCCATATGTCTCATAGTTTCTTCCAGAAAGGTCCATTCTAATATGTCATATGCTTTCGTTATATCGGGCTTCAGGGCCATATAAGATTTCGACTGTCTCTTCCGGACCTTAAGAGCATGGTAAATCTCATGAGCAATAATAAGGTTGTCTGAGATGATCCTTCCTGGAGTAAAAGAGGTTTGATTTTCAGAGATTATCGAAGATAGATAGTTCTTGAGTCGTGTGGCCAAAACCTTTGAATTATTTTGTAACTAACGTTACATTACGCAATCAGCCTGAACTCTGACATAGTAGTGGCTGGTCTCACTTTGGGTATTAGACAAATGTTGGTATAGTTATGGCTCTGGTCAAGGAAATCACCTTCAAAAAATTGTGTTATTTCAGCAAGAACACTTGGACCTATATCTCCCCAAAAGGTGTGGTAGAAAGAAGCTGAAAACCCATCAGGCCCTGGTGCCTTATGAGCACCAATTGCAAACATAGCTTTTTTTATTTCCTCAAGTGTAACCGGCTTTGTCAAATCTTCATTTATCTCTGTTGTAACTCGTGAGACAAAACCATCAAAAGTGCCTCCAAAATCCATCATTTGTTGTTGTTGGGACATGAACTGTTGCTTAAAAAAAATTTCCGCAGACTCTGCAATCTCCTTGTCCCCATGAATAGTGTTTTCATTCATATCTGTAAGACTGCTAATCCTACTACGGATTCTTCTGGTTTTGGTTAGAGAGTGGAAAAATCTCGTATTACAATCACCTTCTCTAAGCCATGGATTTCTGCTTTTTCTTTTCCAATACCTCTCTTCATCAATATAGGCTTGTTGTAGTTCCTTATGTAGTTTCTTCCTCTGCTGAAGTGGATGACCATTAGTACAAGCAGAATCCAATTGTTGTCAGAGAATCATTATCTTCTCTTTGGCATTGTAATTGTGTCTACGTTTTCACCGTGCAATATGAGTTCTACTTTTTCTCAGTTTCTGAAGAAAAGTTATGTTTTTGTTCCCGTCATTCTATTTCCATTGATTAGCAACTGACACCTAAAAACCTTCTTGTGATTTAAGTCTATCATCTTACATGAAGTTATGGTGTCTTTCTTGTGGTTTTCTGTAAAAGAAAGTAACCAGAGGTCTGTGATCCGACTCATCTAACTCTAAGAAATGAGTTTCCGCTGTTGGAAATTGCTGATGCCATTCAGTATTCTCCATAGTTGTTGAGTTGTTCATTGAAATCACCCATTATAATCCACTTCCCGGGTCTACTAACAGCCATTCTTTCAAGCCTTTCCCACAGTAAGCTCCAATATTGTGTCTCTGGGTAACCATAAACGAAGGATAAGTAGAAAGAAATTCCATTAAAAACAATTGAACAGTCAATGAGATAAGCAGACTGATACAACACGGTTAAATCTAATTCTTCCTTCCAATAGATAGCTAGACCACCACTTAAACCTAAGGGAGAAACTGATGCATAATAAGGAAAACCTAAGTCACAACCCACGTCTCTGATATAGTCATCTTGCTTCTTGGTTTCTGAAAGGCAGATTATGTCCAAGATTATGTCCAAGAGATACTTATGATGTATCTCTTTCAGGCGTCGAACTGTCGAGTCATTGCCTATCCCTCGACAGTTCCAACAGGATGTTCTCATGGTGGGAGAGGTGGTTCTGGGCCCACTGCGCCTCGCAACATGTTGTTTGGATCATCATTGTTTCCCGATTCTGCATTTCCATCAGTGATACGTTCTCCTTGATTTACCTTCTTCCTCTGACCTTGATCGGTGCCACTTTGTTCCCCTTTTTCCGTTCTTGTAAACTTGATCTTATTCGCCATTTTGTCTTGCTTCCAAGCTTTACACTTCCGACCTTCACGACCATCCATTCTTGGAGCAAAAAATTTGATGGCAAACATCTCCTCCATGTTAAGATCCTCAGAGAACATAGTATGTTTAGATTCACCATTCAAGAATTCATCCTCATATGCATCTTCCTCCAAAACATGCAAGTTATCTTCATCTTCCTCTACATCAACTTGTTCATGGATCTTTGCATCTGCTACTGCAGGTTTGGCTGGATTAACATTCTCTTATTGTTGATCTGCTTCTTCAATAATCTCCTCGATGTGTACACTAGGATTTCCAGGGTAATGCTCATTTTCATGCTCCTGATTATCATCATCATCATTGCCATCATCAGGTCCCTCTTCAGGTCCTCCATTTTGGATTAAACATCTCCCAGAGTCATGGGTCATCATACCACATGTCTCAAAAAATCCCCTTAGTCTCTCGTAGTGGAGCTTGATCAGAGTATTCACTCCCGGTGTGAACTGAAAGTTGCGCTGAAAGTACAGAGGTTTGTTGATGTTCCAGTTCAAGCGGATACGAATAAACTTCAAGCTCCCCCCTACTTCTTCATTGTAATCCATCTGAATATACTCTCCCAATGCATGAGCAATGTGAACAATGACTTCATGATTCATGTATTGGAATGGGATGCCCCTCACTTGAATCCAGAAAGGAATTAAATTCAGTAAGTTCATATCCACAAGAGGTGTCCACCTCTGCAACGTGATCATTCGATCTGCATAAGCCCATGGGCCTCTTTGTATGACTCTATCCATTGCTTCCTCCGAAGGAAAGACAAATTGAAAGCGTCTCCCCTCCATCGATCTTCCACGCACCAGTCCTTCAAGACCCCAAGTCCTTGGCATCGAAGAGATGATGGATCGAACATTTTGACGACGAGGCATGGTTGGTCTTCCAATAAGTATAAACCGGTTTTCTTCTTCCGCTTGACGAACCACCGCCAATGATAAAGCCATTGGTGCTCGTTCACTTCCAAGATCGATGTCTAGCATTGCATATCTGATATTATCTGTCATTTTGTTGAAAGTATCATAAATTTTCAGAGGGAAAATCAGAAGTTTAGATAAAAAAAAAAAAAAAGCAATGAGGAAACTGTACATGGCTCTGTTCTCAAATGCCTTTTATAATCTCCTACTTGCGTAGAGGTTAAACCATCATGTTGTTTTTTATCCAACATGGCCATATAGGGAAACGTGGACGTATAGTAACGATCATAACCCATTTTGCCAACAAAAGTACTATCATCATCCACAAAGATTGGGATGAGAAAACACCAAATCTGCAACCGTTTTCTGATCGCTCAAAAATCGCCTATAACCGTCATCAGTCGATGATTATATATTATTATTCTTGTGCTTTATTATCTAAGGGATATGGTACTCTAATAAATGGTCAATCTGAACCAGACAAATATTTTGGGATTTACAAATTTAGGGCCAGTATAATTGAATACCATGGTAATTTAGAATTAACAAAATGAATAAGGGTAGACAATCAAAATACAAATGTCGTTTAACCTCTGAGTTAAATATACACTATACAGAGTTAATTCCATTAGAAAGAAAAAAAAAAGTCCTTTATTAACAAAAAAAAAAAAACATACGGTCCTGAAACAAATCAGGGAGCTGTTGTTGTCTCCTCTAGGTTTCCTTGGACGGACGAAAACAAAACAAAACCATATCTCTCGGCCGGAGAGGAAGCAGGGGGAGAGGAGGATCCGATGAGATCGCGTGTTTAGGGTTATCTCTTTTTACTTCTTGTTGTAGGTTTGTTGAGGTTATACAAATTTGGCTTTGAAGATGACTCAAACTACCTGCTCCTCGCATGATCAATCTTCTCCTCGCTCCTTTATCCCGCCCCGCAAATCCGTCGCCAATTTCCACCGCCGCAGGTTTACAATCTTCTTCTTTTTTTCTTGTCTTCTCAATAATGGAAAGCTGGAACGTTCTTGTTTCTGTGTAGAGGATTTAGCGTTAGATCAACGTATTTGAGTGTGTTTTTTTGTGGTTAGCTTCAGCAATTGAAACATCATCATTCATATCATATGTGGGAGCTGCATCTTGAGTTTCTACTTGCTCACTTTCTTATCCATGATGTTATTGTGGTAGGGGGAGAAGCGTTTTGAGCATGCTAGTACTGAGGGAAATGTCTCCAAAATCAAAGTTTTTGCCTAGGAAACGTTGGGGTAAAACTAAATTGTATACTCATTCCTCATGCGGACCCAACATAAAAGACACAGGACACAGTCTTGTTTCATGGTACCCTTTCTTCTTCTTCTTCTTTTTTTTCCTCTCTCTTTATTGCAAAACAGGAAGGATCTTGTCCTGAACCCTATTTTGTTTTCATGAAGGGTTGAGGCAGAGTCATTGCAGCATTTATCTGCAAAATACTGCTCTCTTGGACTTCCTCCTAAGTCAACTATTGCAGCGGCTTTTAGTTCTGATGGAAAAACTCTTGCTTCTACACAGTGAGTCTCACCTGGCGTTTGTTTTTCTTCTTTGCATTTTGCCTTTGAAATAACGAAAGTTTCTGTTTCCTTTAGTGGTGATCATACCGTAAAGATTATCGACTGTGAAACTGGAAACTGCTTAAAAGTGTTGAGCGGCCATCACAGGACGCCTTGGGTGGTGAGTTAGAGAATGTGCTTAGATGATTACCTACGTATTGTATCCCCTGCTCTTATATCTCATGTCATTTGAGTTTCTACAGGTCAGATTCCACCCGCAGCATTCAGGAATAGTTGCTAGTGGAAGTTTAGATCAATATGTGCGCGTATGGAACACCACAACATCGGAGTGTTTTAAATCTCATGAATTCTGTAAGTCCAAGGTATCAGAAGATTGTGTTTCTTTTTCCTGCTTCTGCCTATCATCTTACCATTTTGAATTTCTTATCTTTTTTCTTACCAGACAAGCCAATTGCTTCTATGGCTTTTCATGCTGAAGGTGAACTACTTGCTGTTGCTTCTGGTCACAAGGTGCCTTTTACTCCAATAAAACACTTGACAGTTGCAGCTTCCACCTCCTCTCAAAACGCTCAGAAAGTTTCATTGATGATATTTTGCAGCTGCACATGTGGCACTATGATGAGATAGGAGAGGAATCAACACCAGTCGTGGTATTGAAGACAAGGCGCTCTCTGAGAGCTGTTCACTTTCACCCTCATGGGGCTCCGTTTCTTTTGACCGGAGAGGTGAGCTACCTAATTAGGATTCATTTAAATTGTTCCTTTCTCTCTCTGTCTGCCTACATTTTCTAACACTGAGTGGCAGGTGAGTGACATTGATTTATTAGATTCCTCCATGTCTAGAGCAACATCTAAGGATTACTTGAGGTACCAGCCCCCTTCTATCTTTTTGAACAGCCCGGAAAGCAGTCGACCCAGTTTGGCAGCAGAACTCCCCCCTGTGCCACTTCCACACACGTCCTTGCGTACTACATCTACTGTAAATGAGACAAGGATTGTTCAATCTTCTACTGCTGGTCTAAGTAGTAACTCACAATCAAGGGTTCAGAATATGATGAGGTCTCTAGAAAACGGCAACAGAAGATTGTTTCCTCCTCCACCTCTTCCCTTGGCTACATTAAGCGGTCCTTCTGGTTCCAATCATATTTCAAGAACTTCTCCTGCAGTAGTTGATGGGATGAGTTTAAATGAAGCTCAGCCTGTTGGACGAACAGAGATCGCTAGCCAACCTTCGAATCAATCAGATCTCCCTGAGCTTGGACAGATTGGCCAATTATTTCCCCATTTAAGGGACCGAGTTTCCTGGGAGTTACCTTTTCTACAAGGATGGTTGATGGCTCGAGGTCATGGTGCTGCTAATTCAGTGGTTTCTACGAGTGGCAGTAGTGATCATGTCGTCTCAGCTCCTAACACAGGTTCCTCAGCATCTCGTTTATCCACAGCCAGTCTGGAGGCTGCAGTAGCGTTACTAGAAATCCCGAGCTCTGTTAACTTACATCAAACTCAACAACCCCAGTCATCTGGATCTAGAGGTGTGTCTTCTCGTAACACTCAACCTGTGGTGAACAGGGTCCAATCTGAATTTGCTACCGCAGTTAGTGCTTCTGCATTAGTAGGTGCTGCTACAGAGCTACCTTGTACTGTTAAACTCAGAGTGTGGTCGCATGACATCAAAGACCCATATGCGCAACTGAAATCTGACAGGTGTCTTGTTACAATACCGCACGTCGTCCTTTGCAGGCAAACCTTTTTTCTGTTCACTTTAACGCTTATGATGTTAAGTCATACATCCTTTTTCTTTTTAATGTATGTGTGTTTGATCTTTGCAGTGAGATGGGAGCTCATTTTTCGCCGTGTGGGAGATACTTAGCAGCCTGTGTTGCATGTGTTCTTCCTCATCATGAGATAGATCTTGGACTGCAGACATTAGCGCAACAAGATTCAGGGCTTGCAACTTCCCCGACCCGACACCCTGTCACAGCACACCAAGTCATTTACGAGCTTCGTGTGTACTCTCTGGAAAAGGAAAGGTAACAGTCACTTGCCGATATCTCATTGTGTTAATTCTACCTTCTTAAAAACACAGATAGTAGATTCATTTAAGTATGTTGTTTTCTTATGTTTAACAGTTTTGGTTCAGTACTTGTGTCACGGGAAATTAAAGCTGCGCATTGCTTGACCTCTATCCAGGTTAGTCGCCTTTCCGTAATAATCAGAGATTGAGTTTTGATGGATTATGAGCTTCAGTTGGAAGCCATTTTGGATTTGTATTTATCGTTCTAATTGTTTTGCATTATATACAATCGTGCTGTGAAATCATCTCCATTTATATGTAATATCAAGTAACTTGTGAGAGATAATAGCTACTAGAGAAAATTTATGTTTATAATAGTAAGTTGTTGAATATATTTCAAAAGTAGCGTCGTTGTAGATTGTTTTAAATATATTTTTAGAAGTATTAATTGGGGATTTTTGGTGCAGTTCTCGCCCACCTCCCAGCACATACTACTTGCATATGGACGGCGTCATGGTTCTCTTTTGAGGAGCTTTCGTGATGGTGAAGCAACATCACCTTTTTTCACAGTGTTGGAGGTAAATTCCCTATGCTAAATGGTGTGTAATGTATATATAATTTG
Source organism: Sinapis alba (assembly GCA_012274485.2). NCBI lineage: Eukaryota > Viridiplantae > Streptophyta > Magnoliopsida > Brassicales > Brassicaceae > Sinapis > Sinapis alba. The sequence goes on along the minus strand of MU105722.1, from coordinate 806,748 downwards.
TGAGGATGTAGCATAATTTTTGTGTGTGGATCAGATATACAGAGTTTCGGATATGGAGCTCGTGAGTGTACTCCCAAGTTCAGAGGATGAAGTGAATGTTGCTTGTTTTCATCCTTCTCCTGGAGGTGGTCTTGTTTATGGGACCAAGGTAAAAATAAATCTAATTTCTGATCAAAGGATCATTCATTATCAACCACTGAAGATGAATATGAAAATTGATACTGATGATGATTTTTTTCCTTTCAGGAGGGCAAACTGAGGATTTTTCAGTATAATACAGGTGCAACATCTGACTTCACTGGACCAAACATTTATCCTGAGGAGAACTTGTCCAACGTAGCCTAGAATTATAAAATGATTGTTTGATCTTCTTGAAACAAACCCACAGGGCTAGAAGTACATTAGAGTGCTAAGCAAGTAAGAAGCCATTTTTGGGTTTCCATAAATCTTTTAGGTAAAAAACACTGCAGAAAAAAAATGTAAAAAAAGTACCCTACCTCTTACATATGAAGTTATTAATAAAGGAATCTTCTTTTAAGTATGCCGAAGCGTTATTGATGTGCTTCTCTTCTCTCTATCTTTTACTACCTCTCATAAGAAATAAGCAAACAAGTACACGATGATTAAGGTAAAGCGAATAAACTATATGATATTATACTGGAAATCAGTTTCGCAAATGTTGTGTTCAAGTTAATTTTTATAATAATCAATTATGTTAGTATCATTAAAGAATTATTCTTTTTAATTTTTATCATCAATATTTTTATTTTAGTTTTTATTAATAATTCTTTTTATTTTTATTTTTAAAGTAATTTCGGATATTTTTTATGAAGCATTTTTTTGAAATTAGTAATATAAATATTTCTAAAACTATCTAATATATTAATTTAGAGTCTAATTAACATAATAAAAATGTTCATTTAAGTTGTTTTAATGGTTCTACTGAAATTGATATATCTCATATATTAATCATAACAATAATAATAACAAATTTATTAATATAACCAATCATACTATTAATTGACAACACGCTTAAATAAAAATGTTATAATTTGATTGGCTCACTATTTTACAATGCTGATTAGACTACTTTACAATGGTGACATGGCTTTTTTCTTAACCCTCTTGCTAATATGTTTTTAGTTTTGCTTGATTGTCTTCCGTAAACCGTTTTAATCTAACTTGGTTTCTCTTTAACCTATTCTCTGCTAATCAAACCTCTCTCGGTTATTATTACACCCAATTGAACTCTCTCTTTAATCATATTCTTTTAAACCTTTCTGAAGAACATACATACATACTATATACTATATGTTGGTTACACAAAACTATATAATATGTGATTCCATTTTCAAGACTACATACAATGTGATTCCATTTTAAAACTTACATGTCTATGTTAAATGTATTAGAGTTTATGTTTGTAGACACTAAACATTTTATGCTCTTTAGAGTTTAGAGTTTAGAGTTTAGGAGTTCATCTTCCATATGGTCAAGTTTTAATATTAAGTGTATATCCATGGCAGACATATTAAACACGATATAAGATGCCTTTTAGGTATTTTGTTACCACGTTTAATTTTAAATTTTGTTTTGATATTGTTTCAAAAAATATCACCCAACTAAATCCTATGAAATAGAGAATACGACAAATAAGGAATGCTATAAACAAATATTCCTATAGTAAATTCAAAAAATTTGTTAAATATAGTGTTTAAATTATTAATTGATTCTTCTCGAGGAAATTTACACCTTCAAAATATTTACTATATAAAGTCAAGAAAGTTCTCTTCCTAGTTGAGTACATTTTTGAAAGTAACTCTATATTTACTTTTTTGAATTGATCTCTATATTAATCGAGCACGCTTTCTAATTAACCTCTGTATTTTTATTCTCTTGTTTCCTCTATTAATCATTCATATGTCTAATGTAATGCAAATATATCTTTCTACGCATTTTACCAATCAAGTAAGAAGGTGTTTGATAATAAAGTCAGTGCTATAGCCGTGTAATGTATTTCCGTTTCTAATTGATTAGTTTGTTCTATGCTAATTACTAAACTTATCAACTATTTTCCACACTCATATGTAATCAAGATTGATCGTCTCTACTCTGAATACTAAACAATTTAGAAGTTAATACATAAAGAAATGAGTAATCTTGAGGTTTAATATATTTCCTTTATAATATTAATATAATTCCCTCGATTGTTGATTCGTTATATATATTGCTTGTTCATTTTGAATTAATCCGAATTTGTATATTTGTATATTTTTAACTTTTTTATAAGTAATATAACTAATTGCGTGTATTAACATTTCATGAACATTTGTAGAACTATACAACTATGGTGTTCAACAACATTTATAAGTTAATAATTTGGTATTATAAATATATAACACAGCTACTTGTATTGATAATATAGATGGTAAACGTTTTTTGAATTTTATGTAAACCTATACAACTAAAATTGTTACGAAAGCACTGTATTCATATATGTAGGTCAATCTCATTTCCATTATCACTTTGATGTGACATAGTTTACTCACGTTTAATGTTAAATTCACCGTTATTGTAGGAGAGTAGATTTAGGAAATATTTGTTTGGTTGGTTTAAATAAATAAATTAAATTAAAAAAGGTAATGGCATGACTGTAGATACTTTGAAAACTTAAGAGAATGTAAAAAAAAATGTTTTAATTGTATTGATGTACCTGGTTTATCAACCAAATAATTTAATTCATCTACAATTTTTTATTATACAAACTAATATACAACCAATAGTTTAGATGAATAAAAAAAGTAAAACAATTTATATACAAGAACAAAATTACACTTTTTGCATGACATAAATCAATCTTTATGTATGCATTACAGTTATGTATAATTTTTTACCATAAATTACTATAAATTACTATGCATAATCGTCAAGCTATTTTATTTGAAATAAAAACAAATATCAATAGAATATCATATATATAGCTATCACATAATCAAATAAAATACATAATTAACATTACGAATGATCTAATAAAATTACAACAGAATAGTATAATTGTTTTGTTAAACGCATCTTAACTATAAATAAAAAAAAAATTACATTTATGTTAAGGATAGACCTAAAATTTTAGTTAAGTATTTTTTCTATAATTTCGGAAGTCAAGCGAATCCTAGAAAGATATTCAAAATATACTTATATTTTAAAGGTTACAAATTATATTGATAATGGAAATTTAAACGATTTTGAATTTTAGGATAATAAATTTTAGAATATTCTGTATATAGAAAGAAATATAAACCACAAAAAAAATTTTTTTTTTGAATTATATATGGATATTCTCGCCCATAGAAATGGTCCAGACTAGTCACATGTTGCCATGTATCGGTTCCCTGTCCCTGACGATACTGAAATATTAATTCCCCATTAGCCAGGACTCGAACCCTGGTGATTTCACCGTATTGGACTTTTTACCCTCAAGTTAATTGCAACTAGACAACAAGCCTTGGTTCAAAAAAAAATTCTCCTATGAATAGTCAAAAAGTTTCAAAAATATTGGCAACATTTTTATATAGACTTATTTAAAATAATAGATAAACGACTTTAAAAATTGGATCTTAACAACTACAGAAAGTATAAGTTTAAGAAATAAACTTTGTAACCACTAAAATGCATTTATATGTTTTCATATAAATCTATTTCTATTAAATTTATGTATCTTATAGTTTCACATTTACTACATAAGTAATAAAGTCGGATATCACCAATCACTACATTAGTAACGCAAGTCCAAACAACAAACATTTACCGGTTTGACGTTCAAAATAATTTTATTTTTTGGTTTTATAATCAAACAACTAAAAAACATAACTCGCTTTTTAATGCGGATCAGAATCTAATTTCTGTTAAAAACTACATATTACTGCATTTTAGACTTTTTTAAGGAAGTATACTAATGAAATATGTTGTCTCATGTTAAGATCTATAAACATACAAATACAAAACTGTAAAATTAAGATAAATCAATTGAAAATCAAAATATAACTTTTAAAGTTAAAAGAATAAAAATAATAATATTGAGTTGAATTTATAATTTTATTTAAATTCAACACACAAAATATACACACACATATATATATATTACTTTGTAAGGGAGAAATATGAAAACCATAAAATCCTGCAAAATTAATTTAAATTTCTGAGAAAGACTTGGAACAAATAAAATGAGAAACTAACATAAAGTTTAGTGTCTTTAAAATCTTTGTATACATTGATAAAATTTTAATTGAGTTAAAATTCGATAGTTCATATTTCTTAAATCAAAAGTCTATAGGTAACTTAGTCAAGTCATAATTTTATTTAAGTTAATTAAGCAGCAAATAAGTTTTTAAAAGATATCTACCTTGAATAGAAAAGAAGTCTTCAACCACATAAATTCTACATTGAAAATCTGTTGAGGCGTTTTTTCCCACTTCTTTTCCTTAGAGCATAAACATCCCTAGGATCCCATTAAGGTCTTTAAGTACAATTTTTGATTTTTTAGTTAATAAATGTTAGCTAAGGATCTTAAGTAAGAGTCACCTAATTTTTAACCTACAATGGTAGTTTCTTAATTTGGGTTTCTTAATTTTTTTTTTATATATGAAATATAAAATTTATTTATTAAGTAAAACATAATAAAGATAACATTTTAAACATAGATTGGAAATTTAAAACAATAAAATAAGGATTAAAAAACGAGAAAAATTTGAAAGAAAGATCCGAGCTCAGTTGCTGGGTTCATCACGTCCAAATTTACTCCATAAATGTTCAACCAAATCAGCTTTGAGTTGCTGATGCATTTGTTTATCACGTATTTTAGTTCGAAAACCCATCATATTGGCAATATTTGTAGGCATATCTGTAGAAAAATCGAGATCGACATGTGAATTTCCGTTGTCTTCTCCTTGTTGGAACTCTAAAACATCAAACTGAGTATATCCATCTCGTTCGTCTTCTACTATCATATTATGGAGTATGATACATGCTCTCATAATCTTCCCAATTTTGGCTTTATCCCAAAAAAGTGCAGGGTTTTTAACAATGGCAAAGCGAGCTTGCAAGACTCCAAAAGCACGCTCGACATCTTTTCGGGCAGCTTCCTGATGTTGAGCAAATAATACCGCTTTCGGGCCTTGTGGTATTGGAATAGATTGAATAAAAGTTGCCCATTTTGGATAAATACCGTCGGTGAGATAGTAAGCCAAATGATACTCTCTTCCGTTGACAAAGAAAGTGACTTTAGGTGCTTGACCTTTAATTATGTCATCAAAAACAGGTGAGCGATCAAGAACATTGATATCATTTAAGGTACCTGAAGGTCCAAAAAATGCATGCCATATCCATAAATCATATGAAGCGACCGCTTCTAAAACAATTGTTGGTTTACCCGAACCCCGGGAATATTGACCTTTCCAAGCGGTTGGACAGTTCTTCCACTCCCAATGCATACAATCGATGCTTCCTATCATCTCGGGAAATCCACGATGGTCAGCGATATGAAGTAAACGTTGGAGATCAGGTGGTTTTGGTCTTCTTAGGTACTCATCGCCGAATAAATTTATTATTCCTTCTACAAAATGTTCCACACATAACCGAGTAGTAGTTGCACCGAGTCGTAGGTATTCGTCAACAGCATCAGCCGCCGAACCGTATGCCAAGACACGAATGACTGCTGTACACTTTTGAAGTGTAGAAAGACTAAGCCTTCCGAGAGCATATTTCTTCTGTCGAAAGAATTCAACTTCATTGGAGAGTCGATCAACAATACGCATGAACAATGGTTTGTTCATTCTAAATCGTCGTCAGAAAAGATTTTCCGGATATGTTGGAGTTTCACTGAAATAATCATTCCATAAACGTAGATCGCCTTCTTCACGATTTCTTTCGATATGAACTCGTTTTTTCCTTCTTTCTTCGACTTCTTGATCAAAATAATTGAAGGCTAAATTTTCAAACGTTTGATCAAAATGTTGATCAAAATATTGATCAAAACTTTCATCATCTACTTCCTCAAAAGTGTTATGAGAAGAAAAAGCCATAGAATTGATATTTTTTTTCTTTTGTGAATAATCTTTTGAGCATGAGACTTTGTAGAATAAGAGAAAGAGAGAATGAGAAGTAAAGAAGAAGCATTTGTGATTATATAGAAGTTACAACATTTAAAGAAATACAAGAAAATCGACATACACCTCTTGTGACACAAACATACAATTTACGAGAATGAAAACTCATGTGACACATAAAGACAGAGAAGTTACAACATATAAAGACATACAAGTTACATAATATAAAGACATACAACTCTTGTGACACATAAAGACACACCAATTTCGTGTCACACCATCTCGTGACACACCATCTCGTGACACACCATCTCGTGACTTCCATCTCCTGACTTCCACTCTCTGCAAGTAGACAAACAAAACATTAGCATTTCACATTTAAATAAACCGAGAGCATTGCACACTGAAACAAAACAAAGCATTTCACATTAGTCATTGTAACAAAACAAAACCGAGAGCATTGCACTTTCAAACAAACCAAGCATTTCACATTTAAATAAACCAAGCATCTTACATTAAAACATAACAGGACATGAAACATAACTTAAAACAGGATATGGAACATAACTAACCGAGCATCTTAGATATAAACAGGACAAGAAACAGAACATGAAACATAACTTAAAACAGAAAAAGAAACAGAATTGAAACACAACATTTAACCCAATATTTATGTTATTAGTTTCTCCTTCAGAGCTTCTTCAAACTGAGAAAGGGGCTCCTTCTTTGAAATGAGACTCTCCAGCAGACCCATCTTTTTAAGTCTTTCTTTAGCTACCAAGTCTTTCTCTTTGATAGACCACATGCCCTGAAAGTCCGAGACACCAAGTTGATCAACTAAAGTTCTCTTTCCACCTGCTCCTTTCGCTGCCTTAACACCAAGAGGACGTTTGGTTGGGTGATCACCATTCGTAGTTGCTTGAGAGCTTGCCTCTTCTCCTCCATCCTCACACCTTCTCTTCTTAACACTTGGTGATTGTGTTCCATCAAGCTTGCTACTCGCGAGTGCACACCATTTCTGGTCGTTTTTCAGCTCCTCCCAAGCATGGTGAAGATTAAACTTAAACTTATGATCGTTGTAGAAGATTTCATGAGCCATTTTAACTACATCACTCTCACTCTGACCACTTGTTTTCTGTCTTGTTGCAGCCGACTAAGCCCCACAAAACTTGCAGACAAGATCATTCATTTTCTGCCACCTTTGCTTGCACTGAATAGCCTCTCGTTCTGCACCTCTTTCCACCTTCGGACTAGCTGCAAAGTAAGCAGCAATGCGCTTCCAGAAAGAACCGGCTTTCTGCTCATTGCCCACTATCGCATCCTTGATGGTGTTTAACCAGGCACTAATGAGCACCACATCGTCAGAGGGAGAACATTTCTTCCTTTCTTTCCGTTGTGTAGGTGACTTTTCACAGAATCCTGAAGATGAAACTAGAAGAAGATGTTGTTAGGTAAGGTTAAAGACTTAAGTTGAGATAAACTGAAGTTATTGTAGTTTTATAGATGAAAAGTGAATAAGATGTTGTTAGCTACGATTCTTTTAATTGTCATTATTCTTTCAGTTGAGTTGAATTAAGTTGAGAAGACATGTATCTAACTTATTAATTACCAACTACACTGTCCTAATGTAATCATATCCTAACTCTAACTACATTCATCAGAAACATTCATCACAAGCATCACAAGCATTCATCAAACACATATTCACTAACCATATCCTAACTCTAACTACCATTTACTAACCTAACTACTATCCAGACCAAACAAATTTCAAAAAAAGCATACGGCGTTTTGGACAATTACCTCACCGACAGGTTTTGTGTTGAGACAAGTGTAGCTTGAATTGAGTTCTTCACGGTTGATTTTTGTCCCTATCATAAATAAAAACACAACCAAACAATTATATTTCATGGGTTTCTGAACTACCAAAAACCATTTCAAAAAATTGATTAAGAAAACTTTAATTGAAAGCAGAAGGATGAGGTGAGAAAGTCAAACGCTTGGGTATTGATCGCCGTGAGGATCGAGAAAGTAGTCGCCGTGGTGGGTTTGCATGCGCCGTGCTCGCCGTGAGGACTGACAGATTCGTCATCCGTGGTATAAGAGGAAGTTCCTTCAGACGGAGAAGACAAGAATCCACGGAGGCGACGCTGTGAGGACCGGCAGTTTCGTCTTTGGTGGTCGGTTTCTATGCCTCTTCTGACGGAAACCACGAGAGAAAGAGGAGGAGCCACCGTTGGGACAGACAGAGTCGACGTCGGTGGTGGGTATCGATCCTTTCAGTCTCGGAAGCCGGACGAGACGCCGTGAAGCCCGTCGCTCCTTCATCGCCCTTATCGCCATTGCTCTTCGGAGAAACCGAAGAGCCGAGAAGAAACAAAGAAATAAACGAAAAATGAAAAGAAAAAAAAATATATACAAGCCACATTTTTCGGACACGTGGTTAAAAACCACGCTTAAAAACGGTTCCGAAAATCTCATATTAAGGATCGATAATCTGTATTATATTTACTTTACATTTAATTAATTCCCCATTTTACTTTAAAACCCCTTCTTAACTACCGCGATAAACCTGCTCTTAGTATATACGAATTATATATCATCACGCTCTATCTCGAGAGATATAAATTTAATAATAATGCTCTTAACTGTTAAAAAGCAAAAGTTTGAGATTATTAAATCGAATGATATTTTATATAACATTTATAGATTTATAATGAATGAGTTCTACTTACTTTAGAAACTTAAAAATAAAAAAGTGTTGTGGCGTTGTCTGCCACTTGTGATATATAATCGAATTTTATATCACACGCACATCTCGTGGGTTTATATTAATAATAACTACGTTGCCATCAAAAGTGTGTCCGGGAGAGAGTTCAAGTGATTACCTTCATCAGCAATGGCGTCGTTAAACGTGATCAAGGTCTCCCGAGTTACCCCTACAACCGACTCAATGTCCCCGCTTATTCTCCCACTCACTTTCTTCGATTTAATGTGGCTAAACCTGAGTGCTCTCGAGCGAGTCACTTTTTACAGACACACAGAGTTATCTAAAGACTCCTTCTACTCTCTGATCCTCCCCAAGCTCGAGGAATCTCTTTCCCTCGCCCTGACACATTTTCTCCCGCTCGCGGGTCATCTCAAGTGGGATCCACAAGACCCTAAGCCGCACATCGCCATCTTCCCTCAAGGCACTTTGTCTCTCACAGTTTCCGAGACCGACGCTGATTTCTCCCATCTTTCCGGCAAAGGGCTCCGTTTCCAGACTGAGTTACGCCCTCTGGTGCCCGAGTTAATGGTTTCCTCCGACTCGGTCTCTGTTCTGGCCCTGCAAATCACTTTGTTCCCGAACCAAGGCTTTTGCATTGGAATCGCAGTGAACCATGCTGCCGTTGACGGCAAAACTGTGGTAAATTTTCTCAAATCATGGGCTCACATCTGTAAGTACGGAGCAATACCGCAAGATTTTCAACCACCCATGCTTTTAGATCGTAATAAGGTCATCAATGTTCCATCTGAACTCGAACTGAAAATCTTGCAACTCCCGCAGTATAACGTAAGAACCCTAAAGATTCCTCCCACGAATGACATAGAAGATGCCGTCCAGATCACGCTCGATCTGAGTCAGGAGAACATGAAGAAACTTAGAGAGCGAGCAAAAAGCGAGTCAACAACTCGCTCCGATCTTCACCTGTCAACTTTTGTCATCACTTATGCCTATGTATTGACATGCGTTGTGAAGGCACGTGGAGGCGACGCAGATCGACCAGTTCCTTTCACTTACGTTGCCGATTTCAGAGACCGGTTAGACCCGCCTGTTCCCGCGAGCTACTTGGGGAACTGCGTGGTAGCTATCAATTTATCTGAATACAAAGCAAAGACGTTTTTGAGAGAAGACGGATTCATCAATGGTGTCAAGATTCTCAGTGATTCCATAAGAGGTTTGAGCTCTCGAGGGGTTGTTGATACAATATGGGAGTTGTACGAGGAAGGATTGAAAACGATGGAACCAGGTGTACAGAAGCTGTACGTTGGTGGGCCTAACAAGTTTGGGATTTATGGGTCAGATTTTGGTTGGGGAACACCAGTTAATACTGAGAATGTAACCCCGAGTCGACACCTTCGCTTCACTATGTCGGAGAGGAGGGATGAAACTGGTGGCGTGGAGATTGATATGTGTTTGAAGAAATGTGAGATGGATGTCTTTGTTTCTGTATTTCAAAGTGGATTAGAAAACTAGAATAAGGAAAAATTATATATGGCTTTTATAATGTTTTTTTTATTTATCGTATGAAACAATTTGTTGATGCTAAAATGATCAACGATCAAAATTGATAATAACAATAGTCGTCAGTATGCAGCTATCAAATAGTAATATTGTGAAATGGCCAAATTTATGGTTGTTTTAAAATCTGTATGAAAATAGTTATTAAATTTTTCCTTCTTTCAATCTGGATAAACTGATTTGATCAAAACCAAACAAAATTTTGAAGCAGTTCTAAAATTGCAAAAAAAAATTGATCTGTTATTTGTACATACAGAAAAACACTAATCTAAATATAAATCCTACAATGTTTTCTTGAAAAGGTCCGTCTTCCGCATACGTTGCTTCATCTCTCATAAATTGACCTCTGGTCGATGATTTTCCAACGTCATAGTAGTTCCCTCCATGGCTTGACCATATGTAATAAATACTTTTGAAACCGACTCGGTAAAGATAGTGAGATACGGTCCTTACGTCACGTTGTTTTCGGTTTTGACATTTTGCACAAAAACATAACATGGTTTTTCCCTCTTTGAAAGAATTTTGATTTGAGTGGATCAATGTGTCGATCCATCCACTCTCTATTTTGAAAAAATAAGACATTGATCACTCTTTTGATTTTGCTATCTTGGTTAAGTTATTGTAGTTGTTGATCCGAATGAATCGCACGCGTTTGCTTATATAGAAAATAATTTACCACGTTTAGCAACGTTTTCGCTACGAAAATTGCTACGAATTTTGACACGACTATGATCGTGGCAAAACTTTCGAATATTTACATGGGGCAGTCAGACGGATGGGATGACATTCAGAAAGCTTGTCACAAAATTTACCATGAAACTTATTCGTGTTTTTTTTTTCACTGCCATCTATGCAGGATTTGATTGGTGAAACTTTTTTTTCGTGGACTAGCCACGTTTTTATTACGTTTAGTTTTTGCGGCATATTTTTTTTTTGTTTTATTCGTTTGTCCAACTTTGATTTGTTACAAATATACTTTGTCAGTTTGCCACGATTAAAACGTAGCAAACCGTAGCAAACCGTAGCTACTTTTAACACGAAATGCTACACTCTTTTTTGAAGCAAAAAACCACAATTCTTTCATAACATTTTTCGTGGCTTTTCCTTGCCACACTTGTTTTCGTAGCAATTTCGTAGCAAGTTTTGCTACGAATTTCAAACGTTTTTTCATGGCTTTTTTCATAGCAAGTTCATAGCAATTTCAAACGGTTTTCTCATTTTTGCCACAAAAATAGTGTGGCAATATCGTGTCTGTCAGTGTTTTTTTTACTAGTGTTTCGCTTATGAGCCTAGGGAGTCACTTCTACCTTTGAGCTATAACAAAGTTGATTCGTCACGTATATGACCCTCCATACCCTTCATAACTAAGTCCTCTTGAGGATCCCTCTTGTCTTCCATAACTCAGGATTTTTTTTGAGTTTCTTTGATCCAGTAAGCATCATGATTGTCTTATACTGATGATCTAACTCAGTTTGAAATTCTTAAGAGCTGACTCCTCAATTGACTCATGTTTTCCCATCTTCAAGTTTTCAAACATGGATGTTATAAAGTTCTTTCTTGACTGGTTCCTTTAAAGTGAGACTGTATAATTTATCATGCTTCTTTGGTTGTCTAATATCCTTAAATTAACTCAAAGTGTTTTTTTGATAACACTCGCATGTATGGAACAAAGTGATCTTGAATTGAACTCCGCACATTACAGCTCGGTTTCTGTTCATTCTTCCTCCGGCTTGTTGGATTCAACCATTGAATCACCTTGACTTCAGGTTCAGTTCATCCTGACATAATTGACTTCCATACCATGGCATTAATTCCTCGATTGGTCGACCCCATCCTTGATTTCTAGATCCCATAGCTTGATGCAACCAAAATTACCCTTACACTCAATACAAGTTCATGGTAGTTTTTCATTTGTTCTGCATGATCTTACTTTTTTATACAATCGAACGGGTGACGGCTCTAATAACAATTGTAAATGCAAGTATTACAACATAAAATTATCTCTACAAATATATGTGTATTTACTAGGATTATTTTAAAGTGAACTTACAAGTATATTTTTAAATAGAGTAATAAGATCAAGACATCCTTGACTTGGGGCACTAGCCTCATACGTCTTAAGATTGAATACAAGACCTTAGAACCTCTCTTCTTAGCCATTTTTGTTTTCATTTACCTTATAAAGCTATGAAAGCCATACTTATGCTAAGATTAATACATAGGTTAAACTCGACTATTAATATTCAGTAGTAATCGGTTAAACCTAACCTCACAAGAGATATTCCCAAATGTCCACAAAAGGAATGGTTCCTAAAACTCTACTAAGTCTTTAGAAACATTCCTTGATGAGATCTTCATTCTCTACAGTGAATCTCCAGCTGCTTACTCTACAAGTAATCTTTACTCGGCTCCAGCTCAGCTCTAAATCCAGTTTCCAAATTATCGGCTATGTTACATCTTGATCATTCTATCCGCATACTTGATGTAGCAGAGCTTGCTGTACTTCCAACTTGTTCAAGCTGTTAATCAGATATTTGAATCTTCATAATTAATCTTCTTTGTGCAGGTTGAAGAATCCCTCTATGAATCTAGCTAGCTACTAGTTACTTTAACTATTTGACTAGGTGTCTAGGCTTTTATATTTCTTGGTTTTAGCAGATTTTGAGTACTTGAAGCCATAAAATGTGAGTGTCAGTGATATCAAGGTCGGGATTTGCATCTTTGCTTCTGAAATATTATATATCCAAATGGTCAGCTATGATCCAAGATAATATGAATATTCGTCGAGAGGAGAAAGCTCTATCATTATAAAAGTTTTTATTTTCCTTTAATATCAGTGAAGCAATTTGTTGTGTAATCATTTCTTTTCTAACAAGTGCAATAAACTAATTTCTCGATATGACATTGACCTCTGGCTAGTGTTATAATTATTCATCCATGTATGTTTTTTGCAGTTGTGAAGGTTTTCGATGATTGAAATATTGCAACCTATTACCCTATAAAGCGAACAAAGAATTTGCTAAAACTGAAGAACTAATGGACTGGACTACATGGACATGCAATAATACTTACTCTTTTTAACAATTTTATATTTTTTAAGAAAGAAGTTCAGAGTGTCCGTTTTCGAACTAAGGGCTGTATATTTGCAGTAGCATTGGGGATTTTGTGGATCTTGTACCAATTGCTGCATTCCATGGACATGGGAAACACAGGTGGAAAAAAGTATCATTCGAAATATGTGATGGTTACATTTTGAACCTATATGTTTTCATAGTAGGTTTCTTTTGTGCATTTTTTCTAGCGTGTAATGATGTTGATAATGAAGATTTTTTAGCATTTGTAACATTTTTTGGACTTATATAAGATATAAGAGAGGATGGTGCCGGCAAGGCCGGCCTCGAGCATAAACTAGGGAAGCGACCGCTTAGTGCGTCATATTTTAAGCGGAAATTTTAATTGTATACAGAGCATACATTTTTTACATGAATAACAAAGGCATAAAGTTCTAAGTGAACTTAAAATATATTTTTTTTTGAAAATGTTGGACCATCACTGGGTGCCGGTCCAACATTCCATATTTCTAAGCATCAAATTGTTTGCAACGGCCAAATTGATTCTCTTCTTTATATGCACCGCGGCATTTCATATTTTGGTTCTTCTGTTTTCCAAGTTTCTCATACATTGTCATTTTACGGATCAATGACATTCAGGTATTTTGAACCGGAGCTTCAAGAGCTGGCATCTAGCCTTTGCTTAAAAGTGATTGTGAGTCAAAAAGAAGTAAGATATTTTATATTTTTTTTCTATCACTGCTCCTAGATAAATTGGTTATGATACAGAATGAGAGCGTTCTGGACAAGAGCTCTTGCCCCTTACCTTTACAGACCAAGAAAGTAAACCTTATTATAAATTTATAATGTTAAGACTCTAAACCGATATGGTAAGACTTTTCAAAGCAATATTTATGTGTTGATGACGTATCAAATCCTATCCTAGGATATTTAGGACCCGAGCTACACGACGTATTCAAGATTCAATTCAATTATTTACTTCATTAGCCATAATAATCTTAACTTTTTCTGTGTTTCTTGGTCCACCATTTGATGGTAATGTCACTATAGTTGGATCAAAGTGTTTCATAATAATTCGTCTCGACCCGAGATTATCGGGCCCCACTAGTTTCAAATCAGACTTTTCTCACGGACTCCATTATTAACGACCCAAACCCATTCCGACCCGACCCGACCCGACCCGACCCAGAGAAGAAATGACACCACACCACCTAACAGTGCCTGCCTACCACTTTCTAACGCCACTCCTCTCCCTCAATCTATCCTCGTGCGTAAATGACGACTCAAGGTCAGGTTATCACATGCAAAGGTACGCAAATGGTGATTCGTCAACCTTTTCTTTATCTACAGTTGTGGATGATTCTCTGATTTGGTTTCCCTCTTCACTCCGATCTCCATAGCTGCGGTGGCTTACGAGCCGAACAAACCTCTGGTGATCGAAGATGTGCAAGTGGCTCCCCCTCAGGCGGGTGAGGTTCGGATCAAGATCCTCTTCACCGCTCTCTGTCACACCGACGCCTACACTTGGAGCGGAAAGGTCTGAATCTGTTTGTTTACTACTGATTCGAGTCCACTTAATTAGGATCTAAATCTTTGACTTCTTTTTGTCTTGTGGATTTAGGATCCTGAAGGTCTCTTCCCGTGTATCCTTGGTCACGAGGCTGCCG
Organism: Sinapis alba; assembly: GCA_012274485.2. Taxonomy (NCBI): domain Eukaryota; kingdom Viridiplantae; phylum Streptophyta; class Magnoliopsida; order Brassicales; family Brassicaceae; genus Sinapis; species Sinapis alba. The sequence goes on along the minus strand of MU105722.1, from coordinate 791,624 downwards.
GGTATGTTTCATCAAATCCACTTTTTTCAGATTCTCCTCAATGCCTAACTAAGCATCTTTGTTTTCTTCTCCGGGAACAGGATCGTTGAGAGTGTTGGTGAAGGTGTAACTGAAGTTCAACCTGGGGATCATGTTATCCCTTGTTACCAAGCTGAGTGCCGTGAATGCAAGTTCTGCAAATCCGGCAAGACTAACCTCTGTGGCAAGGTTCGATCCGCTACTGGTGTTGGGGTTATGATGAATGACCGTAAGAGCCGCTTCTCCGTTAATGGAAAACCCATTTATCACTTCATGGGTACCTCCACCTTTAGCCAGTACACTGTTGTTCATGATGTTAGTGTTGCCAAGATCGATCCTGAAGCTCCTTTGGAGAAAGTCTGCCTTCTTGGTTGTGGTGTTCCCACTGGTATGAAAGAATTAACTGTTGTTACCCATTTCATTGCTTTGGTAGTTTGCTATTAATGCAACACCACTGATAAGATTGATCTACACCATCCTTTGTATTCTATCTGATAAGGAACCTAAAATATTCACTACCTTCCTTCTTTCTTTGTAAGTTTTTGGGTAATATTGAAGTTTGCGGTCCTTAACAGTATATCATGTATCTTGGTCCTGTTAGGCCTTGGAGCAGTTTGGAACACCGCAAAAGTAGAACCAGGCTCAAATGTTGCCATTTTTGGTCTTGGGACCGTGGGGCTTGCTGTAAGCTACATCCTTTCTAAAGCTTTCATCTTTTTATTTTTCCCCATGGAACAGAACTTTGTGGTTTGTTTATTTAAAGATTGTGTATGGATAGGTCGCTGAGGGTGCGAAAACAGCTGGTGCTACAAGGATCATTGGCATTGATATTGACAGCAAGAAGTATGAAACTGGTAATATTTCTTATATTCTTTTTTTTTTTTTTTTGCACTGGCTTCGTTGAAGTGATTTTTAAATCTTGCGAGTTTTAAGCATATAAAACATTGGGTTCCTTGGTTGGCATTTCAGCAAAGAAGTTTGGTGTTAATGAGTTTGTGAACCCAAAGGATCACCAAAAGCCAATACAGGAAGTGATTGTCGACCTCACTGATGGCGGTGTTGACTACAGTTTTGAGTGTATTGGGAATGTCTCCGTGATGAGAGCCGCATTGGAGTGCTGTCACAAGGTACAGTTATCCAACATAAACTGATATCATGTTTAAAATTTTACTTAAGACAAAGAGGATGTGGTTAAGAGTTATAAGATGATGCTGCAGGGATGGGGAACTTCGGTTATAGTCGGTGTTGCAGCATCAGGACAAGAGATATCAACCCGACCATTCCAACTCGTGACTGGCCGTGTGTGGAAAGGAACAGCTTTTGGTGGTTTCAAGAGTCGAACCCAAGTGCCTTGGCTTGTAGAGAAGTATATGAAAAAGGTTAGAAATACTTAAAGCAATAATTCTCTTTTATCTTCTAACACTTGATTTTTGCATGAACATCCCAACAACACAGGAGATAAAAGTGGATGAGTACATAACGCACAACATGACTTTGGGAGAGATCAACAAGGCTTTTGATCTGTTGCATGAAGGTACTTGCCTTCGTTGTGTCCTCAGTACCAGCGAATGATAAACCAATGGTTTTATCTTCATGTGTTTTGTGTCTTTCTTTTGTCGGTAACAACGACAAGTTCCTGAGCAACGGACTCTAGTCGTGTGTGTCCTCCTGTCTTATGCTTCAGTAAAATTTGATTAAAGACCGAGTATCATCATTAATAATAAGCGACCATGTTTATGGAGATTAAATGTTGAATATATCTATCTTAGTTTCCGAACACAATAGAAGGAAAGATATGTGTGGATAACACAAATTCTTCTGAAGCTAAAGTTCGGATAGCTGAAGACCCAAACTTTTGTTTGGTACAGGCTGAATTCGCAAGTTATAAAGAGTGAGTAAAAGTTGTTAATATACATAAAGTATTGTTGCTCAGGCTATATGCTGCACTGAGATGGAAACGGGACGGGAGAAGGAAAACGGCAAACTTATGAATTTTTTAGATGCGGGTACAACATATAAACGTCACATATAAGAAAATATAGAGATATCCATCTCAAAATATTAAAATTTCAAACATAGTTTCAACTAGGTCATGGGCGATCGAGTTTGGATTGGGTTATTCGGATTTCGGTTTTATTTTACAATATTTTCTAGGTCTCATTTTAATAAAATTTTAAGTATGAATCATGTTTAGATATAACACATCGGGTTCGGGTCAGTTTTGTATCATATCATAAAACCTATAAAATAACCATATATCATTCGGATTCCGGTAATATCGGATCGTTTAGATAATATTTAAAAACAAAACATAAGAAATATATGTTATTTATTTAAATACTTATTGTTAGATATTATATCAAAATAAATATGAAATTGAATATTTAAAATACATATTTATGTTTCAAATATTTATATTATATATTAATTTAAATATTCAGATCGGTTTCTTTGAATATTTTTTCGCATAAGAACACGTTTGTTTAAAATATTAGAAAGAAACAAAATAAGCTAATTATTTAGTAGCTCATTTTCAAAAATTCAGTTGGTCTAGTGAGAGATTGGCAAATTCTAAGAATTATACATCTTCCATAGAATTAACTCCATCTCTACCAATATCCCACATTTTGATCTTTTCAACTTCATATTGGTCAGAATTCCTTGATTGAAATTATTTTTTGTAATTGAAAACTAAATTTTGAGCACGATTTGGATTTAACATGTTTCTTCTTAATAAATAAACGAATAAGTAATTACTTCAATTATACTCAATACATCTTGATGAATTAAGCGGTCCAAATAACTTAAAAACTAAAGTATAGAACATAGAAGCTTTAGGACCAAAGTTACCTATTGGGGTCAAAATCGGTCACAAAAGAATTAATGCCTGAAAGTTCTTGAAAAATATTTCTCGGAACAAAACTTTTGTATAATTTTTAATAAAGTGGTTATACGACAAGTTCTTGAATGAGAAGATCCAATCTCTTCAACAAACGACTTTCAAGAAACAATGACGAAAAGGGAAAAGGGCTTACTAACGCTTTTCTAACCGTCCGAACCACCCAAGGAAGGTTGGAGCTCGGTCCTTCTAGGCCAGCTCGCCCTAGGCCGAGCTCGGGTCTTTCCAGGCCAGCGCTCGCCCTAGAGCGAGCTCGTTTCCTTCCAGGCAAGCTCGCCCTAGGGCGAGCTCGGTTCCTTCCATGCCAGCTCGCCTTAGGGCGAGTTTGGTTCCTCAATGCCAGCTCGCCCTAGGGAGATCTCAGTTCCTCAAGGCCAGCTCGCCCTAGGGCGAGCTCAGTTCTTCAAGGCCAGCTCGCCCAAAGGCGAGCTCGGTCCCTTCAGGCTAGCTTGCTGTATCGCCACTATGACCGGATCATATCAATATCAGGCACTCTCGTCTCATCATCATAGCTCTCTCCATCAAGCCATGACCATGCTGTCCCTTGTTTCGTCTCGATCAGAGTTACAGTTGAGGCTTTACGATAAAAACCGCAAAAACTTGTTTCTTGTATAAGTTCGAATCGATCGTATAAAACGGCGACGGTTAACTTGAAACACCAGATGCGTTGACTGTACGATTAATTTAAACGCTTTTATAAAACCAATATCGTGTTGAAGGTTATTTCTCAAAGATATCGTAAAAACGTTCAAAGTCAAAAAGCGGCCCAAAGGGTATAAAACGCGGCTGAAGCCCACTTGCGATTTTAGATGAGAATGAGCCCAAGATTATTATGACGGTTTACCTTTTAATCAAATGAGAAGATAAATGTCAAGTTTCAAGGGATAGTGAGGAAGATCAAAGAAAAATGGAATATTTCCGCGAAGCGATAAACTCGACCATGGGGCAGAAAAAGGAAAGGGCAAACTGACCTAAGAGGACTACATAAGGGATGCTAAGGCGAGAGGCGCAAGAGGACTCTCTTTAGACTTTAGAACTCTCTGCACTTAGAAACCTTAGGTTTTAGTCTCGACAAGTTCAGTTTCTATGACTTACATTCATACTAGACGAACTCGCTCAGGGAGTTCCATCTTTTGTTCCATTATCTCTCTAATTGAACTGCGTTTGACTTGATCCTCGAAAGGGGTACGTAGGCAGCCTTTTTCATAAGGTACAGTCCCAAATCAAAAAAAAAACTTTTTGCATCTCTTTCGTTTATTGCTAATCTAGTTGCGGCTCACATCAGTTTTTCTTGACATAGCTGGCTATGCTAGTTAACTTAGCTAGGGTTTTCCTGCCTGTGTTATATGATTTCTTTTGTAATCCCGTTTCCAGACTGGCTTTCTTTACGCTTTTGTCTATGGAACGCTCATACGGATATTCGAAATAATAATCTACTTTTTTTCTAAATTTGTTTTGTTATCTTTACATTTTTTCGCATTTATTTGGTTACTTGTCGTTGGCTCTCGCAGAGAATCCGAACCTCAAGGAAAGTAGGGTTGTATTTGCTTTTCTACGTTCATTAAAATCGACAGTGTGAATTTTGGTTCCCACAGTTTGGCGCTAGAAGAAGAGGGGGACAGATTACTCTAAGTCATGGCCACAAAGAGCTTGATCGAAGGGATGTCTGTGAATATGAAAGAAAAACTCGCAGCTCGCGTCAACGCTGGTAAAAAAATTTAGTAGTGACTGCTCATATTGCCAACGCTTACGCAAACGCCGCAGTGCTCGAGAAAATCAAAAACCTAGTCGCGACTTTTCACCATAGGACGAGCACGAACACAAGCTCGCGATTTCTCTGTATAAACAGAGAGGGCAACGATAAAATCTATCAAATCCCGTAAAATTCGTCTCACTACCAAGTTGGAGAAATCTTAACGAGTAGGGGTTTGACCAAGAAACGTTTTCTGAAAACTTCTCAGAAAAATAAATTTGTTCTCCTCGAAATCGTGGAGAAAACTTAGATTACTCACGAAAATATAAGCAGAGCAAATCAGGTTCTTAATCCCCCACTGCTATACTTCTTTCGAATAATTCTAGAAAAAAAGAAGTTGATTTCTATAAAATCACTTGAAACCTAAAACGGCTGACAAAAACTAAACAGAGAAACCGCTAAAACTATTTCTGAAATCTAAGGTTTTGTAAAAAATTAAGTATCACTGCAAACTCTTCACGTTTGCCTACTAAGCTTATTTTGGAAGGAGTTATCAAAAACTCTGTTGGACCGATCCTACGGAACCAAGAAAACTTCCGATTAAGTTTGGTCGCAATAATCAAGCTCGTCGCAGCAAGAGTTTGTGATACTAAAAACTCATAAACTAAATTTGTGGAACAGCCACAAAATGTGGGGTTTTCCAAACAACGTCTCTCATACAGCCAAACTCGGAAACAGCTTTACGACACAAATTTTGAAAAATTAAGCTCAATAAACATCTTACGAAATTTTTTTTGTAAAATTAAACTCCATAACATTTTGCGGAATAAACTTTTGCAGAATTAAACTCGAAAACATTCTACGAAAAAAATTCGTAAAATTAAACTCGACAACATTTTGTGGAATAATTTTTGCAAAATTAAGCTCGAGAAACTTTATGCGAAACATTTTTTGTAAAATTAAACTCGACAACATTCTGCAGAATACTTTCACAATAGTAAGCTCGAAAACCATTCTACGAAACAACTCTCATAAAATAAATCTCGGTAACATTTTATGGAATAACTTTTCCTAAATTAAGATCGATAACATTTTGCGCAACTTTCATAAAATTAAGCTCAAAGTATTTTATGAAACCTCATTCGTAAAGTTTAAACAAGACATTAGTTTATAATAGAACGTTCCTATAGTAAAATTTGAAAACATTTGCGAAACGGTTCTCATAAATAAAACTCAAAAAACAATTCAACGATCGTTGGGAAGTCAGACAAGATCGTATGAAACGATTAATGGAAAAACAAAGACAATAAGGGCTAGGGCATGAATAGTTCATTCGCAGCTTGACAAACTGAGCACCTTATCCGAATGACATTGTGTCCATTGTTTCTTTTTCCTAATCGCCCGCTTCAGACTTCTTCGAGTCATCACCTACTCTTCCTCATTTTGTTTCAATGATTTCTTAAAATATCCTTTGATACAAAAACGCAATCCAGTTTACAAAATTCTGCCACGTTGAGTCGAAAACATATATCCATAAACATTTGATAGACTTTCCGACAATATACAAAGCACACTTGGTCAATTTAGTAAAACCGGCAGTAAAAGAGACGAGAACGGAAAAATCTGCCGGTCAGAAGACACGACGATAAGAACAATGAAGAAGAGGCAAACCCGAACCTCCGATAAGACTAAGGTATGTCCGACTTAGGAAATTTTATCAGAGTTAGAATATTTCGTAGGAAAAGAATGAAAACATAAGAAACTATCGAAAACATTAGGGAACTTAGTATCTAGGAGGATAGTCTAGCAATCTAAGTCTTAGGCGATTTTTCCAGTCTTGTTTTATTGTTCCTTAACTGTCCAGTCAGAACTTGCAAACCGATCTGATCTCTCGTAAAACCGAGAAACAATCGCCACACATTCAAGAATACGCATCTTGTTTCCTAATAGAAAGAACTAGAATCACGAACGTCGTCTTAAAACCGACTCATTTCGAGTACCTTTCTTAAGAAAATAACCTATTGCAAGTCGCCAACTCGGAAAAACCAGAAATCGCAATCCCAACATCGTCTTTAAATCGACCCAGATTGTCGGTCATCTCAATCCTCGAAAGAAAAAACTTACACAACCCTTCGAAAAAACAGTTCATCTGTTTTCTTTTGTAAAAAACGAGTATGTATGTATACATATACTCGTATACTCCCACATTTCAAAACATTCGTTCATGTACGTGAATTTTTGAAACATTCTCCTATAATAAAAAAATCTCGCCAAGTCCTTTTATCGCATGAACCTCTCGTCTCGTGAAAATACTTTACAATAGCAATCTACGATTTGTTAAAAAAAAATACAAATATCGTATAAACCTGGAAACAGAAATTTTCGATAACCTAACTCCTTGGTGGCACGGCCGAACCAGGTCGAACCCGACCTCTTGGTCAAATCTGGCCGAACCGGACCACTTGGTCAGAACTAGACCACCTGGCCGAACCGGACCGCCCAGTCAAAACCATACCACCTGTTCAAACCGGATCACCCAGTCAAACCCGACACCTGGCCAAACCAGTTCATCTGGTCGAACCTGACACCCGGTCGAACCAGTTTACCCAGTCGGACCTAACCTATTGGACAAACCTGTCACCTGCACGGCCCACTCCAACCTCCTGGTCAGCCCCGACTCTTGGTACCATCCGACTACGCCTTCCCGTAAAGACCGAACCAGAATTCGACATCCCCTTTAAGGACAATCGTAAACTAATATGAACTTAAGATTAACACAAAAGTTCCATGGTCTAGTCGTTTACTAACGACGTCCTTGGCTATACGGCTGAACAGAGCCTTCATGCCAAACCAAAACAATTAAGCGACCACCGCTCCAATCAAAATGGTTAAACGACAATCCATGATTCGTCATGAAATGCCATAGGGTGAGCTCGGAACCCTCGGTCCAGCTTGCCCTAGGGCGATCTCAGTTCCTCAGGGCCAGCTCTCCCTAGGGCGAGATTAGTTCCTCAAGGCCAGCTCTCCCTAGGGCGAGCTCAGTCCTTCAAGTCCAGCTCGGGTCCTTTAAGGCCAGCTCGCCCTAGGCGAGCTCGGGTCCTTCCAGGCCAGCTTGCCCTAGGGCGAGCTCGGGTCCTTCCATGCCAGCTCGCCCTAGGGCGAGATCGTTTCCTTCCTGGCCAGCTCGCCCTAGGGCAAGCTTGGTTTCTTCCAGTCCAGCTCATCCTAGGGCGATCTTGGTTCCTCAAGGCCAGCTTGCCCTAGGGCGAGCTCAGTTCCTCAAGGCCAGCTCGCCCTAAGGCGAGCTCGGTCCCTTCAGGCTAGCTCACTGTATGGCGACTATGACCGCATCATATCAATATCAGGCACTCTCGTCTCATCATCATAGCTCTCTCCATCAAGCCATGATCATGCTGTCCCTTGTTTCGTCTTGATCGGAGTTACCGTAGAGGCTTTATCATAAAAACCGTGAAGACTTGTTTTCTCGTATAAGTTCGAATCGATCGAGACACTCGGCTAATTTAAACTCTTTTATAAAACCAACATCATATCGAAGGTGATTTTTCAAAGAAATCGTAAAAACATTCAAAGTCGAAAAGCGGCCCAAAGGGTCTAAAACGCGGCTGAAACCCATTTGCGATTTTAAACGAGAATGAGCCCAAGATTACTATGACGGTTTATCTTTTACTCGCAGAATAAGATCAATGTCAAGTTTCAAGGGATAATGAGAAAAGATCGAATAAAAATGAAATATTTCCGCGAAGCGATAAACTTGACCATGGGGCAGAAAAGGAAAGGGCAAACCGACCTAGGAGGACTATTTAAGGGATGCAAAGGTGAGAGGAGCAGGAGGACTCTCTTTAGACTTTAGAACTCTCTGCACTTAGAAACTTTAGGCTTTATTCTCGACAAGTTCGGTTTCTATGACTTGCATTCATACTAGATGAACTCGCCCAGACAGTTCGATTTCTTGTTCCACTCTCTCTCTAATTGAACTACGTTCGACTTGATCCTCGAAAGGGGTACGTAGACAGCCTTTCGTAAGGTCGAGTCCCATATCCAACAAAACCTTTTTTGCATCTCTTTCATCTATTGCTAATCGAGTTGCGGCCCACATTGGTTTTTCTTGACATATCCGGCTATGCTAGTTGACTTAGTTAAGGTTTTTCTGCCTATGTTATATGATTTCCTTTGTAATTTTGTTTCCAGACATGCTTCCTTTACGCTTTTGTTTATGGAACGCTCATATGCATATTCGAAATAATGGTCTACTTTTTTCTAAATTTGTTTTGTTATCTTTACATATATTTCTGCATTTATTTGGTTACTTGTCACCGGCTCTCGCAGAAAATCCGGACCTCAAGGAAAGTAGGGTTCTCTTTGTTTTCCTCCGTTCATTAAAATCGTCAGTGTGAATTTTGGTTCCCACGTTACCCCACCAGCTTTTAGATTTTATAATATACATCATTAAAATGTATGTTAAATCTTAAAAAAAAGAACACTTTTCGTTAAAAATAATGTATATTTTCATGACTTTCTTATGATTATTATCTATTGAAAACAACCGTCAAAAACACTTTTGTTTTTTCACATGAGATTTTGCATCCCTATGTGAACTAGATCTTGCCAAATCTTTTTTTAGCGATTCATCACTATAAAATCTACAAAATATGAAATGTATATAAGAATATATATTAAAAGGAGAAATGAAATGAAAAATCAAATAACTTAAAATCATTCCTTGGATTTTAAATTGAGCTAGACGTAAAAAGTGTTATTCTTCTTCCAACGAGCCACCAAAAATTCATAAACAACAATAAGAAATTGAATTCAAACATTGAACGCTTTTCTCTCTTGTTGATCTCAACCTTCACCTTCTCGATTATAGAATCCCACATCTCATATACTAAGTAAAGATATGGTTTTTCGGTATCACAAAATCCAATCATCTCATATATATATATATCTTGTGAAATTAATGATATCACTTTCCTACCTATCATCATTCATAATCTTCTTCTTAACAAAGTTTGGTTTCTCAATGCCATCATCTCTGTAAGTTTAGACCATTCTACACTTATAGACATGGTTTGAAGACCTCTTTTTGAGACGCTTTATTATTTTAAGGATCACAATGATTGAGGTAAAACATGTATCTGCAACCAAAAGTATTCTCAGAAGAGAGAACTTACTAAAAGTTGTTAGTCTCATGCTATGGTTCATGATGAAGTGTTTTATTGCAAGGGCATTCCTATAAATTTTAGTAATCCAGATACACTCTTCATACGTTTCTTGATTTACTTCCACATTCCTTGTTGCACAAATATTTCACAAAGATAGATTGAGAGAATGAACAACACACAATGTCCAATAGATGTGAAGAAACCTACCATTGATAAGGTCTCCAGACGCCTTACAATTTGGTGTATTGCCAGTGATTACTTGTACAACGTTTTATCGCACACTTGATGAATAACTTCCCCCATCTATTTAGTAATGAATAATTTGTCTTTCACTTCACCGAAAAAGTTCTCAGAAGAAACATAGAACCATTTCCAGAAGTAGCTATGAAATTAATCATATGTTTTCTTATAGGATTGCTCCAACCATCACTCACAATCGTCACCCCTTTTTCTTTCCATGTCGATTTTACTGGCACTAACAACTTTTTGTTATTGTTTCTTTCTTGTTGCAATAAATTTGTCTAGAGCTTATTATAATCTGGAGGTACATAGACATCAATTTTGTTGGCATTTTTGTACTTATAAGACCAATGGTAGCTAGATTTCTTGCAAGATTGAATGGCACACATCCTGTAAAAATATCTTTGGAATTTCTTGATCTAAATGAAGCTTGAATACCAAATTATGCAATGATAAGTGAAAAGCAAGATTTCCTTTTCTTATAAACAGATTCACATGCCAATGGAACTTTTCTAGGTCTAGACTCATATTTCTTCAGCTCAAATTCATTTTTCAACTTCTGCATTTCAAGTTTTCAGCCACTGTTGTTCTTCTACAAAGAGTAATCATATGCTCTTCATTCCAAGCAAGTGCGCTTTGACTCTGGAATATGATCCTTGTCAAATTTTGTTACAAAAAATGCACTTAGATTTTCAAGATCCCCATGTTTCTCCTAGCTTATCCCATTTAATTATATAATTCCATAATAGAGGTTCTTCTCTTTCACTTGATGAATTGGTAGATCCGTTACCAGAACTACTACCAATGTTGACACTTTCAGTTTGAGAATTCATCTTCTAATCTATATGAAATTGCTGATTTTTTTTTTGAAAAATGAGAGTTTTTTTGTATTATGTTGATTTAAATGTAACATACTAACATATGTTCATAACAAAAACATAGGATAGAAAAACTTCGACTTAGAAATACACACAAATGATATAAAAAAAAAAAAACACAAAGAGAAAATCAGAAACATATATAAAGTATGATCTAGAGTATGATTCAAACGTAAACAACAAAAACATGAAAATCAAAAGTTTCATTAAATATAAAGATTAAAAAGGAAAGAATATGCATATGTGTTGTTGCTTACCGACGGGTAACGTTTTGGAGAAAATCAGTAACTTTGACATAAAGACATGAAGCTATGTTGACAGAGAGTATGAAGTTGAGAGTCAAAGACAAAGAGATGAAGAGGAGAGTGGAAAAGACAAAGATATTAGAGATAAAAATATAATATTTTATTAACTCTTTTATTATTTTCAGTTTGATATAATTTTATTACATTTTGTAACACAGATAAAAAATTAAACCGGGTACGTCTATGTTCCCTAGAAATGCGTCTCATACGTTTCTGGTTTCTGAAAAATTCATCCCGTTGAGTTATGCCATCCCTTATTCCCCAAAACGTGTTAGATATGTTTTCTAAGCGTATTCGAGCCATACCCGTCCTCCGCTGAACCCGGTACGTGAGACGACACCAAGTCAAGGTACCCATGCAACTTAGTTTTCAACTAATGTTACAACTTTAACATGTTAACTGGAATTTTATTAGGCTAGTGATTTCAACCAAGTTTTGAGTCATAAGATGATTCATGATCAATTTACATCAGATGATGCCTTGAAACTCTTGGAATTACCGATTAGAAGAGCGGGTGGTGTGACCTGGATCAGATTCAAACTCAATTTCTGGAAAATACAGGTACCAGAAAGACACTGGGTCACAGCAAGACCTACTGGGTTTATTGGAGAGATTATTGGTCTGATTTATGAGGTATTGGACCGAAAGAACGCTACGGGCCTTGATGAGTCCTTTATAATGAAAGGACTGGATAAGGGTCAGCATGGACGACTTATAGGCAACCTACTTGACCAGTAAAGGGATGGATGGAAGCTGGTTGCAAAAAGAATCGAATGGGCAATTCAATATGATCAAGAAATGGACTGGTCAAACCGACATGGGCGAGAAATGAGTTGGAAATGGAAGATGAAGAACCAGAGCTGGAAATGGAACGTGAGGAGGATATTTTTCATCAAAATGAGCATAAGAAGAAACTTGGTTGGACCTGGAACAAGATGGATCGAGCCAAAGAAATAGTTGCTCGAAAAAAGGTCTTTATCGGCCCAAAAAGTGGAAAGACAAGCCATCTTAGATTATGATTGGCCCAAGAAAATTAGGCACGTCTTATATAGTTTATTTTGAGTTTGTTTATGATCTTAAGTGTAAACCAATTAGGATTAAGTTTGGTTATTTTAAACCAATTAGCAATAGGATTAGAGTCTGGTTTTCTATAACCACTTTGATTTTGGTTTAGGGTTTTAAGTTTTTGCTTTTAAACATATGTAGCCACGTTTTGGCAGTCAAGAAATCAATCTACGTTTTTTATCATCTTCTTTGTGTTGAGTTTTTTCTCAACTGTTGGTGTGTAATATCCAACAAATCAAGGTTCGATTTCTTTGGTGTGTCATATCCAGAGAAGGAGAACTAGGAGTATCAGGAGTCTTTCGCAGCTTCTGTGTCACCATTCAATCCACACCCCTTGGGTTTGAGTCCTAATCAGTTCATACAGCAAGGTTTATCCCCCTTCAAGTGATCCAGGGAAACACAGCCTATCCAGGGCCGTATCAAGTTGCTTTTTATGCTCATTTGGATGATAAATATCCTTCTCATGTTCCATTTCCAGCTCTGGTTCTTTATCCTCTATTTCCAACTCATTTTTCGCCCATGTCGGTTTGACCAGTCTATTTCTCGATCATATTGAATCACCCATTTAATTTCTTTTGTAACCAGCTTCCATCCATCCATTTCCTGGTCAAGTAGGTTGCCTATAAGTCGCCCATGTTGACCCTTATCCAGTCTTTTCATTATAAATGCCTCATCAAGGCTCATAGCTTTCTCTCGGTCCAATACCTCATAAATCAGGCCAATAAACTCTCCAATAAACTCAGTAGGTCTTGATGTGACCCAGTGTCTTTCTGGTACATGTATTGTCTTCTAGAACTTGGGCAATCATCTGAATCAAGAGGAGATATGTGCCCAGAAGTCTAAGATCAAATCTTGTGTTTGGTATCAGTGGAGAGAAGTTCAATCAGAAGCAGTGAGATATGAGCTAAACAAGAAGCAGAAATTGCTTTCTCTAAGTGTTGATTGTAATGAGCATAGTCCTGCCAAGCATCTAGGAGGTGTGAAGGCTTTACAAAGCCTTGTGTTTGAGCCTGGAGGGGATATAAACGTGCACAAGAGTATTAACAACACCCTGGTCCAAGAAGAAACAAAGCAGCTGAGATTGGACAGTCCATTCATCCTTAAAGAACTGGATTTGAGGACACCCTTAAAGAACTGGATTTGAGGATAAATCCTTTGAAAGGAGGAGGGAATGGTGCGACCTGGATCAGCTTAAAACTCAAGTTCTGGAAGACAATACATGTCTCAGAAAGACACTGGGTCACAGCAAGACCTATTGGGTTTATTGGAGAGCTTATTGGCCTGAATTATGAGGTATTGGACCGAGAGAAAGCTATGGGCCTTGATGAGGCTTTTATAATGAAAGGACTGGATAAGGGTCAGCATGGACGACTTATAGGCAACCTACTTGACCAAGAAATGGATGGATGGAAGCTGGTTGCAAAGGAAATTGAATGGACGATTCAATATAATCGAGAAATGGACTGGTCAAACCAACATGGGCGAGAAATGAGTTGGAAATGGAAGATGAAGAACCAGAACTGGAAATGGAACGTGAGGAGGATATTTATCATCAAAATGAGCATAAGAAGCAACTTGGTCGGACCTGGAACAAGATGGATCGAGCCAAAGAAATAGTTGCTCGAAAAAGGTCTTTATCGGCCCAAAAAGTGGAAAGACAAGCCATCTTAGATTATGATTGGCCCAAGAAAATTAGGCACGTCTTATATAGTTTATTTTGAGTTTGTTTATGATCTTAAGTGTAAACCAATTAGGATTAAGTTTGGTTGTTTTAAACCAATTAGCAATAGGATTAGAGTCTGGTTTCTATAACTACTTTGGTTTTGATTTATGGTTTTCAGTTTTTGCTATTAAACATATGTAGCCATGTTTTGGCAGTCAAGAAATCAACCAATCTACATTTTGTATCATCTTCTTTGTGTTGAGTTTTTTCTCAACTATTGGTGTGTAATATCCAACAAATTAAGGTTCAATTTCTCTGGTATGTCATATTCAGAGAAGGAGAACTTGGAGTATCATGAGTCTTTCGCAGCTTCTGTGTCACCATTCGATCCACACCCCTTGGGTTTGAGTCCTAATCGGTTCATACAGCAAGGTTTATCCCCCTTCAAGTGATCTAGAGAAAGACGGCCTATCCAGGTCCGTACCAAGAAATAGTGCGACCTGGATCAACTTCAAACTAAAATTCTGGAAGACAATACATATACCAGAAAGACACCGGATCACAGCAAGACCTGTTGGGTTTATTGAACAGCAAGATCATGGTCTAATGTTCTATCTTTCTCCAATAACCTTTTCTCTCCATTGCCACTTACATTATTAGGTTATAATGTTTTCGAGATTAACGAAATGCATATCAAAAATCTTTCTTTTGAAAATCAAACAATAACACCAGAACAATATGCACCCAATTGATGACTGTTTAAGTAAGGGTCACAAACATAAAAAGAGTATGACATGTCACCACTCGTGGTAGAAGGATAAACAGAAAAGAAACAGCAACACGAATTACAAAATCAAGCCAATGCTAAAAGGAAAAACAAAAAATTGAAATGTTACATAACTAAAGGCTAAAGCCATTCTCAAAGGAAAGGAAGTAAGAAAGTCCAATCCCTAAATCTAAAACAAATTAAAAAGAAAACATATGAACTAACATCTTTTTTAATTGAACCAAAAACCAAACCCAACAAAAAGTTACACAAACTAATTCGGTAGATAAAGGAACAAGAACCTCTGAATCATTCACTCTTGGTTGCCCTAAAACTTATAGAAGCCATTCAGCTGCGTTTCTTCTTCCTTCTTTTCCTTAGCGACCGCCACGGTAGTAACCGTTGCCTCTTGGCCTGTAGTCACCTCCTTCCTGGTTTCCTCTCCCGGACACACTACGGGAACCCAATCGGCCTCTTGATGCTTCTGCTGGGTAACCACCTCTCCCGCGCCCTCTTCCTCCTGGTCAATAGAAATCACAATCAAAATGAGTTGCATGTGGTGGTGAGCTCTCATCATTAACAAGAAATTTACAAGACTACTTACTTGCTCCGCGAACACCAGCGGGATTGGGTCTTCGTCCCTCAATGTATACTTGTCTTCCACCCAAATATATAGGAGAAGCCTATTTATTACACATAGGGAAACCGATAAGAACCAACACAAAGTGGGAACAAAAGAAGACAGTTTATCTAGCGAGTCGCAAAAGAACTCACACCTTAATAGCATTCTCGACGGAAGTCATGTTTTCATACTCGACAAAAGCATAACAAACGCCAATAACATCCTGCTACGGTTGGTGTGGTAAGATTCATATCACTTAGGAAACACAATAACAAAGGGTAAAAATACGAAGTGAAGATTATTAACCTTGCGGGTTCTGAGGAAAACACCATCAGGCTTGATTGTACCGAAGTTCTTAAACTCCTCCTCGATCTCTGAAGCAGATATGTTGGAAGGCAGATTCCTAACGTACACTGATTTGATCTCAACTGGAACAAGGCAAACCAATAAATGAATATACATTTCCAAAGTGAAGAATAGAGTAAAAAAGCAGCACTCCCTAGTCTTATTCACTTGTCTAAATAGAGTCAAAACTTTTAGTGGACCAAGTGAAAACAAAAACTTACAGTCTTCAAATCCAAAGCCACCATCCGCCTCTGATCCATAGTCAGTAAAAGCGTTTGATTGCTGAGAAGAAGCAGGAGGCGCGGCCAACTGAGGAGAAGGAGTCCGTAGTGGTTGATCCCACTCGTTATTCTCTTGAGAGTTCCTGTTATACGATGGCTGTGTAGCAGCTACAGGCACAGCAGCTGCTTCCTTTGCAACCCGTAGCTAAGGAAAAGGGAAGAGAACATCTTCGATTAAAAAGCCATTTTTTTATAACATAACTCAACAAAACCAAATCACCATTATCTTTTAAAAAAGAGTCTGCAAGAAAGACTACTTTGAGACAAATATGAAAGAATCACATCAATATATGTCTTGATTTTACTTTTCCAATAGATATACTGTTTGGTTGGTATGCTGAAAAACCACATAAAATTGTAGAGAGAGAGAGTGTACTTACAATGGAAGCATAACTCATCTTGGATTTTTCAGCAACGGGTTCCTCTGGTGGCGGGGCAGCACGAGGTTCATGTACTACATCAACCACAACTTCCTCCCTAGGCGTTTCCTCAACCGCAACTTCATCCTCATAGTCTTCATGCTGAGGTTGATATTGATCCTCTTGCAGACTGTACTTATCGACAAGATCATCTTTGATTTGGACAGCATTCACATAATCACTAGCCTCTTGCTCCACAACATAATCATCATGAACTGGAAACTCAGAAACAAACAAACAACAATAAGCAACTACGCATGCATAACTAGTCTTAACCGAGACATAACAAAACAAACCTTGGGGTTCAGGATGAGGGTTTGGAGGGTTCAGGAAGACAACTCCTCCTTCATCGATGAACTGAAAGATATCATTGAGAACAAAGTAACCCTTCTCCTGAGGAGCAAGGAAGAAAGTGTGCATGAAACTCCTCCTGCTGCTGAACTCCTTTGTTTTCACGGAGCCTGAAACGGCCACGAGGATACCACCTTCCCAGGACTCAACTGAGTTGATTGTCTTCACTTCGATGGCAGTGAAGTCCAGTGACATGACCATGTTGTGAATATGCTACAATCACAAATGAAGAAAAAACAACTTAAACAAACTAATAAAAAAAAACAAGCAAGAAGTCATGAAAGACAAGTGTATACCAGAAGGGTATCAGAAGTGTCGCTGGAGTCACCATCAACACGGATCATTCTGCTTGAGTCAGAGTAGAACTGGTGAATTAGATGTGGCTGCTGCTGCAACACTTGATAGTACTGTTCCACAAAGTACGAACCAACCTGCAACACACAGATTCGATTTACTTACCCCCCAACAACAACAACAAATAAAAAAAAAAGCGAAATAGATAGATTTTAGAGATGAAACTCGCCTGCATCGCTCCAGGATAAGGAGTCGCCATCCACTAAGATCCGAAGATGATCGAAACGGAAAAAAGTAACGCTTCGATACGAACAACTTCCTTTTACCCAAGTTCGAGAAAGCGGAGAGAAGATAAAAAGGCACTCTCTCTCTCTCTAGTTGAAATGAAGTAGAAACAGATCTGAGGAAGATTGATGAAGAAGAGAATCCGAATTGAGATTTATATAGGGTTTTTAGATCTACGATTAATGTTATTAAAAATTAAAAATATATGAGGAGACCGAAAGGTTTCTTTGGGTCTAGATAGGGTAACAGTCTGTTTATTCTTTTTCTTTAATCTACATATAGTACCCTTCTCTTTATTTATCTCTTTTGTTTTGCCCCATTTGTTTTTAACTTCTACTGAACCAACCCTAATTATTTACAATTTTAGTCTAATTTAGGTTCTTGACTTTTTCATGTGTTAAAATAAACAACACATCAATGAAACTGATTAAGAAATTACCATAGTTTTCGAGATCATACTAAATTAACGTTAAATTTTTATAATTAGAAAACTATTTTTATACTTCAAATGTAACACATTAATAAAATGACATGTTAATGGCAGTTTTTTTTTCTTTTAGAGTAATACTAGCATTTATGATGTTTATGTTATTAACTAATACTAGTGTATTTGTGTTTATTAGCATTCAATTGGATTTTATCGTCTTTAAAATGTTTTAACAATTGAATCGGTAGACAATGAACTATTTAAATTTTTTTGTAACGTCTCGACTGTTATTGTCAGTAGATTCTCACATCCGTTTTCTCGGCATGTATGTTTTTGTTGTTTAACGCTTGTTAATTTAGTTTTAGAAAGTTTGATATATTTATTTGATGATTCTTCAACTACCACATGGTTTGTTTATGTTTTATTTTCTTTGATACAATATAATATCGTAAATTATTTTTAATAGAGTATTGTGAGATTATTTCAGCTCAAACATGGTATAAATCTATAGTTATTTTATGATCTTTGACAGAAAAAAATAAATACAAAGTAGAAAGTTTGAATCAGTTACTTAAAATTTATCACGTGCATCACTATATACCAAAACAAGAAGTTACATTTTAATTCTTTTAACCTCTTAAGTATTAAGCCTACAACTGCAATTGGAGCTGTATAACTTTTGAGTCTGTACGTCTGAAAAGTTTATGAAGAGATCATATTTGTAAACTCCAAGTCCTTTGGCTCATCAAAACTAATAACTGATAAAGAATAAGTCATTATCCGGTAAAACTAAGACTATGTACCTGAGAAGGATATGGTGTTGGATGTGTGCCATAAGCAGCGTCTTGTGGTGCTGTATAGCCAGCAGGATAATCACCACAAACTGCATGCAGTACATGGTATCAGAAAATTATATTATAACATTAAAAAGAGTTATCTTTTACTGAGCCTCAACATATGTATGGAGATGTACTTCATAATTAGCAGGTCATTGACTCAGTGCATTTCGAACTGGCTGAGCACGTGAAGTGCTCTCATCATAAGCTTTAGTAATTTTAGTATTGTCTGAAGATAGATCAATTGCATTAAATTTAGTAAACAAACCCCAAGGATGAATTTAAGCAGTGTAAAAAATACAATGGCAAACAAGATATCAACTATGTTTTATGTTGATTATGTTTCATTGGTTTGATTTTCTGTATACAATTCTAGTTTAAATTAGTTTAGTTGTAATTACTCTTAAAAAAAATCCACTTTGCAAAAAAAAAAAAGCTATGAACATGAAAACTTGAGTTATTCGAGCAAGGATATTTTCTACAAGTTCCACATTTACACTTATTGAAGCCCAAAGTAAAACTTAAGTCTATGATCCATTTGAAGCTTTTGTAGCCCATGTAATTAGAGTTTCTAAATTCTTATATATGTTGTAATGTGCTTTGATAAATGCAACTTAGTTGCGTTTCAAGCAGCCTCCTTCTCCATCTTTTATGAAAATCAATATAATCATTTGTTCTTGGTGACAATCTCAAGTTTCTTCCTTTTTAATTTTCATAGCATGATAAAGCTTTAATAAGCTATTTCTATTTCAATAAAACTTTGTTTTATATTTATCTTCAACATTTGCTTCCATGTTCAATATGTACGGAATCTAATATTCAGGATAGCTTACACATATGATTATATACATCTTTCATACAACATCACCACCTTTGGTTTAAGTTAATTTCTCCTTTAAAGTTGCTTCGTCCATTAATGTATGATGCACCAGATTAATATTACGTACTCATGCTCAATTGTAAACTAATTATATTGCAATGGTATGGCTCAATATATTGCTAGCAACTTTAGAGACAGACTCCCTCTACTTGCAGCTAGAGATCGACCCCTATCAAACAAAATCACACAAACGAACCTTTACAAGAACACCTTGCAAGTTCACACAAGAGACTCTCTCCTCAGAGGACGGGATCTTCTCCTCTTCACTCAAGAAACATATATGGAAGGACTCGTCTAGAAATAAGCTCCCATTCTCGGATCAGATCACCACAACATGAATGGAGAGTAAGACAATCTCACCATCCTGAAGAAAATGAGTCTCATAAAGAGGCCAATAGATCAGTTATTGCACCCATTAATCAAAACTTTGTGTGTCCTCGAGCCCCTCTTAGAAGAAATGTGGATCTTTGTGCTTTCACCTCTCTAGCTTTAGGCGTTCCTTCGACGGAAGCAGTCTTAATGAACTCTATGAGGTCTCTAATCAGTATGCAAACTAAGTTGATCCTACTGAGAGCGCAGCTAGGAGGCTTCAAATCATTCAAAGTGAGCATAATGGGGATGGTTGAGGAAAAAGCATATTGCATCATAGCTGTGGCAACCCAAGCTATGATCTTTAAAGGAGTTGATATTCTGTCTCCCCTTGATCCTCAAGTCACCGTAGCTGCTTCTTCTATTCCAAACTCCTCACAATCTGAGCTCAGAACCCATTCTACTATAAACAGACCTAGAAGACACCAAGGAAAATCCAGGAGAACCGCAACAAGCCGCAAAATTCTTGATGGAGCATCGTCTAAAATGAGAAAGTTCTCTCAGTCTCACCACCCTACTCCAGACATGGTTCCCCCCCCCCCCATGCTTCTCTTGTGCTTCCAATTCCTAGCAAAAGAACCAATAAATCTTTAAGATCAACTTTACCACTGCTGCCAACAGGGACCTCCTCTCGAAGATCTCTCCGAATTTTCACCCCCCTTAGCATCACCTTCCTTAGTCATTTTGAGTTGGAATTGTTGTGGTCTTGGAAACTCCATTAAAATTTTGAGGTTCAAAGAACTAATAACACAAGGTGTTCCAGATATCCTCTTACTCTCAGAGACCAAAAATCAAGATGACTATATAATGAAGGAATTTGCACCCTTAAACTTTGATTAGAACTTCCTTCTCGATCTTTTGAATCCATGAGCAGGGGGTTTAGGCATATTTTGGAAATAAGATGTGTAGATCCAGATCCTTTCCTCATCTCAGAATTTCATAGACACTCGTGTCTCTTTTAAATACACTTTTTTCAACAGCATCTTCGTGTATGGTGCCTTTGAAATTCCAAATCAGCAAGAAGTGTTGGTAACTCAGAGAAATCTGTCGGGAAAGAGAGACCCAAAAGTTTATTTGCACCTTTTAGATCATTCATTTTGGTTTGTGATATCTTCAACATTAAACATACATGAAACTTCATGTCTTGGAGAGGAAAGAGACACTCTCATCTTGTTCATTACCGCCACGAGAGAGCCATCGCAAATAGTTCAGGATCTGATCTATTCCCCCGAGCCTGCTCCCATTATCTCAAGTTTGAAGCCTCGGATCATAGACTCATTCTATCCATTCTGGATGTTAAAAAAAAATCATTTATGATGTTTTGATACGATAGACGCTTAAGAGTTAAGCAAGAGGTCTTAATTTTGGTAGAAAATTTTTGGAGCTCTCCTGCTAAAGATATTTTTTCTGATAGAATATGCTGGTATCGCCAAGTTATCTCTGCATGGAGTAACGAATTCTACATAAATAGTAGAAAATTAATCGTGGATCTTAAAAACTCCTTACCCTTGGCATTGACAGCTATTATACCTGATGACAACACCAAATCTCTTCTTAACCACCAACTCATCAAAGTTCATAAATCAGAGGAGGAATACTAGAAGCAACATAATAGATTTTTTTGGCTCACCCTAGAAGACAAGAACACTAGTTTCTTACATGCCTCATCTAAAGGCAGAAAAGCATGCAACAAAATAGCAGTGTTAGATGATGCTTCAGGATCTCCTGTCTATGAGGAGAAGCAAATAGCAGAGGTCATCTCAAATTATTTTGAAGAAATCTTTACCTCTTCAGGCTCTTTAGCTGATGAGGTTGTCAACTTGGCCCTCTCTCCTTGTATCTACATGGAGACACCAACGCGCAACTAACATCCATTCTATCTCCTTCGGAGATCAAAGAAGCGATGTTTGCAATTCATCCAAATAAGACTCTGGTTTCTCATGGCTTCTCTACAATTTTTTTCCAAACAAACTAGGATGTGGTTGGACCGGCTATCACTAAAGAAATTCAAATATTTTTCACTACAAGTTCTCTACCAAGGACGATCAATGCTACACACGTTCATCTAATATGCATATGTGTTGTTTCTTACCGACGAGTAACATCTTGGAGAGAAAATCAGTAACTTTGACACGTCTAGACACAAGCTCCCACTCTCGGATCAGATCACCACAACATGAATGGAGAGTAAGACAATCTCACCGTCCTGAAGAAAATGAGTCTCATAAAGAGGCCAATACATCAGTTATTGCACACATTAATCAAAACTTTGTGTGTCCTCGAGCCCCTCTTAGAAGAAACGTGGATCTTTGTGATTTCACCTCTCTAGCTTTAGGCATTCCTTCGACGGAAGCATTCTTAATGAACTCTGTGAGGTCTCTAATTAGTATGCAAACTAAGTTGATCCTACTGAGAGCGCAGCTAGGAGGCTTCAAATCATTCAAAGTGAGCATAATGGGGATGGTTGAGGAAAAAGCATATGGCATCATAGCAGCGACAACCCAAGATATGATCTTTGAAGGAGTTGATATTCTGCCTCCCCTTGATCCTCAAGTCCCCGTAGCTGCTTCTACTACTCCAAACTCCTCACAATCTGAGCTTATAACCCATTCTAGTATTAACAGACCTAAAAGACACCAAGGAAAATCCAGGAGAACCGCAACAAGCCGCAAAATTCTTGATGGAGCATCGTCTAAAATCAGAAAGTTCTCTCAGTCTCACCACCCTACTTCAGACATGGTTCCCCCCCCCCCCCCCCTAAATGCTTCTCTTGTGCTGCCAATTCCTATCAAAAGAACCAATAAATCTCTAAGATCAACTTTACCATTGCTGCCAACATGGACCTCCTCTCGAAGATCTCTCCGTATTTTCACCCCCCTTAGCATCACCTTCCTTAGTCATTTTGAGCTGGAATTGTTGTGGTCTTGGGAACCCCCATGAAAATTTTGAGGTTCAAAGAACTAATAACACAATGTGTTCCAGATATCCTCTTACTCTCAGAGACCAAAATCAAGATGACTATATCATGAAGGAATTTGCACCCTTAAACTTTGATCAGAACTTCCTTCTCGGTCTTTTGAATCCATGATAAGAGGGTTTAGGCATATTTTGGAAATAAGATGTGTAGACCCAGATCCTTTCCTCATCTCAGAATTTCATAGACACTCATGTCTCTTTTAAATACACTTTTTCAACAGCACCTTCGTGTATGGTGCCCTTGAAATTCCAAATCAGCAAGAAGTGTTGGTAACTCAAAGAAATCTGTCGGGAAAGAGAGACTCGGAAGTTTATTTGCACCTTTTAGATCATTCATTTTGGTTTGTAATATCTTCAACATTAAACATACATGAAACTTCATGTCTTGGAGAGGAAAGAGACACTCTCATCTTGTTCATTACCGCCACGAGAGAGCCATCGCAAATAGTTCATGATCTGATCTATTCTCCCGAGCCCGTTCCCATTATCTCAAGTTTGAAGCCTCGGATCATAGACTCATTCTCTCAATTCTGGATGTTAAAAAAAATCATTTAGGATGTTTTGATACGATAGACGCTTAAGAGACAAGCAAGAGGTCTTAATTTTGGTAGAAAATTTTTGGAGCTCTCCTGCTAAAGATATTTTCTCTGATAAAATTTGTTGGTATCGCCAAGTTATCTCTGCATGGAGTAAAGAATTCTATATAAATAGTAAGAAAATTAATCGTGGATTTGAAAAACTCCTTACACTTGGCATTGATAGCTATTATACCTGATGACAACACCATATCTCTTCTTAACCACCAACTCATCAAAGTTTATAAATCAAAGAAGGAATACTAGAAGCAACATAATAGATTTTTTTGGCTCACCCTAGAAGACAAGAACACTAGTTTCTTGCATGCCTCATCTAAAGGCAGAAAAGCATGCAACAAAATATCAGTGTTAGATGATGCTTAAGGATCCCATGTCTATAAGGAGAAGCAAATAGCAGAGGTCATCTCAAATTATTTTGAAGATATCTTTACCTCTTCAGGCTCTTTAACTGATGAGGTTGTCAACTTGGCCCTCTCTCCTTGCATCTACATGAAGACACCAATGCGCAACTAACATCCATTATATCTCCTTCGGAGATCAAAGAAGCGATGTTTGCAATTCATCCAAATAAGACTCTGGGCTCTCATGGCTTCTCTACAATTTTTTCCAAACAAACTAGGATGTGGTTGAACATGCTATCACTAAAGAAATTCAAAGATTTTTCACTACAGATTCTCTACCAAGCACGCTTAATGCTACACACGTTCATCTAATTCCAAAGATTCAAAGTCCTCAAACAGTTCCAGACTACCTTTCTATTCCCTTTGTAATGTGTACTACAAGACTATCTCAAAGATTCTTTCCTTAAGATTCAAACATGTTCTTCAAGGCATTGTGTCTGAGAACCAATCAGCCTTTTGTAACGACCCGTTTCCAAGAAACCGGTTTGGTTTTATTTCTACTAATTATTATTCCAAACCAATCATTAAACCAAAGCCTCTCGTGTTTTTTAATTGTGTATTTGTGTGCAAGCATATATATTTCCACAGTCACTAAACCTAGCCGTCAAAGTGAAAAGCTGAAAGAAGTCTTCAGCCTTGCCGTTCACCACCACCAGCTTCATCACCTTGTTCCTCATCTCAATGCTTTGCCACTCGTATGCTATGTGTAACGGAGAAGATGTGACGCATTCACCATCTTCTATCACCACCAGCCACTGTCACTAGAGAGGAGCCATTGTCGCTGGAGGATCACCATCGGAGAGAACCGGACATCTCCACGCTTTGTCATTGTTGTGATGATGAACCGAGATGAGGTAACTCAATTGTAACCGGAGCCGTTGTATTGCATCACCAGTCACCGGAGGAGGAGCCTGTGTCATGGGAAGCCATTGTTGATGTTCCTAGTTGAGTTACAAAGTGGTCCCGAGAGGTGGAGGTGTGGAGAAGAGACAAACGGAGTCACCGTCATCAATCGTAAGCTTATGCGTACGGTTAAGTTTACCTTCCTCCTTGTTACTTGTTCAGCAAGTATTATTAGTCTTAAACCCTAATCGTAAATTGTTCCCTCTTTTGTCTTTTTGTGATGTCCCTGATTGGCTCTTGTGGTGTCCTAGAAGTGAAGGCGAGACAAGAAGTAAGACCATAGCTCATGACATGCAGTTTGATCATTGTTCCCGAGTGTTTTTCCGATCTATCTCTATTATGGTAAAGGTGAGGGTCTACTCCATAAATCCCATACTAGTGTAGAATTCTTCCTATGGTAGTATAGATTTCGAAGCATGTTCCATTTGCATATATAAATCGAGTTTTACTTGATAGTTAGTATATTCATTGTAAACCTGAATTAGGGGTCTAGATGATTCAACTATTGATTGAATTGAATGATGTTAAATGGTGATATATATATATATGTATATAGTTATAAATATAGGGACTATGGGCCTGTTTGTTTCACTATCCAGATTATTCATCTGGATGGAGATGAGAGTTTTGTTTGTTTATGCATTAATAGTACAAATCATCTAAATGACTCATCTGGATGAGTTTTGAAAATTTAGGCTTAATTTTGAAAATCAGCTAGATGATCCAAATTGAACCATCTGGATGGAGATGGTTCTATAAATATGTTATAAAGTCTATTATATCACTGATATAATTCACAAATTACAAACCTAAACCTAATATTATTTTATCATTCATAAAAAATGATAAAATCACAAAAACGCATTTTCCCGCCACAACCGCAAAAATGCATTTTTCCGCAAAAATTCATTTTCCTGCAAAAATACATTTTCCCGCCAAAAAAGCAAAAATGCATTTTCCCGCCAAAACTGCGAAAACATATTTTCCGCCAAAACCGCAAAAATACATTTTCTTGCAAAAATGCATTTTCCCGCCAAAAATATATTTTCCCGCCAAAAATATATTTTCCTGCCAAAACCGCAAAAATGCATTTTCCCGCCAAAACTGCAAAACGCATTTTTCTGCCAAAACCGCAAAATATATTTTCCCGCCAAAACTGCAAAAATGTATTTTCCCGCCAAAACTGCAAAAATGTATTTTCCCGCCAAAACCGTAAAAACACATTTTCCCGCCAAAACCACAAAACTCATTTCCCGCCAAAACCGCTAAAATGTATTTTCCCGCCAAAACCGCAAAACGCATTTTCCTGCCAAAACCGCAAAATATATTTTCCCATCAAAACTGCAAAAATGTATTTTCCCGCCAAAACCGCAAAAACATTTTTTTCTGCCAAAACCACAAAATTCATTTTCCCGCCAAAACCGCAAAACGCATTTTCGCAAAAATATATTTTTCCGCCAAAACTGCAAAAATGTATTTTTCCACCAAAACCGCGAAAATACATTTTCTTGCAAAAAAGCATTTTTCCACAAAAATACATTTTCCCACCAAAACTGCAAAAACACATTTTTTGCAAAAAAGCATTTTTCTGCAAAAATACATTTTCCCGCCAAAACCGCAAAAATGCATTTTTCCGTCATAACCGCAAAACGCATTTTCCGCTAAAACCGCAAAAAAAATATTTTCTTGCCATAAACGCAAACACACACACACACATATACATATATATATATATATTGCCCAAACTGCAAAAATACATTTTCTCGATAAAATCGCAAAATCAAATTTCTTGTCAAAATCTTAAATATTTATTTTTCTTTTAAAAGTGCAACGTTATATTTTCCGTCAAAACTATATTTTACAATAATTATATTTTAGACTATTTAATAAAATCAATACAATTAAAATTAATATCAAACATATGAGTAAATCAAAATAAGGGTATATTAGTAATTTGCTTACTAAAATTATTTGGATGTAAATGAAAATAGTGAAACAAACATAAGTTCATTTATATGATTCATCTAGATGAACTATTTAGATGGATAAACAAACAGTCCTATAAAATCTGGATGAGTCATCTAGATAGATCATATAAATGGATCATCTAGATGGTGATGACAGATGGTGAAACAAACGGGCCCTATGTGGAGATTGCAGGGGTCAGAGACGTCTGAGCTAGCGACGCAGATGTTTGAGAGATTGCGGGGTGCAAAGATGTTTGCATATCGACGCAGTGCAGAGATTGCGGGATGCAAAAACGTTTGCATATCAACGCAGAGTAGACATAGCGGAGAAGCAAAGACGGACTTTTGTACTTCCGGACGCAGTTATATACAGTTACCCACATGGGGATGATGGGGTGTATGGACTAGCTATGCGTTATCATCGCATTGGTTATTTCGTGAGACACATTAGGCGTCGTGTTTGATCATGTTTTAGAGCTAAACTTCCATAGTGGGAGTTCTATTTTACTTTGTCAGTGGTTTGCGTGTTTAGCATCCCATACCTTACTGAGTGACTCCCCTGTTACTCACCCCTCCTTGACCCTTGCAGGTGAGCATGACAAGTAGTCGGATATCTGAACGGTTTGGTGTTTTGGGATCATTGTGTTTTATTTCAATTTTAATTAATGTCTTATATATACGACTTTTCGATTTAATGTATTTTATTTAAATGATAAACTCATTTTATGTCGGATTTACTTTAATAAAAGGTTTGATATTTTATTCGGTTTTGAATAACTCAGTTTAATTTGATATTTTACTGGAAGTAACACGCCGTTCTCGAGAGAGGAGGAACGGGTGTTACAATTTTTTTTGTGACAGCCCGTCTCGCTCACCCGGAACTCCGGCTCACAGCTTACATGGCACCAACCCTAACCCCTCACCGTAGGAGGAAACGCCTCCACATCCATCGGTAGGTTATTGATACGCTTGGCGTTACTCGAACCTAAGACATCACCCTTTAAAATCCCTCTCACATGACAAGCTGTCACCAATTGATCTGCTGTCACAATTTTTTTAAAATGTTAATTTTAAAATAAATGTAAATAAGACTAATATTTAAATAAAATATTGACAAAATTTTATTTCTAAATTCTAACAGGTTATACATATTTTTGGGTAATTTATTTTGCAATGAAATAATATAACTCAAATAATATAGCCTCAATGAAATATTATCTCCAAAAAAAATATATATATATTTTTATGCAGGATTTTATCTTTAATTTTATGTTATTAACAAAACATAAACTGAAATATAATATATTAAATAAAAATTAGTAATAATTGTATTATCTAATTTAATTTAACTAACTTAAACAAAACTGAAATATGTTAACAAAATATAATATTAACTAATTTTAGAGCAATTCAATTCAGATGGCATTGTTAAGTATTCTAATTTTCCCGCCAGCTTCTGAAGTATGGAAATAATAATCTAGCTGCTAGTGATGCTATACTGAAAATTCAATTCAGATTGCATTGGTTGAAAACTTTGAATATTGTGACTCAATCACGTTGTCTATCACTTCAGTTTGACGTATATTTGAATAACAAAGACTATTAGAAATTTCAAAGTTACATTCCCATACAGAAGGTGATTTCATGTGACCTCTATATATCCTGTTACGTTTCTTTTCCTCCTTGCTTGTCTTTGAATCTGGTTTTCTGGTCCTTGTATTACTTAGAAGTAAAAAGTAAGTTAGTGAGTGAATAATGCATAGTTTTAGAATAACAAAATTTCTTCTCGACATATATACAAATAGATTTGTTTACGATTTGCAAACCTTACTACTTGGGAATATTGTTGAAGATTTCTTTGTAGAAAATGTTATCCACTCCAGTCTCTGAGTCTTTTTCTTCCTGTAAAATGCTTAAGCCTTCAGGTAATGTTATGTTACTCTTGAGAGAGTAACATATAGCTGGCCATGACTGAAAACTGGTTTAGGCAAATATAGAATAACTGATTTCAAACTTTGTCCTTGTCTTTTGTTTATGGTCATTTCATAGCACACTCTTGTTGGAAATTGTCTTCTATTAAGTATGAATGGGTGGTCCGAGACTATTGGAGATAAAATGATTCTTGGGAGTGAGAACTTTTTACCAACATGTGTGCCTGTGACGATTTCATATTCAATAGCTCTTTCTGCCATATGAGTCACGATTAGTCTTGTCCCATTGCATAGACCTTCCTTTTGGTTGATGTTTCTCAGCAGCATAACTGGGATGCCTACTTTTAAGACAAGCTTATGTTTGGGCAAGCATGGAAACTCTAAGCAGTTCAAGTACTCTTCAAGTTGTACATGCAAGAATACCATATCCTTTGATCTTGCATCAGCAGGTGCAGGGGCAGTAGCCATAGGTGTTGGAGTGTCTAAGTTGTCCTCATTGATGACTCGCAAAAGGCCAAGGATATCTGTCAGGAATGGAGACGGCTGATTTATTAAAATCAAAGATTTTTAATGTTTACAAAATAAAATATGCTCACCGAAAATGTATGTGTGTTTGTCAAAAATGTCGGTAAACACTTGGAGATCTTGTAGAAGAAATTGCTGAGAAACAATCTGGTAGTCCCCTTCATGAACATCAGCGGAGGTTGTCTTGCTTGTGAAGCTGATCTCGTGCTTATGCGGTGAGACTCTGTAAACTGATTTGGAAGGTCTGATGTTGAACATGTTGATTGTATTGGGTTTCAGTTCATATTTGAAGCGGGGCAGGAAATGTGTCGAGATAAACCCTTCAATGGTTGTTGACTGTGGAGGTTTCATTAGGTAAGAGTTAGTGATGAATGTTAACAATAAATTTTTAGCTTAGGTTAATTTGAGAGAATACCTTTGAGTCGATGAGGAGCAACTGAACTCCCATGAGTATGTCCCCCTTTCTGAAGTTGCGGACTTCCCAGAAATGAATCAGCCTAACAAAAAGTTCCTTGTTAAGAAAATCTCCTTCGAGGTTGTCAAACGTTTTTGGTGAAGCCATTGTTTTTTTTGCTGGAGCCTCCTTCGAGGTTGTCAAAGGATTTTGGTGAAGCCATTGTTTTTTCCTCGAGTCTTCTTTGAAATCTTCTTTGATGGTTGTGAGGTCGATGCTGTTGGGATAATGGGTTTTATAGCGATGTGCTTAAGAGTTTAATGTAGTATTTCCATATTGTTTGTATATTGTATATTTACTTAAAATGTGTTGTATATTGTCTATTTACTTAAAAATGTATTGTTTCTATTTCTTGTAGATTTGCTTAAAAGCCGGGTTGTATATTATATATTTGTGTATTGTATATTTACTTAAAAATGTATTGTTTCTATTTCTTGTATATTTACTTAAAACCGGATTGTATATTGTATATTTGTGTGCTGTATATTGTAAATTTACTTAAAAAACAGTTTTGTTTCTATTTTTTAAACTTGGGTGGCAAGGAAGAGAAGTTGGATATACCTGTGTTTTTGTTGTTGGGCTTGTTCCAATACCTTTTGACCAATCTGACTAAAGTTAAACCACTTACACAA
Organism: Sinapis alba; assembly: GCA_012274485.2. Classification (NCBI taxonomy): domain Eukaryota; kingdom Viridiplantae; phylum Streptophyta; class Magnoliopsida; order Brassicales; family Brassicaceae; genus Sinapis; species Sinapis alba. Next base: position 761,420 of record MU105722.1, on the reverse strand, counting down.
TGGATAAGGATGCATAATGATTGCATGTTGTTAGTCTCCGGAGCCAAATAAGAAAGAAGATAGAAAGACAGCAAGAGCCAGCATTGGGAACAACAAATTCTCGAAACGATTGGCAAACATATCTCCCAGGTTCTTGTTTTTCATTCATGTCTGAACCCTCTGTAATGCAACAAAAACATGTTTTAAAATTATTAGAATCCTTTAGTAACAACAGTTCTGAAAAAAGAAAGGTGAAAAATAAAACAGAGAAAAATCCATTTAGTCTCAAAATAATCAACATATCTCCTTCTTATTACCAATACATCAGTGAATAGAATAATCTCAGTGAAGCAACAATAAATGAAAATCGTTACTCAACCATCGCTGAAACATATATACTACCAACATTATCGTGATTAACCATCGTATTGGGTTAACAGTTATCAAAATTCAACAAACCAAAAACTCATCTTTTCAGCTGAAAGAAGAAACAATCGCTACCATAAACCATCAACAATAACATCCTTACTTCTACTTTAAAAGAAGAAGACTCTAGGACATATTCAACAATCCCCACAAACAATCTCATCCCCACAAATCCATTTCTGGCATTGAAGAGTTTCGTGAAGAAAAACAAAGGTTACAATCAAGCATGCAAAAGGCGGTTCGATGAAACAAAAGAAAACGTTACTCATAAACAAAAGAAACGGAATCTAATCGGAGCATCGGACATAACCAGAACTGAACCTAATCGAAGAAGCTTCTTCGGGCATAGCCGGAAGTGGTACCGATCTAAGATTGTAGGTAGCCATATAACAAAACACAAAAAATGTGACAGATGGTACTGATCTACGATTGTAGGGATTGCTTTCGATAATCTTTGTAAAGGGATTTGTAACAACGGTCCTGATTCAATGGATGTCTTATTGACGGTCAGAGACTGATCCTTGTTATCCGGTTGTTTGTGTTCTACTGTCTCCTCCTTTCTTGGTAGACTCGCCGAGTTCTGCACGTCACTCGTTTCTTTCGCCTCAACGAACTCGGGCGAGTCATTTCCCTCTCTTACTGAGTCACCTCTCTCCGAGTCCTTTGCCACGCTCTCGCAACTTCCTCTACCTGAATCCTCCCTAACCGGTTTCTCATCGGTTTCATCTCCTCCGATCCGGTTCGGCTTCTCTTGTATTGCAAAAACAAAGAGAAGGTTTCAACAACAAAAAAAAGAAACAACCGGTATAGAAGAAAGAAAGAGAATACCAACATTTAATGAGCCACATGACCTTTTTTAAAGAGAGTTTTGTATTATTACGTGGACACTTCCTGGAGCTCAGGATAGTCTCTTTTAATAATAAGGATTAGCTTTGTAATATTGTGAAGATTGTAATATAAATGTACAGCTAGAATAATTAAATTAACTATTATGAGAATTATTTATCATTAAAATATATGTTTCAATTTTGTGTCCAAAAAAAGAATGAACCCTAATGGTACATGCCAGGAAAAAACTATTTAAAACCATTATACAGAATCTCTATTGAAAAAAAAACAGTTTTGGAAAACAAAATAAACTTACTAATTAAATTTATATTTTTGTCATTTCTCATATACCCAACATTTTATGATTATAAAATAAATATTGAATTATAAAAGTTTATATCTTCAAAAAACAAAGTTGGTATTTAAAACACAATCCGCTCGTAATACATTACGGACAAAGACCTAATCACTAATACTAAAAGGTAATATCATAAGTGTTCAAATATACCATATAGAAAAAATATCTATACAACCGTTATTTGACACCTTATTATTGTAAATACCTCATTTCCTATAGAAACCCAATTTATTACGTTACAAAAGGCCATTTAAACTTCACCCCTTACCAGCCCAAAATCTAACATAAAATCCTTCCAACCTCATCTTCATCACCATTTCATGTAAACTAAACATCATTTTGCTTTTATTCTCCGGTAACACACCTTTCTCCACTCTTTAAACTCATTAATGGGCTACTTAGTAATACCATAATGAACCCTCTCTTCAGCTTCCCTTATCTCCTATATATAACCCAATGGCCACTATCAGCATCCATATATTATCCAAAACAATATCCAAAAATCCGCTACAACAATGGCTGCCAAAATCTCACCATTGCAACTTAGCATTAAATTGCAGTACATGACCATTGTATCAGCTTCAGTTTCACATCCTTGAAATCTCCGTTTCTCTCTCAGTCAAAAATGATGTGCTCAAAGAATAACAAAGTGGACCATCTTCACGCGTCCAAGGAGGATATGGAGAATCTCTTCCTGAACAATGATGGTGATCTAAGAAGAAATGGTTACTGTAACAAATTCAAATCTTGTTATCGCAGTTCCATGTCAAGTCTCTCTCTGACACTCACCACCATCTCTATCCACCGCCGATTGTGGTTACCATCACTCCGGCTGATTCTGATCTACTTTCTATGTTTACCACATGCTAATTACAGTATATATATTCAGTATTCTTTATTCAGTATATATATACATTTTTTGTCTGTTTTTGAAATGAATATTGTTGTATGATTTCCGATGAACTTTAATGGTCTAAATTAGATAACAAGCCTCAATCGGAATACTATTTTGGAGAAAATTAAGATACAAATCAAAAGTATTGATGAGATGAGCAGTGTGATTTTGATTCCCAGCCTCAATTTCATCTAATTGGATTTACATGTTTTGGTGCCATGTTTCAATAGTATTGTCTATACTGCCATAAGTCTGTGGGGTGGTTGATATGAGAACGTTGTTATAGGATCATATTTTGTTATGTGTATAAGATATAGTGACCAATTTACTATACTAAATGCTTTAAAAAGGTGTTTCAAGCTCAAGAACTTTGTACGTGAGATTGTATGAACTTATGTTGTGCAATTTATCTGCAATTTAGAATTATCAGATTATTGGATTTCATATGATCTTTATGTGTGCAGCTACGTGATGATCTAACCGTGACGTACGAATCTTAAAATTTCTACATCGAATAATACAAAAGCTGATTATGGTATGGCACATCAAATGGCGTTAGCCATGGATGCTCACCAGAAAATCTTCAAAGAGTTATCAGTAAAGTTGTTGATATTTATGGTTATTTTATCTACATGTTGTCTATAGACCATTCTAAATTTGATATACTCAAAAGCTTATTTGTTGGTGGAACATAAAGTTACATTGTTTCTTTATTTGTTTGTGTTAAAAGTTATAATGTCTATGTTTTTTATCATCAGAGACGTGGTGATCAATTTTTACAACGAAATTCACCTTGAGAAATCTTATGAAAGCTGATGTTTTTTCATTTCGCATGAACATACAAAAGGGTTGATTTATGCATTACTTGTTCAATATATTAGATTAAATTTTAATGTTAGTTTTTGAATAGATATGTGTTCAGTCACAAGCTCAAAGTTTCCAAGGTGTTATCACTTTGAGCTACCAATAAAGTATCACTCTTTCTCAACGAAAACGACTCAAAAGTGGATTTATCAAGAAACTGAGTCATGTATTGCCAGTGGCGGAGCCACCTTGAAGTGAAGGGGGTCATCTGACTCACATGAAAACTATAAAGTTTAACTTATATGCTTATTACCATACTTTTGTGGTAGTGAAATGGTAATAATCTTCCTTTATGACCCTCATGTTTTTAATTCAAATCCCCACACATACCTTTTTAGCTAATACAATATGAATAAATGATCCATGTAAAATTAATATCTAGTTCCGCTACTGTGTATTGCTGTACTAACAAAGCTGCTTTAACTTCTTGTTGATTCTAGATACAGCTTTCTACTTTGATGCTACATTTTACTTTTCTTAATTTGTGGGTCACTTTTTATTGATCTACATCACTGGAAATGAAATAACAAGTACTAGTCAGTAAGTTGGCGAATCTGTTTCATTATTATGAATCAGTAACATAATTGAATATACAATTTTGGATATCATACTATTCTTCTCAAAACTGTTGATTTGTTTTTCTTTTGGTTGGGTAAATGAGAATTGGTAGTTAAAATTTCAATAACTATCATATTTACTCTTCTTCTTCATGGCAGATTTCAAAACCAACAAACAAACAATCACAAATCCTAAAACTGCAACTCCTCCCACCGCCAAAGCTATTGTTCTTTGCGTGTGCTGTCTCTTCTCTCCATCTACACAAATACACACACACCCATCAGTGGCTGTTTCATTATTTCCATAATATAATTTATTAAGAAAAAGTATAACATTTCAACTTTATGTAATGTGTCAACGTACAAAATTCTGAAAACATAATCTCTTATTTGATATAAAGCAATCTATTTTCCCACTAGCTTTTTGTTTGTTTTTTTACTTGCTTCCACTAGTTTTTTTTTCTTTCCTTTTGTCTTGCTTCCATTAGGCTTTGATTAATCTAATATGACAACGAAATATTGAAATATTCTTTCAGCAAGATCCATGATTCCATGTGTATGCTTATATAACCGACAAAATCATGCAATTCTTCGCACAATTAGTGTTTAATTATCAACAAATTGTTGCAATAATTTGCAAAGAATTGTTCTTTTTACTCCTACTTAGTAAATAATTATTCATTTTCTTCCTAATTTGTAAAATAATATCATATTGTTAATTCATTTTAATTGGTTTACCTGAAAGTGTAGAAATGTTTGGAACGCCTTGAGAGTAGTAACTGTAGCTAACGAAGCACTTGTGAAGATAAACCTGACCGGAGATCGAATCCCCACACTCACTCTTTGCTTTCTCAAAACCATCTTTCACACACTCACCACAATCTGAATTTCCCAAACTACCCTCGCACTGTCCCAACACATACACCGACTCATACTGCCCCGCGTAAAATCCTCCGCCGTTGCCTCCCGTTTTCACGCCGTTCTCCGCCATCCCAAACGCCGTATCCCTCTTCCCGGCGAACCCAGCATCGCCGGACTGTTTCTTCCCGCAGACACGGAACAGCATCTCAGTACCGGAAGTCTGTCGGAATCCTGAGATTTCGTACCGGATATAACAACCGGAGAGCTGCACACGCGCCGCAACCACCACATTCCCGTCGTCTCCGCCTCCGCCGCAAAGCTTAGAGACGAGTTTGGGGATTTTGGAGACGCAGTCGTAGCACTGAGCGGCGGGGAGGTCGCCGCGGCACTGGAAAACGCCGGTTACGGCGGTTGTGTTATCGGTTCCGGCGGTTGTTGACGCGAAAGATCTCTGCGCGGATTGAGAAAGTAAGGAAGTGAATAGAGTATTGAGATTCTGAGAGAAAGCGCCAGTTGGGTCTGGAGATTTCTGGCTTGCGCAACCTTTGAAAATCAGATTCTTGTTGTTGTCGCCGGAGATTACAGAGAAAGGTAAGAAGAACCAGAAGACGGCAAAGAACTGATAGATAGGCTTCATAATGGAAAGATAGAGAGAGATTTTCGAAGTTGTGTTTCCTTCTTTCTTTTTTTTGTTGCTAGTAGTTTGTGCATAAAGTTTGCGTTTTTGTGTCCAGACAAAACAGAATGAAATTTGCCGGTTTTGTTTTTGTTTTTGTCGTTGAGGGTTTAAAGACAAGACAAATCAATGGGGACTTGAGAGAGCCAAGCTGGTTTGAGGTATGAAACCATGAAATTAAAGGAGCATACTTTTTTTCTCCGGATCTTGCTTCAATGTTAAGTTAATGAGAAAGAAACTTTGAGACGACAAGTTTCTTTTTTATACATTTGTTTGGGACAGATTATTGTAATGCTATACGGTTTCAAGAAAATGATTACTGTTAGCTTTTTTAATTGAAATTTAGTCAATCACGTTCCTTTAATGCCATTGAATCCTAACTTTATTGTATGAGTTTGTTCCTGCGGAGTGAATGACAAAAAAAATTATTACTTTTAAATTATGTATATTGAAAAGTTAAAAATTAAAAGTTATAGGGATAAATATTAAATATAATAAAATATTAAACTAAATTGTGTATATATATAATGTAAGCTCTTGTATACTTAATTGATTGTAATTGAAATATATTTTATAGAAAAAAATATATAAGAATAAGCAAAGATTTATATAAATTTATTATGAATTTAAGATAAAATAAAACATAGGCAATAAAATTATTGTTTTTATAATAAGAATTATGATTATAATATTAGAAAAACATAGATAATAAAGAAAATACGAAAAAATTAAATAGAAACTAATAAAAAAGTATTACACCACAAATGATATGAAAATTGTCTTTAGAACTATTGGTTTGAAATCCTATAGAAATGAAGTAACAAAGAATCAATAGTTAGACCACCAACAGTAGAATATTGCTTTCACAATCGAATAATGCTCACAATCACTCTTCACATTGTCTTAAAAGGTTTTAAATCGGCTGCTGAGTTAAAGCCTGCCATGAGTGTTTTGCTTAGGCTTGGGCATATTTCCCGGATCGGGTTCAAATATAGTGAAATACCCGATTGGGTATGCTTTCATTTATGTTTCAGGTACCGGATCGGATCGGGTATTCCCGAGATACGAACAACTATCCGAAAATACCTGATTCTTAGTTCTTAACACAATTTGGTTATGTTTCTAAAGTTTGATACTCGCCTCAATATGGACTAAAAAATATTTTGCTTACTTGTTCTCATGTTTCTCATTTATAAAGTAATCTTGCTTACTTTCATGTAAAATGTTTGTTGGATGCTATGGATTTTTCAAATCCGATGCTATGTTTTTTTCATTTTGGAGTTTAAACTATGTTTGGTTATATTAAAATGCTTTTGTTATGTTGTTGTATTGTAACTTTTGTTATCTTGTTTATGTTTTTTTGGATATTTTGAATATATTCGGTTTTTTGGATTATTTTCGGTTCTATTGGATTAAATGGTTTGGTAATATACTAACAACCAAACCGAATCTGTTAATTTTTTGGTTACTTCGGATATAACCGGATCCGAACCGGATCCGACAGGTACCAAACTCTATCCAAACTGAAAATTTAAATTATCCGATCGGTACCATTTTCTCTAGTTCCAAAATATCTGAAATCCGAAAAATCCGACCCGAATCCGAATTAGTTATCCGAATGCTCATGCCTAGTTTTGCTTGAGAGAATGTTTTGGTAATGATGATTTGAGAAGCAGAGTGTGGTAAGGAGATGTGCTATCAGCACCGTATTTATATATGTCCTAGAAGAATTTTAGGGTTAATCGGCTTTGAAAAATCGTTATAATTTTTTTTTACATTGATATTAAATAACTTGCGCTCCAATTTTTGGCTAAAATTTGCCTTAACTATCGAATGCTAATAAATCAAAGCAGGTAAAAATCAATTCCCAATCTACCTTTCTTTTTACATGAACTTAGTTGACGAAAATTACTTGATACATTTAAAAAATTAATAAATGAAAATTATGAATTTATTCAAAAATTGATACCAAAATTGATGCCACAAATTTAACCCAAAATATGCGAATTGATTTTCCAGTTCTACACACTTTTTGGATATAAGGAAACCAAGATTGCGAATTGATTCATAAAATCAATCAAACGCTAATCAATCAAAAAATTTGACTCCACAAAACAATCATATGTTGTTTACGGCCAAATATAAATATATTATGATATAGTTTCATATATAATATTTAACATATATATAGACGTAGATACAGATTTCTGAAGGCAACGTTTTGAGCAAACAACAAATATATTTCTTGTTTGAACATACAAACATTTATTATAATAACGAAAAACATATTCTTAAAATTTTGACTCCACCAAACAATCAAATTTGTTTTGTTCGTTCTCTAATAGTGTTGACTCCATAAAAAGTTCTATATCAAGTATGTTTATGTTCATTCTCTAATAATGTTGCAGTAAAAAAAAACACATTCTTCTTTGTTATTTTGTTCAACACAGAACCTAAGTAATCGCGAGGTCCCAAATTAATATTCATGAAATGTATGTGATAAACAAAAAAAATTACATTGTAAACACAAATATAAAAAAACATATGGGATGTATGCCGTTTTATTACAATAACGAAAACATATTCTAAAAATTTTGACTCCACAAAACAATCAAAATTATTTTGTTCATTCTCTAATAATGTTGACTCCACAAAAATATTATATCAAGGATGTTTGTGTTCGTTCTCTAATAATGTTGCAGTAAAACATAAAACTGAAATACATTCTTCTTTGTTATTTTGTTCATCACAGAACCTAAGTAATCGTGAGGTCCCATATTAATATGTTTGGAACGTATGTGAGTAATATAAAAGTTGTTTTATATTGTAAACACAAATATAAGAAAACCATGTAAATATATAGTATTTATAATATATCTTTTATCATAATATGTAGACGGGATAAATATGTAATTAGGAAGCATTTATTTTTGTTATCTAATAATTAGGAAACATATAGTATGTCTACAATTTAATGACCAGTGGTAATATATGTAATTAGTCTAGTAAGATGAAGGTTTTTAATAAAAGGGTGTGAGAATGATTATGGTGTTGACACATAGAAAATGACAATTTGGTTAATATCACATGAGGTCAAGGTTAGTTTTTAATAATGCTCCTCAAATAATAAGAAGGGGATATCATGAAAATATATCATCTTTTGTGGATGGTTTTGGCGGTACCACCAAATAATTTTTGTTGAAGGTAGAGACGAAGATTAAAATGTTCAGCTCTGTATCAAAATGAAGTAACTCTGTTGCGCATTATCTTATCTATGATGCGAACTACTTGATTTAATGTACAAATTCCAGTCTGATGTTTCATTTTTTTCTTGAGTCATGTACACTGTAGAGCAGTTTACAAGTTTTATTTACACTCTAAGGCAATTGTCACTATTAGGGTAATTTTTGTGTGAAAAGTCTTAAATTGTCTCTAAATAAAGGTAATCGATACATTGAGTTTTAGTTAGGTGATTTTTATTTGGTTAGGTTTTTAAAATTTAAAAATTAGTGGTGGTCCGATGGATCCCATAACAAATTAAACCTGATTAATTCACCAAACTTGAAGAATCAATTATTTACGTTTCGTAACTTTAACCAAGATGAGGCAATAGTAAAACTAGAAAGTCGACAAAGAAGATAAAAGTGACGATGCGATTTCTGACGATAAAAATTGTAAGGAAGTTGTTCTGGGAGGATGTTGAGAAGACGAAGACGGGGTGGAAAGACGAAGACTGACGGTGAGTGTTTTATGGGTGATGTTATTTTGGTGGATCTATAATCGATATGAATCTAAGTTTTGTTTTTGGATTTTGGCAGAAACGACAGAGGTTAAGGGTGTTAAGGAAGGATTACCGGAGAGGTTATTTGAGACGAACCGACCGGTGAGAGATACACATTATATTACATCTGCCATCTCGTCTTTTTTCTCCGTCGCTGAAAATTCATTATGCCAATCGTCTTTGCTTCATGGGTATCCAGATTCTGAACTCAAACCATAGTTGTTGTAGCGAAAAAATATCAAATTTCATTATCTACAACTTTGCTATGAATAATAATATTTATTTCATTTTTTTCTGAATCCCCATAGATCATCGGAAAGAATAGACAAAACGGTGTATAAGAATATTTTCCTCATCTTTTGCAAGACTCGTGTTTTTTCTACGACGTGATGTTCCTCCCCGGTAAGGAAGTCATTGCAACCCAATAACAAGAAAGCATATGGACGATGATATTTTCTCCAATTCTTTGTATTATTTTTTACATGTCTTTATCATTCGAGCCTATGTTGTTTAAAATAGTCTGTGGTACACGTGTACGCCAATCTTGGTAAGTTTTTCTGTACTAGTGTACACTTTGAAAACTATTTTTTACGATGGTTAGTTAATCTTATGTAAACATTATGCAATACATGTACAAAAATCTGATTCACACAAACTTATATACACCATTATGCCTACTAAAATTCAAAGAAATAATATCACAGATGTATAAAATACCACAAGAAAAACTGCATCAAGATCATGGCTGATACTTTAGCCATACAAAACATCAAAATAGTGTAAGCTATGTGTATTATGAAAATAGTTCTTATAGGTGTACACATACTTGCTGTCCACATGTACATATATTTTACAAATGTACATATGTACAATACATTCACAACGTACATGTGTACACCTACATGCAGTCAATCATCCTCTACAATTTACACGTTTATACTCTTATTAATAATATATTTTTTGTTATCACAATGTAGTCAACATAACCCATGGGTCTGTTGGAAATCATAACTAAATATCCACATTTGGCAACACTTAGGCTACACAAAACACTCATCTCTGCATGTGGACATGTACAATAATTATATTCACATAGACTTGTATACACTATTATGCCTTCTAAAATTAAATTAAATTATGTCACAACTACATTAAAACGCCCCAAATATAATTTGACTAACCATATACTCACTTTACCTAAAAAATAGAAATATAAGTAGAAGAGAACAAAATTGTAAAAGAGAACAAATTTAAAACAAAAAGACAGCATGAGGAACCGAATCCGTGAAATAGAGGTTACATTGAAAACTAACAATACTCGCAACTAGATCTTTAATTGGATCAAGTCAACGTGGAGATTTGTTGAATAATGCCTTGAATTTGTTGAGCCTTAGTGTTTTGATGCCCATTAGTGCTAGGGTTTCTAGGACACAGCTATATATATTTTGTGTCTCCTCTAAATCTAGTTAAAAACCGTAAAGATAAAATATGATATGTTCTTCTTGTAGAACATATTTATGTAATTCCTCCATTAATAAAAATCTCTATTTGCCCATGGAGGTAACCAATTGGTGAACCATATTAAATTTATGTATCTTTCTTTTATGTTCATCTAATATGTTAATATATTTCTTCTCACATCCCTCACAACATTAACCATTGCGACTGTTGGTGCTGACCATTGCAACCTTTAACTCTCTATATAAGGAGTTGTGGGCAATGGAAAATGATAACTTCAACAACTTGATAACTTGTACAATTTGAACAAGAAAAAATTAGAAACTAATAGTTAGAAAGAGAGAGTGATTTATTATTCAAAGATCATTAAAGATCACTAAAGAAACACATATAAGCATTAAAGCTCTATTTGTTATTCTTGTATCTTAGTCTAAAAAAAGAATGAGACTTTGATTATCTTATCCTATAAAAAGATTTTGTGTAACCCAATGTTTAAAATATGATCGAAATAATCTTTTCAAAAACATGAAATTTAATTATTATCTAAATATATAATTCACACACAATCAGATATCAACCAAAACTAACCAACAAAAGGAATTGCATGGACATGCGGGACAACATCTGGTTTGGCACATGAATACATTTGACTGTGTATGCAGCAATGCATTAATCGCTTTCATAATTCAGCCATTTTATGTAACAAATTTATTAGAAAGTCATCCTAAAATCAATCGGTACACCCTATCTTAAAATTAAGCTCCAACAATTAATACTTTTAAAAGTGTATAGTTCTTATTTAGTCACTATGATTAGTTGGCAACCTAGTGGGTTTGCCTTTTTGCTCTAGATCAACTATATGATTTCAGGAGTATTTAATATTCTAGATGACTTTAGGATGAGTTTTCAACTATTTTTTTTTCTTATCTTTCTATATGTTTTATTACATGTTGTAATCATGTATGTCTGAGTTTTTGGGTCGTGGAATGCTTCTTCTCATGGGGAAATCTTTTCTGATTCCCTTAATAAAACATACCATTTTGCTATAGAAATGGTTGTTTGGTATTTGGAACTAACGCACCGGCTTTACAGTTGAGAGATTGTAGGATGTAAACGAAAAGAGATATATGGATCGTTTCTAGTTTGAAGAGATTTAGAACATAACTAAGTTAGATCATTGACTTGTGTTCCTTTGGTCAGCTAAATAAATATGTTTTTTTAAAACATGTTGCTATATATAGGACTATACATTTGAAGAGATTATATTTTTGTATTTTTCGGGTACAAATTACAATTTTCAAAAAAAAAATCTTTGAATAAGTGTTAAATTTTATTTATCCAAAAAACTGTTTTACGTATGATGTAACTATGATGCAAAATTTTTAAAGGAATAGACAAAACTTCTATTTATCATCTTATTCCAAACCAAATTTGAAACCCATCATCCAACTTATGATCTCCTTGGCGCCTGATAGTAGAGAGTTTATTCCTCACATTCTTGTCAATGATCTTTTACAACAATGTATGGAAGTTGCTTCTCTCCATGTTTTCTCCTATTCCTTTTCCACCAAATTGTATGAGCAGTAGCTTGGAAAATGTACCTCAACAAGAATAACCATACTCTTTCATGTCTACTGTCAAGCAAGAGACACTACAAGAAAACATTTATTTACCGACTTCATTATCAGTAGTTATTCAGTTGCAAAATGTAACGTAGGACTGATTTGCGACTGGTATACGTGGTAGCAAATTGATGTGTCGCTAAAACAAAGAGTCGTAAATCAGTCGCTAAATTGCTACTGATTGAAGACTTCACACCGTAGTCGGTATGTAGTCGCAATTCAGTCGCCAAATTTAACGGCTGCATTGTGACTTCCCAAAGACCAATCTACGACTATTTATCAGTCGTTACGTAGCCGGAAAAGTGTAGTCGCTGATTAGACGTTAAAGAGGGTCGGAAGGTAGTCGTAAATTAGCGACTACGTAACGACTAATTACCTATACAGTTAGCGAGTAATGAACGAGTGATATGTTGATCGAGACTTGTAGTAAGTGGTCAAGTAACTACTAAATTGTGACTGATTTTGTGATGTATTAGCGACTGAAAGGCGACTACCATATTACTAATTTTCAAAATCACAAATCAGATTTTGTTGATTTCTTTTGTTGTTTGAATTAAGCTATTCAGTTGCATGAAGAAGAGTGAAAGTAATAAACACAAAATTTTAATATAAACAGAAAATTCATAATAAAATGTTGCAAAAGAGACTCCTAAAGAGTTAAAATATCAGCATACAAAATATAGCATACAAAATATTAGCATGCAACCTAGTCTTCACCTTCATCTTCCCCTTCATCTTCATCTTCATCTTCAGCCTCATCCCCATCTTCATCTTCATCTTCATCTTCATTAGCAGCCATGAAAGCCAAAAACTTTGGATCAGTTTCAAACAAATACTTCTTCACCAAAGAAAAGCTTTTGAGCTTTTTTTCTTGCTTGGCAGTGTAAGCCACCTGCTTCTCAATCTTTCGGTGAGCGTCGTTGAGCTGTTTTTGGAGGTCTGTGTATGAAGAAGAAGAGGATTCACTATACTTGCGCTTTCCATTGACAATAGTACTTGCTAGGCTTCCTATTCCATAGTGGGTTCCTCTTTTGTTTGTGACAGTGGACTACAAAAACAAAGGAAGTTGACAGAGATAATAAATCAAACAATATGTAGTAAATAATCTTAAAAAAAAACAGAGACATAAGAGCAATTTACCAGAAGGAAGAGCTCATTGTCTTGGTCTAGAGGGAGCTGTGGAGGGTGTGAAGTACCATCTGAACTCTCTGAGTTTTCAGCTTGAAGATCAGCCAACTTTGCTTGCTTGTTCTTCTTATACACCTCTGCAACATGCTCTGCTTGCTTATCTACAAAGCTGCCATCCTTTTTGGTGTGTGTCTTGATGAAAACTTCACCAATAGTCACTGGTCTGCCCAATTCTTCAACCTGATAGGTTAAATAAAATAAATATTAATGAGACAGAAATTTTTTAACTTGGAGATAGAAAAAGAAGTTACCATTTCTTGTTCAATTTGGAGGTAAGACTTCTGGCCTGCATTGTGCTTGTGAGGACCAAGACCATTACGGTCAGACATCCGAGCAGCTGATGTTGTCTCGCTTTTTTTTTGAGCTTCAGCAGTGTCCCAATGAGCTGTCATTATTTTCCACAGATCTTTCACAATCCAGGTTGGCCGAACTCAAGAAGTCCTACACTTGCTAACCATGTCCTTCATACGGCGCTGACATACCTCCTCGAACTTCTCTTGAACCACACCAGTATGTATGGGATTCCAAGTGTGTGTTTTCTACAAAACAGAAGACAAGACTGATGTTAGGAATCAAATAAATCAACAGCTTAGTAATTTAGAATATAATACTTAAAAAAAAACAATTGAAATCTCATAGAAGAGCAATTAAGCAGAAAATACTTAACTGCAAACTCAACAAAGAATCTTTCTTTTCTTGCCTGATCGACACAAGTCCAACTGTAAAAGGGACCATCAAACTTGTTTGTAAATATTTTAGTGATCTTCCGAGTCAGTTTGCCTTTGTCCCTACCAAACCTAGAAACACAAAAATATAAGTAGTATATACTATGTTGAACTCTGCCCAAAAATTAAGCAAAAGACAATTATTAATCACAGAAACAATACCATAAGCAAATTGGATATGTCCCTTAAGTACTTCACACAAACAATTATCAGTCATATAAACAATTATAAATCATTAGCTAACAGAAATTCACATACACAACTAGCTAAAAATAATTCACATAACCAAAATTCACAAACAACCTCAATCGATCATAGCAAACTCATAAGGAAATAACTCTCATAATATTAGTAATTGACAGAACCAAAATCTCATAATATTCACACTAGCTAAAAATAATTCACAGAACCAAATTTCACAAAAAAAAACTCACAAAAATTTTCATACACAATCTCATAATACAGAGACAGGACTAACTTTCACACATCACAAAAATATTCATACACAATCTCATAATCTTAAAAGCTTCAGAAAGTCAACAAACTAACCACATGGTTCCAGGCTCGAAGGTGGGAGAGAGGCTCTGGGTGTAGCGCTCTCGGCCTGGCTGGGAGAGAAGGGCGTTGAGAACCCTCATCTGGTCTTCAGACAATTCTGGTTCTACTGGTTCATCCTCATCTGGACCTTCTGGAGCTTCTGGATTCTCTGAGTTTTGAGCTTCATAACTGATAGGAGATTGTCGCCTAATAGAGACAGTGGGTTGTCGAGGTTGAACATTGGCTGAGGTTTGAGACCCTCGAGGTTGTGGTGGTGGAGCTGGTTGACATAGAGGTGTTGAAGCAGTTCTAGGTTGGGTCGTCGGTGTAGAGTCCTCGAACAACTGCCTAGGCGGTGGATAGTCACTGACCGATGGTCCAGCTCCGCGGTTGCCACGAGGCGGAGGCTCTGTCGTCCTTGGAGTGAAGACATACTGCAACGGCAGAGGAGATGGTTTAACCCTTTTTGCAGGTTTTCGTGTCTTCTTCGTTGCTTTTCCAGCCATCTTCTTCAGTTTTCAGAGAGTGAGAAACGGATTACGAGAGAGAGTGATGGTGATAAGAGATACAGATTTGATGAAAAGAGAAGGGATTAACAGAGAGATGGTGTTAGGGATTTCGATTACGAGAGAGTGACGGTGTTAGGGATTTTAAGAGTTACAAAGTGTCGGGTAGGGTAGAGAGAAAGAGGGGTTTTGTTTACTTTGTCTGTTTTTTATTTTGTTCAGATTCTTGTACGTAAATGGGCTTAGGGGGGAGTTAAAATGTATGGGAGGGAAATAAATTGGGCTTAGGCGGGGAATAATTTAGATTAGGAGGGATATTGAATTAGCAAAAAATCTGGACATTAGGGGTTAGGGATTTGTTTTTAGATATAAGGGTTAGGGTTTAGGGATTTTCTTATAATGAAACAAAATGAAAACATAATGTACCAAACACTAAATTATATCACAATACACATTAAAAATGTTCCATAAAAATATATTACAATACACTAAAACAAAGTTTATAAAGTATATTACAATACACATAAAAAACAATTAGCACAAAATTTACAAAATTATATTACAATACATAGTAAAGCAAAATTTATAAAATTTTGCTAAATTTTAGTAGGGTCATTCTCCATCTTCATCACCATCAGAAGAAGACGATGATATATTACACTGAAATTCATCATCTGGTTCAGCATCTTCCACATCAATATCGAGATTTATAGGTTGTACCCGAGCATGAACCAAATGGTCAACTGTTAGATCTTCAATTGTAGTCATTAAAACAACATCATCATTTTCTTGTTGCAACAATGTTGGTTGTTTATCTTCATAATCTCCTGAAATGATTCTCCTCGGATTCACTTTTAAAACATTGAGCCATAATTGCTTTGGTTTCTTTACATACGGATACGGGATATAACAAACTTGACCTGCTTGAGAAGCTGTGCAATAATATCAAAAAATAAAATTATAATTAAATTATCTATCAAATCATAAAAGTATAAAGACAATACAAAATACATACCGAGAATAAATGGTTCGTATTTGTAGTATTTTCGCGATGAAAGAACGTCGACGATGCCTCCATTGCTCCGCCGAGTGCCTCTACCAATTACTGGATCATACCACTTACACTTAAAAAGTGTGATTTTCAAATCGACCGACCCCTCATACTGAATTTGTATGATATCAGTCAATATCCCGTAGTAATCAGCTTCATCAAATGCATTTGTGTAACTCTCTCCTTTAACACTTACACCATAGTTACATGTCTTTCTTCCCTCGCCATGCTTCTACGTATGGAACAAATAGCCTCTTGTGAAATAGATGGGCCATGTTCTGGCCTTATTTATGGGTCCATTCGCAATATCTTTAACCCACAGAGGAAAATGATGTGTGTTGCTCCAATAGCTAACCTGCAACATATATATATATATATATATAATATATTATAAACACTTAGTTAGATAATGGTATATTAGTTAGACGTACATAATCTTTCACCCATAAATGATATTCGTCAGCTCTCTTCACGGAGAGGTCTTTTTCGGAGAGGTCTGGATATTTGACAATAAGGAAATCTTCAAACATCCTATAATCACAAGTATATGAGCAATTATTGTTGGGTAAATCAATACGGAAGATGCTAATATTATCAAATTATACCTCTCAAAAGGCTGAAAATAATCACAATTTCGTAAAACATATGTATGTGCGCATCTATAGTCTTTCTCGGAAAGCCATATTTGCTGCATTTCTCCACTTGGACGACCTACATGTGTAAATATATCAGGTACTCCAGCGACATGATATACGGAGACTTCACCTTCATTAAATCTTGTGAACCTTCACAAATGATGGTGAAAAGTAATACATATTATATAGAATAAAAACATATTCAAACACATTAAAATTGAATACGAGGAATAATAATAGTGTGTACCTTGATTTGGTTTGTATATTATCAGCAAAATAGTGCTCTGAGAAGTAAGCTATCTCCTCGTTGATATATGATTCAACAATCGAGCCGGCCGCAAATCTTTTGTTTTTGGCTTTCGCTTTCAATTTTTTGAAATTCCTTTCAAAAACATACATCCACCTATATTGCACAGGTCCCCCTAGTTCAGCTTCGTAGGGAAGATGTATAGGCAGGTGTTGCATAACGTCAAAAAATGATGGTGGAAAGATTTTCTCCAAATTGCAGATGATCATAACAATGTTCTGTTTAAGAATTTGGACGTGATTTTTCTGTAAAGTTCTCGAGCAAAGGTCACGGAAAAATCCCCCAACAGCTACAATATTCAAAATGCTTTTTTTTAGTAATAAAGACTACAATTATATATAAAGTTGTATTATATCTTAATATATAAAACTATAATGAAGTACCTGATAACGCAAGATGAACATTCTGGTCTATAAGTTCTGACAAGATAAATGGAAGTAGCCGCTCCATAAAAACATGGCAGTCATGACTCTTCATGCCAGAAAATTTGTTGTTATCTATATCAGCACAACTAGCTAAGTCTGAAGTATATCCATCTGGGAATTTAACCGCATGTTTCACACATTCTAATAAACTTCTTCTTTCATCTTCGTTCAGTATGTAGGGAGGAAATGGAACTTGACCAGTACCATTAATATGTAAGTGTGGCCGATCACAAAATATTGCCATGTCCAATCTTGATTTTATTGTGTCTTTCGATTTACCCTTAACATTCATAAGAGTATTCATGATGTTGTCAAAAAAAAATTTCTCTATATGCATCACATCAAGATTATGTCGAAGAATTAGGTCCCTCCAGTACGGCAACTCCCAAAATATGCTTTCCTTGTGCCAATTATGATATTTCCCATAACCAGACTTCTTCTTCTCATGACCGTTTCCACCGCAAACAGACGTTTTTGGAGGATTGACACCTTTTAACCGCTCTGAATAAATTTGCTCACCAGTCAAAGAATCTGGTGGAAGTTCATTTACCGCATTTTTCCCCTTGATGAAATCTTTTCTATTCTTCCTCAGTGGATGATTATGAGGCAGAAATCTTCGGTGACAATCAAACCAACACGTCTTCCTTCCATTAGGCAGATAAAAACTCTTTGTATCTTCCATGCAAATTGGACAAGACAATTTACCATGGGTCGTCCACCCTGATAGCATGCCATACGCTGGAAAGTCGCTTATCGTCCACAGTAACACGGCTTTTAGATTAAAATTTTGATTCAACGATACATCGTACGCTTCAACTCCAGTTAACCACAATTCTTTTAACTCCGCAATCAGAGGTTTGAGGAAGATATCAAGACTAGCTCGTGGATGATTTGGTCCAGAATTCAGAATTGTAAGAAACAAGTATTCTGTATTCATGCACATACCAGGGGGTAGATTATATGGAGTTAAGATCACAGGCCACAACGAATGATTATGAGACATCCCAAATAGATTGAATCCATCTGTACATAATCCAAGATAAACGTTACGAGGTTCTTCGGCAAACTGGGGATGCATCTCTTGAAAATGTTTCCATTCTGCCGCATCAGATGGATGACACATTTCTCCCTCCTTTGATTGGTGTTCAGCATGCCATCTCATTGCTGTTGCTATCTTCTTGCTCTGATACATTCTCTTCAGCCTGTCAGCTATAGGTAGATACCACATACGACTATATGGTACTTTGGTTCTACGTTTTTTGTCCCTAGGCTTCCATCTGTCTGCACCACAAAATTGACACTTTTCCCATCTTTCATCTTCTTTCCAGAAGATCATACAATTGTTAATACAAACATCAATTGTATAATATGGGAGCCCTAAATTGCGCATCAACTTTTTAGTCTCGTAGTGTGATTCGGTTGCCGTGTTTCCTTCTGGTAAATAATCTGTCAACATTTGACATACTGAATCCACACACTTTTCACTCAAATTATAATCTTCCTTGTTTTGCAAGATCCGAGCAGCTAAGGATAACTGCGACTGCCCTTCACGACAACCATCATACAAACGATTTTGTGCTCCTTCTAACAAATCGTAGAACTTCTTTGAATGGTTGCTTTGCGGGTCTACTACATTCTGATAACTATCATCATGTTGATAGTTATCAAAACTCATATTTTCATGAAACACATCATTCACCATATCAACATAATTATTATCTTCATTACCAACTTCTTCACTACCACTTAAATGTGTTGGGTCATCATAACTTGTTCCTAATGCCATATCAATTTCTTCTCCATGCTTATACCAAACATAATAGTCTGGCATAAATCCTCTATTATATATATGTTTCCAAATTTTTGATCCGGGGAGAAATTTATCGTTCCGGCAAACACTACATAGACAAAAAAACTTACCGCTATTGCTCTGTGCTAGAGGTTGACTGTTTGCAAATGTCATAAATTGATCCACCTCCGTTATGAACTCTTCCAAAAATTTCCCCGTCTCTTCATCGATTCTTTTGTACATCCACTCTCGGAAATTTGAATAATTGTAATTTCCAGACATTGTACAACATAAAACTTTTTTTAAACAACTAAACTTCCTTCTTTTTTTTGAACTACTAAACTCTCGTTTTTAAACTTTCCTTTCTCGATTTGGAGGTTGTTGTTTTCTACGGACAAAGAGAAGAAAATGGGGCAAAACATGTATATATAGAGAAAATTTCTGACTGATTTGCGACCAATTAGCGACTGCCTGAAAAAAATTAGGTAGAACAAAAAAAAATGTAAATCACGTGTTGTACCGGTTTTTACCGACTGATTTGCGACTGCTTTGTGACCACCTGTATCAGTCGCCTAACAGTCGCAAAATTTACGACTGATCTGTGACGAAAATTTTCCGACCCCATTATAGTCTTTATGTAGTCGTCATTTTACGACTGTTTGACGACTAATTGTCGTGGTCCCTAATGGACGACTGATTTGCGCCTGACTTTAGGTAGTCGCAAAATAGTCGCCAAATAGTCGGAAGGCAGTTGTTAAATTTTGCGACTGCACTCTTAGTCACAAAGTGCAGTCGCCAAATACATGTTTTCTTGTAGTGAGAGCAATAATATTCCCCCACTCTTATGTATATCTCGATTGAAGCAACCCTCTCATAAGCTTCTGTCAGATCTGACTTGAATATGAACAAGAGAAAAATAGATGATTGCGTGTTTCTATACTTTGTTGACATATGACACATGTATGATTTATGGTTGAATTCCATTTAAGAATTCTATCGCATATTGATAATCTATCTCTCATAGTTGTCCATACGTGAAAGGAGTATTTAGGTGTAGCGTGTTTAAACCATACACCTTTACTCCATCATTGTGTTTCATGATCTTGCCTCATTGCTAGTCAAGTATTCTTTAAAGAGAAAGCTTTTTTATAAACCTTTGCTTTACTTTTCCACAATGCTATTGTAACACCCATACTTTCCAAAAATAATATAATAAATAATAACTCTGAAATCTCCATTTATTACTCCTCAAAAGTCACTCCATAAATCCAATAAATACCATAAATCTAGTAAAAGAAATAAATCTGATAATATCGATAAAAGCATAAAACCGAAAGTCTGAAAGAAAATAAATAAACTCCCAAAAGCACCAGTCCGATAGCAATCACTCCCGCTCGTCGGCCTCACCTGAAAGGGGGGAAAGAAGGAGGGGTGAGTAACAGGGGAGTCACTCAGTGAGGTATGAGATGCTAAACCGCAAGCCACTGACTCAGTACATAGCACTACGACTATGTAGGCCTAGCTCTAGCATGAAACAAACACAGTGTCTAAAACACCACATAAAACATCCAATACGATGATAGTACACAGATATTCTCTGCACTCCGCACTCTCCTCATAAGGATATAAATATATAATCTATGCGCCGCTAGTACAAGAGTCCATCCTTGTACCCTGCAATCTCCTATGCGCCGCTAGTACAAACGTCTTTGTACCCCGCAATTCTCACACAATGCGCCGCTAGCATAGACGTTTATATGCCCCGCAATCTCCATTCAATGCACCGCTAGCACAAACGTCTTTGTGCCCCGCAATCTCCACACAATGCGCCGTTAACACAAACATCTTTGTGTCCCGCAATCTCATAACAGACTTATGTATACATATATATATATATATATATATATATATATATATATATATATATATATATATATATATATATATATATATATATATATATATATATATATATATATATAACAATTCTTAATTCATTCAATTCAATCAAACATTAAATCCTATATTATCATATTTCCAATTTAACAAGCAAATAATAATAATAACAAGACTCACAAGCAGACTCGATTCACAGAGACATATCATGTTTCGAAACTAAACTTTCATAATAGTAGTACTAAACTAGTTCGGGATTAAGCGGAAGAGCCCTCACCTTAGTCACTGGCTAGAATGGTCAACAGAAGATGGTCAACTAAGGTCAACTGCAACACGGGAACCAACAGCTTAGACTCAGAGTCTCAAGAAATAAAGTTTCCAAAAATGGAAACTTTCCTAAAATATAACCTTTCTTAAAATAGCAACTTTCCTAAAATAGCAACTTTCCTAAAATAGAACTTTCCTAAAATATCAACTTTCCTAAAATAGAACTTTCCTAAAATGGCGGCTTTCCTACTATAAATTCTCTCCTAAATTAGAAACTTCCTCTAAATAGATTCCTATAACTAGAAATAAAGAGGTGACAAACTTACCAGAAATATCTACCAGAAGCTCGCCCGAAAATCTCACCAAAAACTTACTAGTGACTGGTCGTCGAATAATCCAACAACTTGTCACGTGCAAGGAAATACTTTGACTTGATGAGAATAAAGGGGAGGGGGTGCAACTCTTTATATAGGGAAGAGAAGGAAGAATTTTTTTTTAAACTTCTAATGTGAGACGAAGTTAAAAGAAATGATGGGCTTTAATTATATATATAAAAAAAAAAACAAATGGGCCACCCTAAAATCACGGTCGTTACAGCTATATCTTCCATCTGATGATTCTCATTTCTCACCTTCTCAAGTTCATCCTCAACCCTATTTAATATGGCCAAACGATGGCTTCTTCTTCTATGATTTGAGATGGCTTTAGCTACTGTCTCATTCGATGATATGCGTAAGTCTATGTGACCCCTCACTCCCACCACTTTAATAAGACGTCCCATAGAACACCAATGATCTTTCCATAATGATATAGATTCACCATTTTTTACTTCAACCCAATAATTTTTTTTTTTTTGCAGTAGCTCTTGTTTTGAGGATTTTTTTTCATCCAAAAATTTGCTGTTGAATTATCTCTTATACTCCAGAACGAACCTTTGCAAATCAACTATTTTTGAATCCATTTCACCCATAAAGTCTTCTGATCAGTCAATTTGCTTTACTAGTAAAGAAAAAAAAAGTCATCTGTGTTACATAACCAAACCAAACAAATTTGTAACTTTCAATTGGGAGTTTACCGTTATAAAGAGAGAGAGGTTTTCCAACTAAACTCGAATCGTTTAGGAATCTCAACGGACACTATTTGTCCAGGCCCATTTGTCTCGACCCAATTATGTAAGGGGTCACCAGAGTCTCACAGCCAACATTAGGCGCACTGTAGTCGCTAAACGAGCAACAGAGAACGAAACGAGAGCACCTGGAACAGTCCTCGCGTGTTCTCACGCGCCGACGCAATACTCTTCCGTCGCCGCCGGCATTGACTCTACAGCCGTTCTCGTTCGTTTTTCACCGGCAACGGTTCTCTACTAAGCATCCAAAACCCTCGACTTCTTCGCTCTACCAGCTTCCACTAAACCCTAACCATCTCCACATTTCGTAAGTTCTTGTTAAAATTTGGGCGATCGTCTTATCCTTTTGAGTATCGTAAAACTATATCTGTTGTCTTGAAGAGAAAAATCGTTTTTAGGGTTTCTTTCCGCGTTAGTAAGATAAAAAGTTATATAAGTTCTCTTCAGTTTGTTGAGGCTGGTGATTGAAATCAACTTTTGTGTGTTGTTGTTGCAGAAACTTGTTGGCATTAAACTATGGCACCAAATGCGCATATCAAAAAAGCATATAAAGCTATGAAGGATCTTGGAATAGAGGATGCGCAGATAAAGCCTGTCTTGAAAAATCTTCTCATCCTTTACGATAAGAAGTGGGACTTAATAGCCGAAGACAACTACAGGGCACTCGCTGATGCTATCTTCGACAGCCAAGAGACTCACGTATCTTTCTTCATTCACTAAATGTTTATTATTTTCATTTGTTATCACCTTAACATTCCATATTGATATAACACATGAAAGGCCACTGAAGAGAAAAAAGGAAAGGAGAAGAAGACCGACGAACCTGAAGGCAGCGTATGTTCTTTCCTCAGTCCTAACAATCTTCCTTTCATCATTCAAAGACTGTATTTTTCTTAATCTTCGCTTTGTTGTTGATCAAATCTTTCAGGCTGCAGAAGTTGACAGAGGAAAGAGGAAGGCGCATGAAGTATGCAAACTGAATATCTTTGTTTTGTTAGAGTAATGTTTCTTCATCTTCCTGCATTTATTCAGTTTCTGTCATGTCATGTATTATCAGTCTGTAGAAGACGATGAAGATGCCTTGGATGAGCCTGAACACCCTTTGAAGAGGCTGCGGCGCAGAGGTGAAGCAGTTTCTGTTTCGGCTTCAAACAGTCCCAGCTTGGGCAGTCCCAGTTTAAAAGAGACTACAACTCATGACCAAGAAACTGCGCCTGTCTACAACTCTGGTTCGCTCGTTATGCCAAAAGGCGAGCCCGTTACAGATATGCCTTTCACTTCTACTAATCAAGGTACTTCTTGATAAATAGGACTAACTAAATCTTCCTTGCATCCTTGCATTCCTAATTTTGCTGCGATAAAGCTACTTATTTCAAAACTGATGCGTGTCTTGTACGTCATCTCATTGTGCTTTCCTTTAGATTCCCTGAAAAATGGAAACTCTTCAGCTCCCATCTCTGAGACGGAGGAAACAAATGGACGTGTGGAAGAGCGGCATGGTTCAACAGCAGCTACTGATGACGTTCCTAAAACAACTATTGAGAGAGCTAGTGAGCAAACGGTGGCTACAACCCCGGAAGGAATTTCAGCACTTGAGTTAGCTTCTTCTGCAACCGGTGAAGTGAAGATTAATCTGTGTTTTGCTCCTGCAACTGGAGGATCCAGTCTGTACGTACCTTCTATGGATGAACTACGAAGAGCAATGGAGGATGTGTGTCTCCGGCAATACAAAATTCTAGACCCTAACTTTTCTGTAAGTCGTTTTTTGAACGACATCGCTACCTCCTACCTGGAACTTGCAACGAAGGAAGAAAAACCAGCGAACCAGTCGCCAGAAAACTTGCGAACGACGAAGGTTGATGTATTAGACAAATCTGCAGCAACTACGGCTTATACTTCTACGGACAGAAATGATCATGTGCGTGATGATGAAAACAGTGGAGTTGGTGGTGAATCCATGGGTTTGGTAGCTGTTCCCGAGTGCCAGATTTCTGCGGATGAGTTTAGACTGATCAGCAGCGTCAGTGACATCACACTTGCAAAAGAAACTGTTGAGATTCCTTGGGTGAATGAAGTCAATTCCAAGGTTCCTCCACCTTTTCGATACATAGCCCAAAGCCTTGTGTATCTAGATGCTGAAGTGAAGTTTTCACTTGGGAACATCAAAGATGACCAATGCTGCTCCTCTTGCTGTGGAGACTGCTTGTCTCCATCAATGGCATGCAGTTGTGCGACTGCACTTAGTGGCCTTACATACACAAAAGATGGCCTTCTGCAGAATGATTTCCTGGAAAAGTGTATCTCGGAGGCCCGTGATCCGCAGAAACAGGTGGTGCAGTATTGCAAAGAATGTCCATTAGAGATTGCAAAAAACGAGGAGACTCTGGAACCGTGCAAGGGGCATCTAAAGAGGAAGGCCATCGGAGAATGTTGGAGCAATTGTGGCTGTACCAAGAAATGTGGCAACCGAGTCGTCCAACATGGCATTCACATTAAGCTGCAGGTTTCTACATTCACCTTACCAAATTTATTTTGCATATCAGAGGAAATCTGAACAAAACAATTTTCTTTCACTCCTTGAATCAGGTCTTTTTCACGTCCAATGGGAGAGGTTGGGGACTTAGGACTCTAGAAAAGCTGCCGAAGGGGGCATTTGTCTGTGAGTTTGCTGGAGAGATATTGACCATTTCAGAGTTGGTTCAACGCAGGAGCTCTGAGAAACTTACTTCTCCGGTAATACTGGATGCACACTGGGGTTCTGAAGAAGTCTCAGGTGTCAATAGAGCTCTTTGTCTTGACGGAACACACTATGGAAATATCTCCAGGTTCATCAATCACAGGTACAGGGAGAATACGAGCATGTGAATCATTTTGGTGTGGCCATTTTCGAAATGACTAGCTTAGCTTTCGAAATTCGTTTGGTGAACTTATAATTGGTTTTCGAAATGACTAGCTTAGCTTTCGAAATTCGTTTGGTGAACTTATAATTTGTTTTCTTCTCACTTCATTACTTTCCTAACCGTAGTACTATGTATATGTACAGATGCGTGGATGCAAATTTAATTGAGATCCCAGTTCATGTGGAGAATATGGACTTGCACTACTATCATGTATGAAACAAATCCTGGTCTCATTTCTAATCTCTTGTCTCATCTGTTATGTTGAAACTCTAAAGGAAGCTAATCTGTGTTGTTGTTTTTTCTCAGCTTGGGCTCTTCACAACAAGAGATATCGAGGCCATGGAAGAACTTACCTGGGTGTGTTCGAAGTTTCTCCACCCACACTGGACAGATTTGTTTCTTCTAGAAAATTTCACAAGTTCGGGTTCAAGTCATGTTTAATGTTTTGAATCTCTCTGAGAAGTGTTGGACTTAAAACCTGCAGGATTATGGCGTGGAGTTCAACGATCATGTGTATCCCACGCGTCCGTTCCATTGTCGATGTGGTAGCGAGTTCTGTCGGAACGTTAAGCGGAGCAGCAGTGAGTAATCTGTCAAAAGATTTATAGTCTCTTTCCTTACTTTGGCTGTTAAATGTTTTATATGGGTTTCGATACATGAACTCTTTGACTTATGTTGTAACTAACAATCAATTTGCTGATGGTGCAGAAAGCAAGAAGTCGAAGAAGAGAGCATGAGAGCTCAGTGTCAGTTTTTGAAGATGTGTGATGGTCCAATCTCTCTTTGTGAATGTATTGACAAAATTTTCCCCAAAACTCTTTTATTGTCAATCCGACAAAGCAAATAAGCAAAGTCGGTCTCGGTGGGTCCATCCATCTTAGGGGTTAGATTAATGATGCTTTTCTAAATATTGTAATTAACAAGCTTTTGTGTATACATCAACTTAGGTTCTAATGGCTATGGCTTTTTTGGATATCATTATGGTTATGGCTTTGGTTTGACCTTAAACATGTCTATTTTTATACATGCTTTAGAGGAGAATCTTGAAAAATGGATATGACTTTGGCTTAACATTATAAACATGTCTATCCATACACAATTTATAAGAACACTCTCAACTCAAAAGAAGAGGCTCCCATGAAGAGTATTTGTGGAAAGTTCATGTACAGTTTTGCAGAAGGGTGATCCACAGTTCAGAACACAACCAAGGCTTAGATTTATTACATGTATACATATCGACTCGGTATAGTTTTCCACCGCTTTATACCGCATTCTGTGCTTCAACAACGGCTTTACCCACCGACTCTCTGTGATGAGGAATCAAGAGAGAATCTTGATCGCCAGATAAAGAAATGGCCGGTTGGATTCCACTTGCGTTTAGAGGAAACAGCGTTTTGTAGTAACCATCCATTATAGCAGGAATATCACAAGTAGCCGCAACACCAGGAATCTATTTCAACAACAACAAAAAAACGCAGAATATGAAGACGCACTTCCGAACACACTAGTAAGCAAAGAAGATATAAACGTTTTTGGGGGGGGGGAGGGGGGACATACTTGGTAAATATCGCGCAAATAGCCGTAGAGATAAGGGTACTCAACGAGCTTTTTCTTGGTGCATTTGAATAGAATGTTGTAAACAGGATCAAAGCGAATCAGAGTTGTGAAGAGACATACATCAGCCAGTGTCAACCTTTCTCCACACAAGTACCTGTTACTACCTAAGTGATTTTCAATCTCACCTAAGGTACTAAAGAGTTCATTCACTGCTCGATCATACGCTTCTTGACTCTGCGCAAATCCACACCTTTCACACAAAGAAAGCCATACACTTTAGCAACAAATTGCAACATCAACAAGTAGTGCTTTGTTATGATGTTACCTGTAAACGCCATTGTTAACTTTAGGGTACACAATCTGATTCCAAGTTTCAATCTTTCCTTTCAATTCTGGTGGCGTGAGATCCAAGTTAGGGTTTTTGGCTAATTCGTTTAGACCCAAGTTAAAGAACTCGATGATATCGTAGCTTTCATTACAGAGAACATCTTTCTTCCTTGAGTCCCACAACATTGGAACTGTACATCTCCCGTCGTAACCACCGGTTCGAGATTTGTACACTTCCTTCAGAGTCCGACACCGGTTAGCCTTATCCAAACCCGGGATAAGTTTATCCTTATCCCTTATCGGGATATTGTTATCCTTGAACTCCCACGAACCGTCTTGCCCCGGGGATGCGACTGAGACCGATACGGCGTCGTCTAAACCCTTGAGAGCACGTACTATTAGCGTTCGGTGAGCCCAGGGGCAAGGGAGCCCGACGTAGAGATGGAGCTCCGAAGAAGCGGCGGAAGGGAATTGGGTCGGGTTGAGGCGGAATTGGGAAGTGGGTCGGGTGTATGACCCGGATGAGTCTGATGGAGCGAGCTGGGTCATCATGAGCTGCCATACGGTGGACCAGGCTGTTCGAGCGGTGGAGATGAGTAGACCCGGAGGAAGAGATGGGCCCCAGAGTAGCTTTGTGGCGGAGGTGAAGATGCTGGTGGTCGTGGTGGGTTTTGGTGACTGGTTGGACATTCTAACGCTGAAGCGGCGTGGCGCGACGGAGTTGGTTGTGAAAGATGGAAAGCTTAATTGCGCCGGTGCGCTGCAAAAGGCCATGCCTGAGCTTCCTTTCTCTCTCACTCGGAGAGACGAACGATCCAAGACGTTGCGTTTCTACGAGAAAGCAGAGGCCCGGTTTGATAAACAAATGAAAGCAGGCCCATTTACGTTTTCTTTAGGCCCTAATGAATGTTAAGTTTTTTTTTTCTTTTTTATTTAACCACAAAAAGTGAATGTCAAGTTTTTTTTTGGTAAAAATGTTAAGATATTACTACCGAATTTTTATTTTGGACAGAAATACAAAGGATAATACGAAACAGAAAAAGGAAATAAAAAACTAAACACAGACTCATAATAGATATTAAAGACAAGACAAACACAACCACCGCAACCGCGAGATACGGCTGATCCACACCAACAGCTTGCCGCAAAAAGATGAACCAAGTTCAACCGAGAGTCGGAACCCGGTAATTTTGGCTTCTCCGATGAATCCGCTTTTAAAGATAATGGTCCACCTGAAAACAGCTGCCCAGAGCTTCAGAGCACCTGCCCACATGAACAAACATCAACAACAACGACCTAACACACCTTCAACAACCAAATCGAGCATTTATTAGGCCCATATATGACATGTACAAGATGCCGAACCGAGCAAAAAGGGCCGCCACCTCCGTACTCCCCAAATCTGAGCCCAACCTGCACACAATTGTCACGCACACCACCACAAGAGCTCAAGCAAACCCATGTACTGATGGGATGTGAGCATAGACCGAACATTAGATGAGGCGGTCAAAGACACGAGAACCATCACACGCCTGTAGTCGTCGAGAACCGACAAACTGAAATTGGTGCTGCTAGAGCCATCACTTGCCTTTGCAAGGACGGAATGAAGAACAGGGGCACAAACTCAAAACGAAACCCCCCGACTTCAACACAACCAACGAGAGCTGCCGACTTCGGAGAGAAACAAATCAGGGAGATTAGAAACTGTGAAAAGGAGGTCCGTAGGTGAGGAGGCAAGACACGCAGCCACGGATGCAGCATAGACAACCACCCTTTATACGGCTAGCAAGGCCTTACGCGAGCCAGCCACTAAGCTCAAGCACCAACACGACTGCATGCTCAAACCCATAACCCCCCGATGTGGGAAAAGAATCCACCAACACACACCACACCAAAAGTAAGAGAACCCGAGCTCGACGAAACCAACGAGAGCTGAGAACCTCCATCTCGAGCTGAATGACTCTCTGTACCAGAAGCAGCTCACCGCCGACGACCCGGAGAAGCCACACCCTCCCTCCCTCTCGAAGACAGATAGAAGCCAGACGAGATCTAAACAAGAAAATCGATCTCAATCCACACCCAAAAAGCCGACTGCAACCTCCAACAGCTGCTCGTCCTCCTCGCCGAAGCCATAGAGAAATGGAGAGACCACCAAAGGAGAAGCACCTCTGCAGCGGAGCACTCCCCGGGGTCAAACCCTAGCCCACGACGCCGAGCATATCGAAGGGGAGCAAGACGGGAGAAGCGGCAGCAAAGCGAGAGAGACTAAACTAGAAGGAGCGCCCTCCGGACACCGGTACGTGCCGCCAAGCGCCGTCTGGACCGGAGGCAAACGATGGCCGAAGTCGACGATGAAGAGATAAGGAAGAGAGAGGAGAGAGGAGAGAGCCTCGAGGAGAGAGAAAATCTTGTTCCTTTAATTCAATTGAATGACAAGTTTTGTTTTGTTTCAATACAAATATATATTTAAAAATACAAATATTTAAAATTAAAAGTTTGCAAGTAAAAATGAGATGATAGTGGTTTGTAAAAGATTTATGTTGTATTATAACCCTCGAATTTAAATTCTAAAATGTAAGTATGTGGAGATTATAGATAAAATAAAACTCATTCAATAATTATGAGGTTTGGCAAAAGCTACTAAGGATGAGACATAACTTATCTTTTTTTCTGGTCGCAGTTTGGGAATGAAAAAAAATCCTTTTTATTTATTTGACGACTGGTTGCGTACGGAAAAACGTATTGACATCACAGGGGCCACTGGTACTCGTTACCTTGTTGGAGTGGCGAGAAATGCACTTATGCACGGGTATGTGAAACTATGAGGCAGGATCAGTGAGCGGTTATGGGGCACACAATCATCATGGTGACGATATGATTCTTTGGAGTCAATCCCCATACAATTATTCCTCAGGGCGATCCTCGTTATTCTTTCATTTCATGGTTGGCTGTAAAAACATGCTTTCAACATGAGATAGAATGAGGGTCTAAGGTCTACAACAAGAATGTATTCTATGTGGAGAGAAAGATGATATTTTGGACCACTTGTTCTTCGTATGTCCATATTCTTATACGGTGTAGGTAGGGCTGGACAAAATATTTGTAAATTTAGTTTGATTTGTTATTCGTTTTGAATCAAACTGAAAAATTTCGGACACTTTACGAAGCAAAACAAATACAAATATGCAATATTTGTAAGAAACGAAGCAAATCACAAATATTAAAAAATTTAGGAACAAATATCTGATGCAATTCGTTTTATGCATATATATACATATATTTTAAAAAATTATATATAACTTATATAAATATTATATTTTATATAAGTTTTACTATATTTTTATTTATTAAATTTATTAAATTAGTTATTAAAAATTTTAAAAAGTAAATATTTTTTAAATTTATTTGAACGGATCAAATCAAATATCTGGTTAAAAATTTAAACTTTTTCGGATATCCGAGACACCGAACACTTGGATAGCTACGAATCAAATTGGATCGGATAATTGATTATTTAGATGAAACAGATCAGATCACGAATATCTTCAAAAACTCGGATATTCGATTAGTGCCCACCCCTAGGTGTAGGATAGGGTGGCATGAGGTCTAATATGTCCAAGGTTCAATCCAGATTGGCATGACACAATAAATTTTCTTCAAGAAGGAGCTTCTACTTAGGGCTGGGTATAATATCAGTACTTGAAACACTGATCAGGAACCAATTTGAAAATCATGGTACTGAACCCGATAAGATCCTGGCTAAATATTCGAAAAAGATTTTTTCAAAACCCAAAAAATCAAAACTGAATATGAACCGAATGAGTATCTGAACATATCCAAACATATAAATAAATATATAAATTTATTATTTATAATTAAGTATTTATAGATAGAAGTAAATACTATGAATACAAAATACTCAAATAACGTTATACCCATAGTTACTTTTGGACAAAAAATAACCAATTCAAACCACACATATTGAATATTTTTAGTTTTCTAGTTATTTTTAAATAAGTTTAAGTATTTTAGATATAAAATATGAGTCAAATCAGATAGTTTGGTTACTTTGGTTAAAAACTGAATCCACCCAGATCGGGAGGATCCAACTCGAACCCAACTTGACTTTTGGTAACACACGAAAGAGACTATTTTACAAAATCCGAAAGCACTGATACTTAAATAGCGTATTCATATCTGAATGCCCATGTTTAGCTTCTACACATGTGGACAATGTTCTCCTTTAGTTTTTTTCTCATCTGATTTTGATTAATGAAACTTGAAAAACATACAAGAGTGAGATCCTAGAACCCACAACATGGAGACTTAAACCCAAACAACAGGTGACTTAAACCCAAACAACGGGTGACACTTGACAAAAACTACAACAATCACAAGAGGACTAGACTCATATAGCTAAAGCTAAAGACAATCCTTAACAAGGGATAATCAGTATTAATCCTTCTACGCTTTGAACAGTCGGAACTCTTGAAGAGAGAGAAAACGATGCAGTGGCCATAACAAGAAAACTAAACTAAACTTACTTGAACCTTCAGTTCACGGTACCAAGTGAGAACCAATAAGAATAACATCATAAACCAACCAGAGAAGAACACCAACTGGGGTCAAGCTCCCTCCTCAAACAAATCTTCATCAGAAATCTTAATACCCTCAACCTCATTATAATGCTTCAACCAGCCAAAGCCACCGAGGAACACGAGAGCAAAAGACAAACCAGATAATACACTTATCCAAGGGCCGCGAGAATGACTATTTCCTAAAGCAGGACAAGCAACCTGAAACTTCTCAGAGATGTTAGACATGTTCTGCTCTCCATACACCACCACGCCACTATCCCACACCGCTTACACTGATGCTAGAATAAAAGTAAAATAAGATAAACACTGAAATACAAACAAAGACGCTTCAGATTCAGCCTTTCTGAAACAAAACAAAAAAACACACCACGACCGCGTCTCTGAACCACGAGAGAAGAGAGACTTCCGACACATCACCGCAAACTCAGACGGAGGAAAAGAGCGGCAAACCATAGATCTGAAAAACTCTTTCCGCCGCCACAAACCCTAAAAGCCGACTCTTCACCACCTCGTCGCTCCAGACTTCGCCATCACTCCAAGCAAGCAAGAACCACCATATCTGGCTTCCGTGCACCTAAACCGAAACTGGAACACCGATGACCACCTTTGACCCGCTCACAGATCTGAGCAAAAAAACATGGAAGGGGCAAGGGAGAAGAGCAAAGAGGAGAGAAGAAAGGGTCTCCAGCACCAACAAGCTTGCTGGACCGGAGCAACACGGAGGCGCACAGCGTTTGTCGCAAGGAGAGCGACTTGTATCTTTTTATTTTTGTGTATTCACTTTTCCCCCTTATTTGTTTCTGCCGGACAATGTTCTCATTCAAATGGTGTTCTAAGTTACCGTTTATCATGTTTGGAGGAAACAAAATATCACGACGATATCAATAAGGGTATCATGAATAGTCTCTTTTCACTCATATATAAGCCTCCTCACAAACTAGAGGGTCTTTTGAGACGCTGGTTTGAAGTGTTTGGTTCTCAATCATAATACACTAGCATACTTTTACAGCTTTCGTTTGGTTTTTAAAGTTATGTTCACTTTCATTCTTTTCATTCTTTTGTAAATGAGTATAGCTTGATCAATAAATTTCAAATTTTATCAGATAAAATTATGAGGCTTCTTCATCCAAATTGTATCTTGACACTTGACTGATAATTAGTAATAATATTAAATATTGTGGGGGCATTTGTTAGGTAACTGATTTGATTACGTCTTATCCGTAATCAGAAAAACTTAACTTATACTCCCTCCGTTTTAAATATAAATCATTTTATACTTATGCATATAGATTAATAAAATAATTAATTTCTTACATTTTTAAACAAAAATATCATTAATTATTTGTTTAACCACAATTGAATCAAAAATAAAATGTATATTACTATTAGTCATATAATATATTAAATATTAATAAATATTGTATAGAAAACTAAAAACGTCATATAATTTGGAACAATTTTTTTTTTAAAACAACTTATTAATATCTCATTTATGAATTTACAAACTATAAACAACATCAACCTTTAAAAGAATATGGAACATCTTATCAGCTATGATCAATGAAAACGAGCTGTTGAACAAGAAAAAAGGTTACCAGAATGATTTTTTTTTTTCGAACAAACAAATTCACCAGAATATTAACTGTAAATAACTGATAAACAAGTCTTTTTTTCTTTGGACAACACTGATAAACAAGTCATAACTCATAAGTAACAAGACTAAGGTCTTTTACGCCATCTTTTTTTTTTTTTTTTTTTTTTTTTTTTTTTTTTTTTTTTTTTTTTTGCTTAACTCTTACTAAATATAACATTTACGCCATATAACTTTTACGCCATCTTTCCCTTGTAGTTGTATGTTTTAGGATTCTTACACGTTTCAAAACACAATTTGTAAATTCGTAATCTAATACTATAAAGTATAACTTAACTCACTCCTCCTTCATCCATATTATCAAATAAAAGTATAAGAGTTTGACACGTGTTGTTGTTAATGAATTTCGTTTGGGCTTTGTTATAATTTTATATGGGCCATCGCAATAACTTACCATCTTTTTGTTATGTTTTCTGAAAGATGATAGCCCAATCTTTTTGTATTACCATCTCACTTTTCACGACGTTTACGTTAATCGGCATCTAAGCATCTTCCATCTGAATTTGTCATCTACAGTTCATCGTCATAAGAACCCTTAGCCATGAAGAACCATCGCCATTAATGGAGTTTCAGGAGGTTATGCAAGACATATCTTCTTGATGAATTTCTGGATCGAGCTTCATACGCGCCGGTTCATCTTAGATTCGTCTCCTCCAAAACGTTACGGATTCATCAATTCATTGCCATTAAGAAGCATCTTTACTCCTTTGACAAATTCAAACATTCAATGCTTCTAATTCTTCATCCAGGCGGTGTTTATCCTCCTATAAAAAGGTTAGACCTCATCTCCTAAACATTATCCTCTCAATTCATAAGAAAACTAGAATCTCATTTTCCTGTTGAATGGCTAACTCATTGATCCTTCTTGCTGATTCTCTCCCTCTCTCTCTCTCTCTTATGGGTTTTTGATTTCTTTTTTCATACGTACACCTTCTTTTGATCGGTCCATGTGTTGTTCGCAGGAATCCAGGATCGTAGCTTTATCGGTTCACAGGATCCATCAAGATCCAAACTATCCATATTCATCGATACACCCTATTGCTCCCCATAAAGGTTAGGCCGATCTAATCTCCATCAGATTTTCGAACAGATGGTTCTGTTTTTTTTTTAGATATAGTTGATGTTTTCAGTCTGATCGAGACGTTTACTAGATGTATATATACTCGGGAACAATTGATTTTGCAAGGATGAAAATGGAATCATGTAAGCTGTTCATTGGTCGCCTATCTTGGAAGACCATTGAATAACGAGAGTATAGTACTTTCAGAGTTTCCCTGAGGTTTTACAAGTGGTGATCATGAAAGATCGAGCCACTGGCTGTGCTCATGGCTTTGGTTTCTTTTTCTTCGCTGGTCTCAGTGTTGCTGTGAGAGCCATATTGCTCATTCACTTCATTGGTGTTAAATTGTAAGTTTTCCATCAAATCCCTTTTGAGCCATTACTTCATTGCTTCAGTACCAATCAATCTAATTCCTACAATAAGTAGTTGTTTGGAACAGAGGTTGCTGCTCCTCTAAGTAACGAATGTGGAAATGATTGCTTGCCTACTGTTCAAGCGGTAGACAAGTGATTTTTTATTCCTCAGTTTCTAACTTTTAGACATACATAAAATTTTAGGACTGAAAGGTTATCTTTCAAATCCGAGTCGAGATCCATCGAGTCGAGCGATTGGATCTCGACAGATGAAGCTTCAGAGTCCAGATCATAGAACGCTGCTGCGAAGAAACAATTCAGGGCTTAGTTAAGACGCATAGAGATTTGTATATTTATAAAAATCGGGAGTCAATGCAAGTGATGCTAATAAGAATAACCATATCTGCTTCTTAGAAGATGGAGATGTCAGTTCAACAGTGGTACAGGGGTCCGGTGTCCCTCTTAAAGGCTCTGACACTGTTCCGTCTTCTTTCCTTCTACATCTCCATCAACGACTATGTGCTTGCTCCTCTTACGATAGTACCTAGGCTTGCAGTTTGTTTAGGTTTTTCTTTTGGTTCTTTTAGCCATTGTTAGGTTTGGGATTGAGATTAATTTTATTTAGATAAGAGTTTGTAAAATGCAGCTGAGAAATACAGTTTATGCATTGCATATTACAGAAGCATATGATGATTTCGAGACGGAATCAATCTTGCACGAAGGCATCTATGTGGTTGCAAAACATTTGGTTCTTGGGTGCATTTTTTTGAGAAGTGAGTTATTTTTTGTTCCTCTTTGGCTGAGTTTTCATGCCTCCTAAGTGAGCGTTGCTATGGAAATGTAAGCTGAAGCTAAAGTAAGAAAAAAAAGTCCATAAGGTAATATTGCATTGCTTAACTTTACAAAAATTATGTTTTCTGATCCAACAGTTTGCTTGGTGCTGATCATGAATACAGAAGAAAACCTGCTAATTCTTTGTATCAAAATCTGTTTAACTAACTTGAATAAGGAAGCCAACCCATTTCCACATCGTTGATAGTAAGAAAAGTTGTGTGTTTTAATGTTTATATTTGGGATTCAAAATAGATTTCACTACAATGTTTTTTTTCCTTTTTTCTTATTTTTTTAATTTCTTTTTCTTTTTCTGTTCCTAGCTTAATTGGGTTTGTTTGATGTTTATAATGTATAAAAACTCCATCTCCTCAAGAGTTTATACAAAATTTTCCTTAAAAGATTTGAAGTTTGGATATGGTCCTCTGCTTGAGAGCTAGTCTCCTCATTTTTCATCTTTATAAATACATAATAGTTTTGAAAAAAATAAAATCTTTAAGCTTATAGTACTGTATGTTGATTGATTTTTCATGGTTCTGATACATATAAACACTCTTTTTGGTATATTCTTTGTTATAGAGTCAAAAACATTGAAAAAGGCTAAATTATTTTACAACAAACAATTTAATTATAAAATGATGATAAAATATAAAGAATATAAAGGACAAACAGCACCAATCACTCATACTATATTTTTATTTCTTTTTGCCTTTTCTTTATATTTCTTATTTTTCCTTCTTTTCTTATTGATAGGCTTATTAGTACGAATATAATCAAAAATATCACACAAAAAAACAAACAAAGGCCAAAAAACAACCACAATTATTGATAATATCGATTACAAAACAACTATAATAACTATGATAAAGAGTTCCTCTAAATAAAAACATCATTCTCCACTATTTTATAAACCTTTACGAAAAGGATACAATGGTATTAAAATATCGATTTCATTCTCTTATGATTGAATCCGATTGATTTATGTATTTTATAGTGTTATAAAACTTAAAACACTATAAAAGTTACAGTTCAGGATTAAAACAGCAAAAATACGATCATTTTAGTAATATAATTGAAATTCAACATAATCATACTTACATCCAATTTAACATAAAATAAAATTTACATAAAATTATATCTTTTATAAAAACCGATCCATTAAATTTCGCGTGTAGCGCAGACCTTCCCTAGTACTAAATATAACATTTCTTGTATTAGTATATCTGTCGTTGCTAGATGGGTACATGAAACCTAAAACCATCTCTAATGGTTGTCTTCATTTTATCTTCAAAAATACACTTTCTTCAAAATAAAGTAAAAAATGAAGCAATATCTTCTCCAATACATTACTTCATTTTTTTTTGTAAAAATAATATTCTAAGTATATTATATTTCTATTTATCATTAATTATTATAACACTTTATACTTTTTATATTTATTAATTTTACTCAACTATTTTATTTTAACAATAATCAACCACAATTGTTAGAAATTCAATTTTATCATTTATTAAAATTATTACATATAACACAAACAAAAACAACAATACTAAATTTTAGGAAGAAGCACCATCATTATATTTTTTTCCACAAATGATCAATTAAATTGTTTGAAGTGGGAAATGAGAATTTTTATTTTAATTCTTCTACATCGAGCAAAAAAATCTTGAAAATAAATATTATCATCTTTTCGGTATCAACCTCAGTTGATGGAATTCCTATGCTTACTTTAATTGGTGCATCGAGATCATGCTCATCCTCGATTATCATATTATGTAAAATTATACACGTAGTTATTAAGTAGGGCAATTTTCTTAAATAGCCATTTTTAAGTTTTTGTCACAAAAATAGTCATAAAAAAATAAAATGACCAAAATAGACTCTTTTTTTTTGAAATTTTGATTTTTTTTTTTTTTTTTAAATTTGAAACCCTAACCCCAAACCCACCCCTTAACTCTAAACCCTAAAGTCTAAATTAGTTAACCCTAGGGGTATAAATACATATAAATGCATTTTTTAGCTTCAAAAAAAATATTTTGGTCATTTTCTTCTTTAAAAACTATTTTTGTGACAAACAAACTAAAATGGGCTATCTAAGAGAATTTCTCTATTAAGTACTATTTTATGTTGTGTTAATAGAGTAACAAGTGATATACCAGATTATTAAGTCACATTTTATGTTGTATTAAGTATTTTATGTTTAGTTTGCTGTTATCAACCATGTATTTCACTTTTATATTAATTTATAATATTATTTTTCATTTAATATATCTTTTAAAAATATTTAAGGGAAATTCTCTTAAATAGCCTTTTTTAGTTTTTGTTACAAAAATAGCCATAGAAAAATAAAATGACCAAAATAGCATTTTTTTTTTGAAATTTTCATTTTTTTTTATTTTTTTTTAAAAAGTTGAAACCATATCCCCAAACTTACCCCTTAACTCTAAACCCTAAAGTCTAGATTAGTTAACCCTAGAGGTATAAATGAATATAAATAAAAAAATTAGCTTCTAAAAAACTTATTTTGATCATTTTCTTCCTTAAAAACTATTTTTGTGAAGAACAAACTAAAAGGGCTATCTAAAGGAATTTCTCAATATTTAATATTATAAATTAATATACTCCCTCTGTTTCATAATAAGTGTTGTTTTAGCTTTTGCACATAGATTAAGAAAATATCTAATTTTGCATATTTTCTATAAAAAAAACATCATTACACATACACCTAATCATATTTCAACTAATAGAAAATTAACTGGAAAATAAAATCAATAAATTATGTATTGAAATCCTAAAACGACACTTATTTTGTACCAAAATTTTTTCTCTAAAACGACACTCTTTGTGAAACAGAGGGAGTAATAAATAAATATTATAAACTAATTGGGTTATGTTAATTAAAATTATTTATTTTATCCTAAAATAAGAACAACTAAAAGTTAATGACCAATTTATAATTTAGAAAATTCAACTTAAAAAATGAAGTTATGAACAGTATAGCTTCAAATTTGAAACAACACGGATTATTGCTTCATTTTAAAGCAAGAAATGAAATACCATTAGAGTAAAAATTACTTTAAAATAAAGTAAAAAGTAAAAATGAAACAGCATTAGAGATATTCTAAGAAATGAAACATCTAATTTACAATGAAATTTGATACATTTATATGTGCACAAAACTAAAAGAAAATCTAAAACTTTTAATTTGAAGAAACAGAGATGCTTTTCATAAATTAATAAACGCATTAAGAATTGATATCTTTCTAAGATATGTTTT
Organism: Sinapis alba; assembly: GCA_012274485.2. Taxonomy (NCBI): domain Eukaryota; kingdom Viridiplantae; phylum Streptophyta; class Magnoliopsida; order Brassicales; family Brassicaceae; genus Sinapis; species Sinapis alba. Next base: position 722,109 of record MU105722.1, on the reverse strand, counting down.
CCTATATTCGACAAAATATACAAAACATATGAATTTTGAACCAAAAAAAATACAAAGCATATGAACAAAAAAAGATCTTGCAATCTTTTTTTTCCTTTTTTCTTTTTGGTAATCAAGATCTTGCAATTTTCGCACGGAAGAAAATAAACACGACGACAACCAAAATGTTTTCTAGATTGGGACTTTAAACTATGTACAAAACAAGACAATATCCAAAGATAAATAAGCAATTCTCTTAAATAACGTTTTTAAGTTTTTGTCACAAAAATAGATTTAAAAAAATAAAATGATTAAAATAACATTTTTTTTTGAAATTTTAATTTTTTTAATTTTTTTTTGAAATTTGAAATCATATTCCTAAACCCACCCCTTAACTCTAAATCCTAAAGTCTAAATTAGTTAACCCTATAAGTATAAACACATATAAATAAAAAATTTAGCTTCTAAAAAAAACTATTTTAGTCATTTTCTTTTTGAAAAACTATTTTTGCGAAAAACAAACTAAAAAGCTATCTATAATTTTTCAAGAAAAATATACATAATAATATAATAATATCCGTACACCAAAAAAAAAAGAGTTTAAAACTATCGTCGACCAGACCAACCGTCGTCGAAATTCAGATGATAGCTCCGGAGATCGTAGCTGCACTGAATATTATGATTATCAATCTTCCTCGACAGTCTCAAACGCGATTTCAGCTTCCAAACAAACTGCTTCACGAGAACGCGAGGAGGTTTCCCTAAACATGATGATGAGAACGCAAACGCCACAATAGTTCTTTCCTCTGCGTTTCCTAGCTTAGCTGAGGCCGTCGTGGTTGAGCTTCCGATTCGTTTTCCCCATCTCCTGAACTGAAATCTCTTCAAACTCTGTCGGTTCATAGGTCGTGTGCCTCTCTCTTTTTGTGTGATTTGTGAGAGTGAGAAAATGTAAATGTAACTAAGAAGCAAAGAATGAGATAAATATTTAAAGGGAGAGAGAGAGAGAGGTTTCGGCATTTGCAACGTGTATATTTCCAATTCGTGGCCTTAAAGTACATAGTCAACTAGTAGTCCAATGTGCACCATTCTCCACCATATATCCAATTGTTTGTTAAAAAGTTGATATTATAAAATTAACTTAACCTATTACCACTTCAATAGACCCCGTGATGTAATATGTCTTAGTTTTGGCTAAACGAAATCATCTATAGCCTATAGGCCGCAAACTCATTGTCTTAGACCATGATTAAAGGCATATTTTTAACGAAGGTTCTTAGCAGAATTTTAATATTGAAAAAGTTAAGAACCGACTCTTAAATATTTTATTTAAGAATTAATTCTTAATTTTTCATTTGTGAAAATTACGAACCAGTTTTTAAATTTCGCTAAGAATTTTTTTAATCATGCTCTCAGCAAGGTTTTAAAACGGTTCTAATAACAGCAAAACAAATAAAATAAAAGGGTTTAGACGACAAATTGGCAGGAGTTTTTTTTTTCCAAGGATGACATGAGGTACTAGATAGAACATCAATATATTATCAAATGTTTTTTTTTGAACAGAATATATTATCAAATGTTAAACACACAAAATGCACCTTTCGTTTTATCCTCTTTATTGTTTTTTTCTTCCTTCAGATTTTACAAACCAGTAGTTATATTTAATAATTTTATATTGGGCAATTCTCTTAAATAGTCATTTTTAAGTTTTTGTCACAAAATAGCCCTCGAAAAATGACCAAAATAGCCTCTTTTTTTTGAAATTTTTACTTTTTTTTTTATTTTATTTTTTAATTTGAAACCCTAGGAGTATAAATGCATATAAATAAATTTTTTAGTTTCTAAAAAAATATTTTAGTCATTTTCTTCTTTAAATACTATTTTTGTGAAAAATAAACTAAAAAAGATTATCTAAGGGAATTTCTCTTTTATATTTGGTAATGCTATACACACACAGACACACAATCACTCACTACTAAAATATGAATCTCGGTTTACAGTAGAGTAATAATTACATTAAAAACACCAATGAGCTACAAATTCAAGCTTTATGTAGTAGTGTTATTATATTTTGTTTCTCTAAGATATATATTGAGTAGTTAGTTTATAGATATGTTTCATTATTTGGTTAGTGTCAGCTCCACATCACAAAGCCTAATAATGTATGGGTCATTGATAAACCCGTCCCACTTTCGGGTGGAGGAGAATCAACGGACAACGGTGAAACCAAAAAGTCTCAACGAAATAATCATTTCAACTTTTGAAAACTCCTTTTTATCAAAAAAAGCATAGTAATAATCTAACGCGAACTCGTTTTCACTCCAGTTGTTGGTGTTCTGTCTGAAATTGTTGCTAGAAAGATTCAATTGAAGTGAGATTCGACTATTAGTTCTTTTTTTCTTCACAATTTTTTTATAATAATTTTCTTTTATAGAATCGAACCATGATGGGAGTTGTAACTCAAGTGAGACTCAACCAGATTTGAATGTTAGTTATACACCGTCCATACCATAAATGATAACTATTTTACGGATATACAATTGATACAAAAGAAAGAAAAGAATATACCAAAAAGAGCAAAAAGATTATGCCTAATACTAAAAACAGAGACCCCACGCGGCAAGTGCTTTCATTGTTTTACCTGACGTCAAAGTAAAGAAACGTGGAGAAAGACAACGATGTATAACAACAAAGAGAATTCAATTTCATAACAACCAAAGGAAATATCTCGAACCAGCAAATACAATTCATTTCTGGATCTTTTTCTTTCTGTTACGTATCCATCATTCATACCCATTTATTGAATCGATTGTGACCGAAATTTGAAGTCATACCACTCGATTTCTACTCGCAAACGCAAGTGCCAGAAAATCCTAATCAATCTTTCATAATATATGTGACAAAACATCTGCATCAATATGAAGTTACCTTGAAGATGCTGATGATCTATGGCCATTAAGTTGTTTGGTGGCATTTGCACAAAATATTGAATACGTACAAGCACCAAACTCTTTCGTCGAGCTCACCTATAACATATAAACACAATACTATCAATGTCACTGCATAAAATATCTCGAGAGGGAAAAAAACATATTTGTTGAGAAAATGATTTGGAGAGGCAGGTATGATGAAAAGTAAAAGTACTACATAGTTGTGCGTAACTTACAGTCCTTGTGCTCGTTTAGATCTTTATCGCAGCTACAACATCTGCAGAAGATAAGGAGACAGATTTATAGATGTCGGTTTCTAGCTTCTTTTTAGATTCAAGAAATTATATGAAACTCATGCTTGGAGAGAAAATTAACCTTGCTGTTGAGGCGTCTAGTTTCAACTGTTTCTCTTTTTTTTGAACACCAACTTGCTTTTCATTCGTTCAAACTCAAACTTTCGAAATACAATAACAAGAGGGAATTAAACATCCTCTTTGGCAATAGAAACTCCATTAAAACAGATAAATAAGATAGGTTTGATAGATCTTCAAAAGAAGTTGACAGCGGATTCAAGACGATGCTTAAATGCGTCGGGGAGCCTTCACGACAAAGTCGGATAGCAAGAGAATAGTCACAAAAAGTGACATTAACGTCCAGATTTCATCTACGAAAAACACCGAAGCGAATTCGATTGCATCTTCAGGTCCCGAAGAAACCGCTACATAAGAATACAAACTGATGAAGAAACTGAAGCAGACACTCGGCAACGAGTCCGAGGAAACACCTCTTTCCATAGAAAAAGGATATGATGATAAAACCTTCTCCTCAAGAGAGGAAGAAGATCGAAATAGGACCGATATTGGTGAATCCACCTGTAACAACTTCACACAAGCAAAATATAGTACTATCCGCACAAAAGGGATCCCGGTGAACCCACCGGAAATCCTTGAAACCAAGGGTGAACCCGCACTCAAATAATTGATTATTAACTTGGGTATTGGTGGGCTTTGGGTTATACTGGTGCTTTCAACCATCTTAGTGGGCCAAGCCCATGGAGGGAAGACTTTCAGGCCTGAGCAATCCAAGCCCGAAATCGGGATGTGCTTGATGTTCTGTTCGCCGGGGGAGGAGCGATCGACGACGATTGACGAGAGGGAGGCGAAGGACGGTGTAAAGACTAGCTCACCGGAGCTAAAGAGACTTCCGGCGAGCCTGAGAGGTGGAGTACAACAATCGTCGGGCTTCCCAGGAGGGTCGACGGTAAGGGATTTTTGCAGCGCAGAGGAGGTAAAGGCGGAAGATGGAGAGCTCGTCTTTACCATTTCTCGGTGTGGGTCCGAAGCCTTGGTTCTCTATTTCAACTGTTTCTCTATTTCACCAAAATACAAATCAAACAGGTGTTACCTGTGTGACACCATGATTCAAAATCTTCAGAAAAATGTTTTACTTTAAACAAGAATCAGAAGACAATTATCACGGTTGCAGTTTCTGTGTATGATTACAAATTAAAGAACATGATGCATAAAGAGCAATTACATGAGTTTATTATCTTCAGAAAAAATATTACTTTAAACAAGAACAGAAGACAAAAACCTTGCTTGTAGCTTTTGTGTATGAGTAATGGATTATCACAAAAAATTAGAAATATGCTGCATAAAGAACAATTACATGAATTTATTCAGGTGATATGTATTCAAATATAGGCTAAAATTTATTCAAATGAAGATTATAATATATTTTCTTTGTCCAAACTGTTTTTTTGAATCATATGCTCTAGTACTCTTAATTGATTTTTTTTATGTAATACTCCTCCCCTTTTAATTAAGGGAAATTTACTAAAATGATACAAATTAATTACGTTATTACTAGAATGACTCATATTTTTCAAAAATTATTAGAATGTTTTTCTGGCCGAAATTGCCCTTGTCCATAGTTATAACAAAAAATAAACATTACCAAAGTGTCCTTTACATTTGATCGTTGGCATATTTATTTTCAAAACAATAAATCTATTGACTAATAAGTCTGTTTATAAAATCTTTTTAGAAAAAGAAATCTACCACTAAAGTGGTGTCAAACTTTCTTATAAACGTCAAATTTGTTTCCACGACATATTTAATTGTCCGATTTGAATAAAAAATAGATTTTACGGATATTTCTGCGAATGAGGTGGCAGATTTGTTATAAATGATGATTTTTGTGTTCGACTTATATTAAAATGTTTGACTTATTTTCTTATGACAGAGTTACATATCCGACTTAAAATTGTTGGTTAACTTTTTAATTTATGTGGTGATAAACTTTTTAATTTATGTAGTGGGAGATTTGTTGACAGAAATTTAGGTTTTTGTAAACCAAACTTAATTTAAAGTAGAGTTAAACCTGGTTTAAATTAATTTCGAATTTGGTTTATTTTAGTGTAATTAAGATCAAAATTAGATATATTTTTTTTTTTGTAAATGTGTTCATCTCTTTTTTCTTCCTTATCAAGTTGTCTCCTTTCATGGTGGTTTAATGACTTGTTGCAATCTTTATTGCTTGGAGAAAAATCGATCACATTAATTTTTGTATGTGGAAAGTGGAAATTTGAAAGAAAGAAAAGAAGTGGTTATTTGAAGTGGCCAATAATTAAGGTAGTAAATTACTTGAAGCTAAGCTAACGAGGAATTTAGATACGAAGATTTTGTAAAAATCATATATGAAGATTATGGAATTGATTTCACATATATGATGAAAGTCTCGGTTCACATCTTAACCACCTACTTGGCTGTAGTTAGCGTACTATGTTTCTGCTGCAAACAATTCTTTTGGGGCGCGTTCATGGTTGGAGCTTTGCTGCAGTTCTTGTATGTTAGTTCACATCACTAACCTTTTACTTCTATACAATCAAATTCAATTTCAATGGTTTATGGCTGATTGGTCTTTTGGTTAGTCCTGTTTTTTTTTTCACTAACATGACTCTAAACTTTGTTCTCTTCCACTAAAATGTTGTTTTTTTAACTAGAAAGCACAATTAGCATATTAGATTTGAGACATTTTGATCAAACAAATCATCCACAACTTCTATTCATGATTTGACAAAAGGAAAACATGAATCATTTAACAAAATAGATTTTAACACCCCTAATTGCATGATAATCTACAATTATATCTCTTGCTTTTCAAGAGACATGAGCTGATCAAGTGGTCTTCAAAACTTCACGGGCTCTAGCGCTATGATATTGAAAACGACAATGAAGCATCTCAGACATCTCAATGAAGAAATCAGCATCTCATCTCTGAATCAACAAAGGATCTTCAGCAAAACATATGTATATTGATGTCATCACGCTCTCCACTACAACCATTCCTGGACCCACCTGAAAACCAACCAAAGAAATATATAGAAAATTTTGGTTTCAGCCCATTGCAATTAAGGATTCTGCACTTTCTCAAGACTGATTCAAGATTTGTCTCAGCCCATTGGCTATCTATGCAGCAAGATGTGATTTGTATAAGACCAGAAGAAGCTGGATATACTTCATTGGTTATTGCTTCTTCGGAATGGGATTGGTTCAGCTGTCTTCTGCTTTATCTTCACATTCAGTTGGTTGATTCTGTTGTTTTGTTCAGTGGCAGTCAAGCAGCCTCGATCCTTCATGCTCTGCAATGGCAACAGTGTTTTCCATCACTCTCTATACCAGGACTGAACCGAGCCTGTGCTTTTACTGATCATATTATTTTGGCAGGTTCTGGTTGGTTCAAGTCTATACTTGATCTCCTTTATTGTTCTCTCCCAAGACCACCAGAGACTCCCCAATTCACATGGTTTTCAAGTCCAAGATGCAAGTTCCTTACATCTTGAGGGGGAGTATTAGAGTATGTATAGGTGGTTTGTGGTATGGTTAGTTAGAACCGGTATAAACGGATAGCTTATGATGTATATAAACACTTGTATCTTCTTCATTTACGATTAACAGAAACAGTTATATATTTCAAGATTCTTGAGCTCTCGTCTTATTCACAAGATCACCTCGTTTCTGTTCAACTTCAGTTCATCTAATAATTTGTGTTACCATACTCACTCCTCCTTCCTCAAGCTTCCCCATTTCTTCACGACAGAGGTCAGCCATTTACCGTTTGCGTGTGATTGGTCGCCAATAAACAAAAGTTTGACACTTTCCAGTTTTTTCCATGTCTCAGAGCTTTGTTTGCTTGTGTAGAATCTGTGTTATCTGTCTGTTTAGGTTTGAGAAGAGTGATTAATCTGTTTCTGTTTATGATTCTGTTAATTTTAAGACAATTTCGAAATTAATATGAGCTGTTTAGGATCCGAGTATCGATTTGATCAGTTTCTGATAATGTAAATGTTTCATCAAATCTGTTCTGTTTTTAAAATTAAAAGCCTGCAATGATTCTGTGCTGTGTTTATTTCTGAGTGTCTGTTTCTTTAAGAACTTGTTATGTGCCTTAGATATCTTGGAAACGTTTGAAGCGGTTGAGTTTTTGTGTAAAGTTTCAGACTTATTCTTGTTGGAGTTTAAAAAGGCGAAGGTACTAATGAATCTGACATGAGTTGTGTTCCAGAGTTAATAGCTGAAACTGTTGATGATTCAAAGTTAATCTTATTAAAATTCTGAATCTTGGCAGTAAATAGCTGCTATCTAATTGAGCGTCTTCCCAGGAACCTTGGGAAACTTCAATCGGGCAAAGTTTTGATGCTTCATGGAAACCGTATCAGCTGTTTGCCTGATGAATGTTACAAGAACTCTCTTTATTACAAGTTTCTATCTTATTACAACAAATTTTGTCTTCATTATGGTTATTATTTTTTGCAGTGGGTCAGTTGATTTGGGATAGCCTTGCAGATAACGTCATTGAAGAGCTCCCTGCATCACTCTCCAATCTGGTTCAGTTAAAGTCTTTTTGCTTAGACAACAATCAAGTGAAACAGGGAGAGCAATTGAAACGCGGTTTTGTTTCTTCACCTTCTCTTTTTTTAAAGATTTACTGAATCATTTCTATCTAATTATTGTGAATCTCTTAACATATACTGTTTTTTTTTTCAGATTCTAGATGGATTGCTGAAAGATTGCAAGACTCTGCAAAATCTCTTAACAGAAGCGAGGGAGGAGAGATAGATGAGAAGCTTGATGGTGGTGGAAGAACATAGATGTTAGGGGTGATTGTGAAGGGTTATTAGTGGTAGATTGATAGTATGTTTGATAGTTTTTGATGGTATGTGTAAACAAATAAATGTTTTATGGTTTTGTAAACATTTAAATATTTTTTAGTTTTTTATAGTATGATTAATAGTTTTTATTACAAATATTCTAAAGATATATTACATTTAAAAAAAAAATCAATTCATAATTATTTTTAATAATTTTTTGGATAACTAAAAAACAATTGCAATACTTTAAAATCAACCACATGAGTTTTGATAACATTTGTATCATGTTATTATAAATATTAACAATTGCGTAGGGATTATCGCTATCGTTGTTTATTTAACTATAGCATCCGAACAATCCGCTATTAAAAGTGCCAGACTTATTATAACTAGTGCTGTCAGAGCGGCTAAGGAAGCGCTATTATACATGACTAATAGCGTTTTTCATCCGCTATTACTACCTATATTTCTTGTAGTGTTTCTACCTCTTAGTACCTTGATATGATTTCCTACAGAGGATTCAGTGAAGCTTTACTTCAGTTGTCGGCTAGAAAGGTTTTGGGATTCTTCAAAGGTGGATGTATGTAATCTATGATTTCATTGAAGGCACTGATTTTTTATAAGGAGCTTGAAGTGGTGTTTCGATGTGGACCGATGACAGTGATGAGGCAGATTGTGGATATGTTGGTTACTGCCTATACATGTGTGGATTGTGCAGAAACATATGGCTTTCTGGGTAAATTTTAATCAAAGATGTAAATGATGTGAGAATGGACCTCTTTAGCACGTTTTGTGATTTTGCTATTAATGAAAGATCTTTAAAATGCATTAATTTTTGAGTATAAGATCCATAGACTCTACCTTTGACGGAAGACCATTGTCTTGTCGTTTATCGAAAGGCATATCATTTTAATTATGAGGCGGGGAAGGTCCATGTCCTCTGTATAACAATATTATAATATACTTAAAAACATAATTTATTGATATTAAAGAAGTTTTGGTATTTTTAGAAGATACATTTTTGACCCGACACTTTTGGGTAACTTGTTAAAATTATTAGTCAAAGCTCATATCCGAATAAATATTACTGTACTATTTTTTCACCTATAAATACTGATATATATCACATTTATGGAAATATAAATAAATAAATAAAGATCGTATAAGAAAAGAAACTTGTTCGAACAAAAATAAATAAAGATCAAAAGTTCTCACCAATTCATTGATGGCGAGTGATGAAATCATGCATACGCAACCTGAATGTTTAGGTATAAGTGAATAATTATTGGGTTGGAGTTTGGTTTTTGATTGATGAAAAGTATTTCTCAATAATTATTTTGTATGTTTCTGTAGCTACTGATGGAACCGATAACTATTTGTATGATCAATTATGGAAGTTATGTGCTGGTCATCTATTTGATCCTCCAAAAGTTGGAGAAAAAGTATATTATTTTCCTCAAGGGCATATAGAGCAGGCAATATTTTTTTATCTTTTACAAAATTATTATATTCTTTCACATATATTTTGATTTGCAAAACTTACTAAAATATTTGATGGTATTATCAGCTAGTGCCATCTATAAACGACGAGCTATGTCAACTAAAACCAGTTTTTAATATTCCTTCAAAAATTTGCTGCAATGTTTTTAGTATCAAGCTTAAGGTATGTTTCATTGATTATTTATGTTTCTTATTTATTAAGGCGCATGAGCTATACTGAGTTACTGTAAATGGTATTGATTTGGGTATATTTTTATGCATGGTCTTAGGTAGAGACTACTACAAATGAAATTTATGCCGAAATTTCATTGGTGCCTGATACATCTGTGAGTGGCAAAATAATATTTTATTTATTTAATAACTTGATTTCTTTAATAAATATTCTAATTAATATTATGAATTTCTTTTAGGAAGTTGAAATCCCAACTCCTGAACATGAAAACAACATAAAAAACATTAACTATTTTACTAAGGTGTTAAGTGCTTCTGATACGAGTAAAAAAGGTGGTTTTGTTTTGAATAAAAGACATGCCACTGAATGTCTTCCTCTGCTGGTATTAACACTGACTTACATTGACTCAAATTGTAAATTTCTATATAACATTTGTATCAAATATTTTTAGGATACATCTCAGCTAACGCCAAGTCAAGAGATAAGTGCTAAAGATATCCATGGTCATGAATGGAAATTTAAGCACACTTTAAGAGGTAACAACTTTTTTATTGATATCAAAATATGCGTGTAGTGATTACTGATATTTATTTTCTTACAAACAATCAACTAGGTACACCACAAAGACATCTTTTCACATCTGGTTGGAATGAGTTTGCAAACAAAAAAGATTTGGTTGTTGGAGACTCTTTTGTATTCCTTCGGTATATTTTTTTCATTTTACATCTCATTTGTTTCTTGGACTTTTGATTTAATTAACTATTTTTATCACAGAGGAGAGAATGGGGAATCACGAGTTGGAATCAGAAAAACAGCTCATCATCAACAAGAGAACATACCATCATCATTAATATCAAAGGAGAGTATGCACCATGGTGTAGTTGCTACTGCATTAAATGCTATCAAAAGGAAATGTCTGTTTGTTGTGTTCTCTAAGCCAAGGTAGAGAAAAATATTTTGTGAATAAATTAAACATTATGAAAATAGTTTATTCAACAATTACATTTTTTATTTATTAGATGTTATGATATCAGGTCGAGTCAATTCCTTGTCAACTTCTATAAATATATAGATGGAGTGGATAAGAAATTTAGTATAGGCTCCAGATTTTTGATGAAATTTGAAGGAAGAGATTTAAATGAAATAAGGTAAATCTTGAACATTTATTTTAATTTTTTGAAATATGATTACTTACACAAATGATTTTACTACACTAGATACTGTGGAACTATAGTAGGAGTGAGAGATTTCTCCACTCATTGGAAGGATTCAGAATGGCGAACTCTAGAAGTAAGATTACTACTAGTTCTTTTTTAATTATATTGTTTTAATTTTTTTTTTTTCAAAAGTAATTAATAATACCCTCTAACTTTATTTTATAGGTACAATGGGATGAAGATGCAACAATTCCAAGACCTGATAAGGTATCTCCATGGGAGATCGAGCTTCTACCACATTCATCAAACATTCTCAAATCAGGTTTGCTAAAACATAAACGTCAGAGAGAAATACATGAGATTGGTAAGTTAACGCTTCTCAATAAGTTAAAACTACTTTGTAAATTAGTTATCATTCTCTCTCCCTTTTTTGAACACCTTAATTTCTTTCTTCTTATAGGTTCAAATATGTGGGTTCCTACATTGACCCAAGGCCAAGAAGTTGGAAATTCAAGCATACAATCTTCGGTGAGGTACTCATTCCCTACCATGTCCAAACCAAAATACAATGAGCAAACAATTCAAGCAATGAAAGAAACGTCAACCACCACCGTGGCAACTAGCTACAGACTGTTTGGAGTTGATCTAGCCATTCCCAGAAAAACAAAGGATCACATAGAACCAGTTGACTCATATAAGAAACCTAAGATTTCTAAAATCTTTGAAGAAGAAAAGGTTGACCACATCCAAACTAGAAGTTATACTAAGGTATAAAACAGATCACCATCTTCTTATTTTTTACTTATTAGTCAAGTTTAAACTATTTATTAGGTACAACTAAAACATGGATTTTGATTAAAAATATGTTGTTTATTAGAAAATTGTATATATATATATATATATATATATATATATGTGTGTGTGTGTGTGTTTGCATCCATATTTTCATTCTGATCTTAGAATTTTAATAAAAATTACATATTTTTAATAGATTTAGATGACTATAAAGTTCTAATTTTTTAAATGGATATTGATCAGGTTCATATGGAAGGGGCCATGTCGAGAACTGTTGATTTAACTGTTTTTGGTGGATACAATCAGTTGATCGATGAACTAGAAAGACTCTTCGATATCAAAGGCAAGTTGCATATGCAAAATCAATGGAAAATAGTTTTCCTAAACGCTGATGGAGATATGATGTTTCTTGGAGACGATCCGTGGCTGTAAGTTTTTTGCTTTCTTTTTTTCTAAATATTTGGGAAATTTAATAAGTATTATTAACTTTATGTAGCAAATTTTTCAATACGGCAAAGGAAATATTTATATGTTCAAAAAACGATACCAAGAAAAGGAACGAAGATAACAAATTCTCTGAAGGTGACCCAACATTAACAACAACAATCTTACCACCAGATGTCAACAACAATTAAAGAGAGTTTTGATTTTATAAAGTAAACTTGCTTATTTTATAATCTATTAAAGATAAGACTTGGAAATGTGTGTGACTTAAAACTTATAAGTATATTATGGAGTGTATTTGCATTTGATGATTGATGTTTTGTCTAGTGTTTGAAGTTTCTTATATTAAACAAATATCTTTCGTTTTTGTTTTTATTTTTAATATTTTGTTGACAAGTTAAATATTATGGGTGTATGTCATATGTGTTTGCTCTTACACAAGTGTGGTTGAAGATATGATTTTACACTCAAACATTTCAAGGAAAGGAAGCTTGAGAAACAGTGAAAAGCCAGAAAATTTTATATAGAACAATTTCTTGGTACACTTTTTTTCTTGAGGTAACTCTTTTCAGTGCACCAATTTTCTGTTTATATTAAATTTTCCTCTCATCACTTTGATTCTGAAGGGGATTCGGGTCTGGTGTGCCGCCGACCAACGGTGTGGCCTCTTGCCGCCGAAAAACGGTGTGGCATGTCGTCTCCGTTGCAAAATCTCTAAGATGGATGGGAGAAAGCTCATCCTCTCATCTCTCCGCCTCTCTTCAAAGTTCTCTCGTGTTAGGGCTGCCTCTTTGTGCGTCGTCTTTTTGTCTCGTGATGGGTCGTAAGTTTCAAAATAGGTCCTTGGATCGTCAGGCGTGGCATGATCAGGGCCTCCAGCTTCATTGGAGGTGGGTCCTCCTATTTCTTCTCCTCCTGCAGAATGAGTATCTTCTCTAAGGGTTTCCCCTCCGGTATCTGAGAAAGTTAGCTGTGATGCTACCATCAGTAAATCTCATGGAGAACCATATATGTCAGCTCCTGCTGGAGTTGCTTTCGCCTTAACCTCATCTTATACTGGAGTTGCTCCCTTTGACTCGCAAATTGGAATCAACTCTTCTGCTGGTAAGGGAGTCTACTCTTCTGTTGGTAAGCCAACAGGGGTTGAGACATCTGCGAAGCCAATAGCTTCTACTGCTCCTGAAATTTCGAAGTATTTGAAAGTAATCAATGAATCATAATTATTGGAGGAAATCGAGACCCCTTCTCAGCATATCTTGGGGGGGGCTTTCGTTCTAATCTCTGATTTTTCGTGCTTCTACTCCGAGAGTAATATAGGGTTTCTCCGCGATTTCGAAGAGAATAAGTTTATTTTTCTTAGAAGTTCTCAGAAAATGTTCTTGATTGAACCCCTACTCGTTGAGATTTCTCCAGCTTGGTAATAAGACAATTTTTACAGGGTTTGATAGTTTTTATCGTTGCCTTTCTGTTTAGATAGAGAAATTGCGAGCTCGTGTTTGTGCTCTTCCTGTGGCGAAAAGTCGCGACTAGGTTTTTGATTTACTCGAGCACTGCAGTGTTTGCGTAAGCGTTGGCCATATTACCAGCGTTGACGCAAGCTGCGTGTTTTTCTTTCATATTCCCAGACATTGCTTTGATCAAGCGTTTTGCGGCCGTGAGTTAGAGTAATCTGTTCCCCCCCCCTCCTTCTAACGCCAAACTGTGGGAACCGAAATTTGCACTGTTGATTTTAGTGAATAAAGGAAAGCAAAAAGAACCCTACTTTCCTTGAGACCCGGATTCTCTGCGAGAGGCAACGATATGTAACCAAACAAATATGGAAAATGAAAAAGATAACAAAATGAATCTAGAAAAAAATAGATCTTATTTCGAATCTGCGTCAAAGCATTGTGATTGTAACAAAAGATTATAAAAGCTTCGGCCGCAAGAGCTGTCAGCGAGTTATCTAGTTCAAGCTACCTAAAACCTTAAACCTAACTGAGTCGCAGATCGATAACAAAAGACGAAGAAGACACAAAAAGGTTTTGATGATTTTGGACTGGACCTTATGAAAGTCTGCCTACATACCCCTTTGAGGATCAAGCCGAGCGTAGTTCAGTTAGATAGTTTGAACAAGATTTTGAACTGCATGGGCGAGTTCTTCTAGTATGAGTGCAAGTCATAGAAAAAAAACTTGTCGAATATAAAGCCAAGGATTTTCTAAGGGCAGAGAGTTCTAGAATCTCAAGAGAGTCCTCGGCATCTCTCGCTTTGGCTTCTCTTATATACTCCTCCTAGGTCGGTTTGCACCTTTCTTTTCTGCCTTTGGGTCGAATTTATCGCTTTGCTAAAATATTCTATTTTTCTTCAATCTCTGTGATTATCTTTGAAACTTGATAATTATCACACTAATCTCGGGCTCATTCTCGTCTAAAACCGCAAGTGGGCTTTTAGTCGCATTTTTGACCTCTTTAGACCATTTTTCGACTTTGACAGTTTTTACGATTTCTTTGAGAAATCTCCTTACGATACCGGTTTTACAAAGGAGTTTAAATCAATCATACAGTCGTGACATCTGGTGTTTTAAGTTAACCGTCGTTGTTTTGTACGATCGATATGAACTTATGCGAGAAAACTAGTCTTCGCGGTTTTTATCGTAAAATCCCAACGATAACTCCGATCGAAAAGAAACAAGAGACAACATGGTCATGGCCTGATAGAGAGAGCTACGAGACGAGAGGAGAGTGCCTGATATTCATGTGATGCAGTCGTACTCGACTTATGGCGAACTGGTCTGAAAGGATTCGAGCTCACCCTAGGGCGAGCTGACCCGAGGAACCGAGCTCGCCCTTAGACGAGCTGGCCTTTGAGGGACTGAGCTCGCCCTAGGGAGAGCTGACCTGAGGAACCGAGCTCTCCCTAGGGTGAGCTAGCCGTTTGAGGGACTAAGCTCGCCCTAGGGTGAGCTGTCTCGAGGAACTGAGCTCGCCCTTGGGCGAGCTGACCTTTGAGAGACTGAGATAACCCTAGAGCAAGCTGGCCCTTGAGGGACTGAGCTCGCCCTAGGGCAAGCTTACCCGAGGAACCAAGCCCGCCCTAGGGCGATCTAGCCGTTTAAGGGACTGAGCTCCCCCTAGGGCGAGCTGACCCGAGGAACCGAGCTTGCCCTTGGGCGAGCTGGCCTTTGAGGGACTAAGCTCGCCTTAGGACGAGCTGACCCTTGAGGGACTGAGATTGCCCTGGGGCGAGCTGACCCGAGGAACTAAGCTCTCCCTAGGGAAACTGGCCGTTTGAGGGACTTAGCTCACCCTAGGGCGAGCTGACCCGGGGAACTGAGCTTGCCTTTAGCGAGCTGGCCTTTGAGGGAATGAACTCTCCCTAGGGAAAGCCGACCCTTGACTGAGCTCACCCTTGGGAGAGCTGACCCGAGGAACCTAACTGGCCATTTGAGGGACTGAGCTCGCCCTTGGGCAAGCTGGCCTTTAAGGGACTGACTCAGACCTTCTTTGGGTGGTTCAGACGGTTAGAGAAGTGTTGGTTAGTCCTTTCTCCTTTTCATTGTTATTTTCGGAAACTCATTTGTCAAAGAGATCAGATTTCTAATTCGAGAATCCGTTGAACAAACTCTTTTTCTCAAACTTCATTTAAGAGTTTTGTTCCATGAAATGTTTTTCGCAAACTTTCAGGAGTTAATTCTCTCGTAACGATTTTGACCCCAACAATGTGTTGCTTGCTTCTGACCTTATCATGGACTTTGAGAAAGTGTCATGCCCAAAGAGTTCTATGTTGAAGCTTGACATCAAGAAGTCATTTGATACTGTGTCATGGTATTTCTTATGTAAAATTCTTGAAGTACATGGATTTCCACCTATATTCAGAACATGGATCAAGGAATGCACCTCATCTCCGCGCTTCTCGGTTGCGGTGAATGGAGAATTGACATGATTCGTTGGAATTAGAAGCAAGTTTGAGACAAGGTGACTCAATAACTCCTTATCTCTTCATAATGGCCATGGAGCAGGCGGTTTTGAGTGACCTTTTTGGAATCAAGTTGGGAGTGTTTCCAACAAGATATATAGGCTTGTCCTTAAAACCAGGATGCATCACACAAGCAATTTTGCAGCCTTTCCTAGAGAAAATCACATCAAAACGCCATTCATGGACGATGAAAAATTGGTCTTTTGCAAGAAAAATCAAATTTATCACCTCAGTTATTTATGGAAAGGTAAAATTTTGGAGCTATGTGTTTAACCTGCCAAAGATTTTCTATGCCGACTCTCTCTCTGCGCGGATTTGTTTTTTTCATATTCCAGAGGAGCAAGAGTAGCATGGAAGGACATTTGCAAGCAAAAAAAAGAAGGTGTGTTGGTATTAGACTGCTCGAAGATTTCGGGTAGTGTTTTGGCTGAAGTATATGTGGAACTTGTTTACAAATGCAGGATCTCTCTGTGTTACTTGGCTTGGCTGAAAGCAATTGTCTTTTTCCAAGAGACTTTATGGCTTATGGAAGATTCACCAAGACTGTCTAGAGCTGTTAGAAGTAAGCCTGAAAAGTGACACGAACAAGGATATAATTTGTCTTGTTCAGACAATTTCTCAAATATTAAACGTAAAATGATCTCTCAGTTAGAACGGGCCTTGTGGTCGGATGGTAGTGGACGGGCCTAGAACGCTAACACGTTTCAGGTTCGATCTTCCTGTTGCGTGAAACTAAGTCACATTGTTCTGTTCACCTAATGTGGATATGGGTTCATGCTTTATGACCCATTTGAATGTCCTGGAGAAGAAGTCTATCCGCGGGCTTGCGACTCTTCTGGATTCAACTAGGTTAAAAAATTTAAGTTACAAAAAAAGATCTCTCAGTTTGGCTTAATCCGAGTGCCACAAAAATTCGAACATAGTCCATGTCATATTGTGAAATAATATGGGTCATGTAAAGAAGAAATGGTCCTTGATAATCAGGGCCAACTAACTAGAGGAGACAAATAGTGCGATTGTCCTGAGTTCAAATCTATGTCTCCCCGTATACTAATGATTAAGGTACTTAAATTTTTTTTTTAAATATATATATTTTATATAAAAATTTTAAAAATTTAATAAATAAATTTTAAAAATTCCTAATTTTTTATGTCTATATAGTTTTATTTTCATCATAAAATATTACTGATTAAGTCTTAAAACAAAAAACAAATATTAAATAAATATAACTTTTAAAAATTCAAAATAAAGTTTTGTCTTAAAGTCTATAACAGTGTTAAGCCGACTGGCCCGACCATGTTAATAATTTGTTACCTTTTCCTCAACGAAGACAATATAAATCAAGCGAAGATATGAATGATTCACATCAATGATTTTCTTCTTAGTAAAATTAAATTTCTTTTTATCAATTTCTTTTTTAAGTTCTCATGCATGTGACTAAAATGTCTTGTTTGTCTATATTCCAATAGAAAATGATCCGTTTTTTTTGAATTTGTTTTTATTCGTTTTGTCAACTGAACTTGTTAATTTGATTAATGATATTTGTTTATGGAGTAGTTAACATGACATATGGAATGAGCTGTGATGTTCAATAATTCTCAATCCCATTTTAAATTATGATATCTCTGGTAAACAATAAAATCTTAAGAAAAAGAAGAAGATTTTGTATTCTACTCATCCCTTCACAAAACTGAAAGCCAATCTCGATATGCCACAAGAGAGCATTGCCAATGACTCAAAAGGCCAATCTATTAACGATGTCGAAAATAAAATTTATTCTAAATTGGTCAAAAAAGAGATTTTACTAAAGACAAAAATATTAATAAATGACGAATAGATTTCACTTTTCAATGATTAAATTTTTGAACAGAAAAGTTGAAAAACAATAAACCACCAGAAGTATCCAAATTGCCGATAAAGTGTGTGAAACCAGACTGATCAAGAACTGAATGAGTTGTCAACAACTTGGTGTAGTCTCACCATATTAAACAAAGAAAAATAGATTAGAACGTGTAAATGTTGTTGTTGTTTTGACAAAGGGCATAATGTGTGAATGTTGTTACGGATATAATGTAAACCAATAAAGGATTAGGTAAAATTACACATGAATAATCAGCTATTTACAAACTTTATTTAACACAAAAAGATTTGAATGTAGTCCGGGATAGTGTGGTCGGGTGATAAGGAAACGGGGTTGGAACGTTAACACGTTTCAAGTTCGATCTACCTGTTGCGTGAAATTAAATCACATTGCTCTTGGATACCTATACGGATATAAACACATGCTTTATGGTCTATTTGCATATATGGTGAAAAGATCTATCAGTGAGTTGAACTTCCCTTTACAGATTAGCCAAAGTTTTTTTATACGTCCAGGATACCCCAAATTAAAATATATATATATATTTGAATGTATTGTTCGTCTCAATTTATGTTAGAAACTATTATATCTAAAGATTATTGGAACTATAAAAAATGCTAACAACGAATATTTTAGGGAGAATTTGCTCAATATACAAAATACTAATGAAAATGAAGAATATATCACTGATTTTGACATAATTAGATAACTAACATTTATGACCCAAATTATCCGGTTATATCCATGTCTTTCACAGTTGCCCAGTTTCATAAAAAGGTAAAGTTGATGACTTCAACAATTTGAGATATGACTAAAATTTACTGCTTGCTATTTACTCTAAAACATTATAAAACATCCACGTCGTATTCATATCTACCGTATACGTAGTTATTGTGTTTAGTATATATGATTATGTGTGGATAAAAATAAAATATTTTTCATTAAATAGTCTATTCTACTTCTAAACATTGTAAATCTATTTTAATTACAAGTAAGAACCACATAGTGAAGAAGATGAATGCAGACGCTAACCTTACCATTTCCCTCTAAATACTAAACCCTAAGCTATATTTACTAAACCCAAAACCCAATTGTAAACCCTCAACCCAAATATCAATTGTAAATCTTAAATCCAAATATCAATGAAAAATAGAGATTTAAGTGTTATTCCTTTTTTATAAATAGTATAGTAATACAAGAACCATTCCATACTATTTGATTTGCTACTAATGAAGGATATGATAGATTGTTGATTTTCACAAAATAGTACATAAATACA
The DNA here is from genome assembly GCA_012274485.2 of Sinapis alba. NCBI lineage: Eukaryota > Viridiplantae > Streptophyta > Magnoliopsida > Brassicales > Brassicaceae > Sinapis > Sinapis alba. The sequence continues at coordinate 702,883 of MU105722.1, read as the reverse complement.
AGAGTGAGAAGAAATTTTATCTTAGATAATATTGTAATTTTACACAAATAAATACATTAATGAAAATATACTATACTATAATTTTTATCACCGAATATAGTATAGTCGGAGAATCATCTTCTACGCGTCAACACTCATTTATTGGTCCACTATCGTCACTAAACCACCAAATCTAGTTGCATAATAGCCAGAGTATCCGTTGGTGAAAGATTCTGAAACAAAAACAAAATATGAAAATAAAAGTATATATGCAACTACTCTTTTGATTTCTTAGAATTACCAACGTCCAAATAATAACCATTGGAAAAAGAAATAATAGAAAAAATTATTGGCAAATATAAAAGCAAAAGAAAAGGATGAGATTCAAGTGTTTCTCATAATAAAAATGGAGGTTTGAGAAGATGAGAAAAAGAAAAAAAGTTATCCGGTAAGTTTAGAAGGGTAGTTTAGTATATATTTCATAAAATATGTTGAATATTTTAGTCAACTTTTTTTTTAGCTAAATGCTTAGTTATAAATTTTTTTGTTGTATATACAATACAATTTCCCAATATTTTATCCGCTATATCAATCAATCACGTATATTACAACTTGAAAAAAACATGTAGATAAGAAAAGGGAACATAGATTAAAGAGTGTAAAATGAGATTTTGTATACCAACATTTATTATGAACTAGGAGGTTTTTTGCTCCTAGCGCAGTTATAATAACTTTTATTTTAATTAATATCAAATATGATTAATTTTAGATTTTAATTTTATTTGTTTATAAATCAAAACAAATTATTTGTTATTTGTTTTAATTTATTTAGATTTAACTAAATTTCATTAAAATGGAATTTGAATTTTCTAAAAAATAATATTACATTTAATGACTATATTTATTTAAATATCTAAATTATAGAAACTCAGTAACTAATTTTTTTATATAAGATAAATAAACTTTAAAAAAATTATTAATTAAATTCAATAAACGAATCATCAAATGTTCAGCTTAAATATTTAATCTCATTAAACAAGAATAAATTGATAGTCAAAAAAAATGACTATTTATTTATACTGTTTAATAAGTTTTGGTTAAAATGTCAAATATTTAACTATTTACAAAACTTTGACTTGATTAATAACATCTTAATTGTTAAGACCCACTTCTAATTAATTTTGACAAAATATATTTACATAAATTTTCTATTGATATATTTGTAAATATTTATTAATTTACTTTTATTAATTTTAGTGATGATTTATGAATTATTATCATATTTACAAAAATAAAAACAAATAAATTTATATAAATTTATATAAATGTGATTGCTTATGTCATAATTAACTTTATGTCATATTATATTTTTTTAAAGACATATCATTTTCTTTTATGAAAATAACTGAAATGATGATATTTAAATAACTTTTATAAATCACTTTACAAAAAAATATTTAAGAAATACAATTTTAAGAAAACATTTATTATAGATAGCTGATATGACTGCATGTATGAGGATTACGTTATTATCCATATATCGGTTAAAATTAATCAAATATTTGTCAAATAACATACATGCTAACATGTTTTCACACTGTTCTCATAAATAATTTTTCTGTTTTTAATAGATAACATTTAAATTTATACATATAAGTTAAAAATATTTAATTTAATATATTTTAAAAGAAAAATATCACTAATTATTTATCTAACAATAACAACGACCAATAAAAATAAACAGCATAATATAAAAGTTTACATAATATAAGATATTGATAAATTTTACATGATAAAATTTTAAAATGTCATAACTTAGCTTAAAACAAAAGAATTTTTCTAAAATTTTATCTATTTAGAAACAGAAAAAATAACATCATTAAACTTTGATGCATATTAAAGATGATAATCTTATCTTAAGATGGGAAAAAATATTATAATTATTAAAATAAAAACGTCTAATTAAAAAGCAACGTAACAATCAATTTTACTATACAAAATTGAAAATTAGACATCATGTAAAACTGTATAGTTCATTATGTGAACTTGTTTTGGGAAAGAAAAAACTTTAATATGATATCCGTAGTTTTATGCACGTTAGCTATATGGATATGGACTATTGATTTCGACCCATTTGAATACTCAAAAGAGAATTTATCTGTGGATTGCACTTTTTACCCGTAAATTAAGTAGTCTTTAATAGACTCGAGTTTAACTCTTTTGTTTTGAATTTCAACTATATTATTAAAAAGAAATACAAAATAAAAATACCTCTTAGTTTTGCAACTTATTTACGTTAGAATATCACTGTAGTTATAAATAATCCTACCTTTTACTAATGTTATCATTTTCGGTTAATTAATACAGTTTCTTAATACTAATTTTCCAGCAAAAACGACAACAATGACATCAAAAATTTCCATCACTTAACTTTATTTTTAAAAATATCTAACCAACTGGACTAAAAAAATTCGTATAGTGAAGGTTTACCTTTTCTTTTACCTAAAATTTGATCAAATTATTGAAAACAATATATTCATCTGTATATATTAATTTAGTTATTATTTACCACATTTTACCAAATTTCAATTTATCTAATCTTTCTAAACAAATAAAATAAATACATTATTTATATATGCCAGGATATATTACAACCAAACATATTTATTTTTTTGTTATTATTTTTCCCAATTCAATTTTCTAGACTTTTAAAACAAACAAAATAAATTAAAAATCTAAACAATAATATCTTTTTAAGTCTATCTATACGTAATCAGTGAGGAATATTTAATATCGCTACAATATATATAAACTGAATCACCTTATTTATTTCCAAAATTTTATTTTTACTTGCTCATCAATCCACAATAATTATAAAAATTTAATGTTAAAATCCAATCCAAAATTCTTGACCACTTATATCGAATCATTGCTTTACTAAATATCTATATAAATGTTGGATTTGTTTATATGATACTCAGTTTTGGGAATGCATTTACACTAAAACGAAAAATACAAAATTATTTAATGTAATACATTATATTTACAAATATAATTTTTAGTATAAATATAAATTAAAATTTGAAATCAAATATCCGTGCGGTTGTGCGGATGAAGGGTCAGGTTAATATATAGGTTAATATATTAAAAGACGCATATAATGTGTTAGAAACTGTGTACGTGTCTTTTTAAATAATGATTAATAATTACGATTTGAATCTAAATGGTTCCAGCTTATATCAAATTAACTAAGCAGTATTACAATGAATAGTGGGACCAAGTACATATGGTGAGACATTTTCTTGTAATGGTCGTGGACCTTAATAGACAACAACTTTGGTTGGTTTATATATCAGTATATGTATGCCTATTTTGTCTTTTGCAACATATATATACCATCGGATTCAAATAACTATTATGGTAGAGATAACCGCAGCACCAATATTGTGTTATGTGCTCGGATCAACTGATTATGTATTGATGTTGCACAGCAATCTATGTGTATGTGTGTGTATATATGTTTATACTATGAAATTATTTTTGAAGGTAGTATATATTATGTTTTTTTCTAATAAAATCTGATCTTATACTGAATATGTAATTAGCTAAGCACACATTTATATAGACGACCAAGACGGTTGGTTATATTAAATCGCGTGAGCTGGAGTGGATGTTTCTTGCCTATTTCACATCAAGACATGGTTGCCCACTGTCCTCACAGCTCTAGTAGAGTTATTATATATCTATCTATAATGTGCTGTCATTCACATTTATCCCATAGTTTTTTAATTTAAATTATTTGTCACATGAACATGATAAGCTTTATCTGTAAATATCGAAAAGGTACTTAGACAAAAAAACTGTATAAAGATTATATTCCAACTTTTTGTAATGTATTCCAACATTTTTTTTGTTTCTATTGATAAGTGAAACTAATACTTCATCTGTTTCATAGTAAATGTCATTTTAGTTTTTTACACACAAATTAAGAAAACATTTAATTTTGCATATTTTCCATATAAAAACATCATTACCCATTTATCTAATCATATTTCAACGAATAGAAAATTAAACTGAAAAATAAAATTAATAAATTATGCATTGAAAATAAAAAACGACACTCTTTATGAAACAAAAATAAAACTTCAAAACGACACTCTTTGCGAAACGGAGGGAGTACGATAGACAAACTAACATAGTGCAACAAAATTTTGTTATATACTTTTTTTTTTTTTTATGTTGACTAGATACTCTATCTATTATATATAGACATTACCATATTAGAAACAGATCGCCAAAACAAGTAAATCGGTCAACGTGATCAAGTCATTATCGACATGGCTAGATCCTTGTTGCTCTCGCTAACCCTCGGGTTCCTCTTCACCGCAGTGGTCTCAGCTCGTGACTGGAACATCCTAAAGCAGCTCAAAGGAGGCAAGACAACCACAAGCACCAGCCAAAACGGCGTAGGATCGTTGAAAGTATCAAACCTAAACGGATACTGCGAGAGCTGGAGAGTCAACGTGGAGCTTCACAACATCAGAGACTTCACGGTGGTGCCGCAGGAGTGCGTCTGGTTCGTCCAAAAGTACATGACGTCATCTCAATACGAGGATGACGTGGAGAGGGCCGTTGATGAAGCCATCCTATACCTCGGAAAAACTTGTTGTGAGAAGAAGAAATGTGATGGCATGGATGCTTGGATCTTTGACATTGATGACACTCTTCTCTCCACCATTCCTTACCACAAGAGCAACGGCTGCTTCGGGTAAGAATATTGAATGGTACCATACAGATTAGGTTCGGTTTGATTTGAGAAATTTTCGTTTGAGTTTTGGGTGGAAGTAATTATTGAAATATATATAAATGTTTTAAGGTGAGTATTTCTATTTAATCCGTTATATGTTATTTTATAACTGTTATAATAAAGTTTAGATATGACAAAATTTTAATTTGTTTTTTTATATGAGTGGTAGAACTTAGTTATCAATATATATATAAACAAAAATGGTTTCTTTAGACTTTGGTTAAAGCAAATAGAAAGGCTGAATGTAATGAAACAAACATTGGAACCGATCGGGTTATAAGAACAAAACTTGGTTTAGTAGCGGGTTAGTTCGGTTTGTATATCTTCTGGTCCTTCTGGATCGCATTGCTCCGGTTTATAGTAACCGGGACTGAAATGTTACACTGATTTGAATCATCAGTGGTGAGCAACTAAACACGACCAAGTTCGAGGAATGGCAAAATTTGGGAAAGGCACCAGCGGTTCCAAGCATGGTGAAGCTATTCCAGGAGATCAGAGAGAGGGGCTTCAAAATCTTTTTGGTCTCTTCTCGTAAAGAGTATCTCAGATCCGCCACCGTCGAAAACCTTATTGAAGTCGGTTACCACGGCTGGTCTAACCTTCTACTCAGGTATATATATATTCCTCGGTTCAAGTCTCTTTTGATTGAATAGGTATATAAATAGGTTACATGTCAACGTTCATATAAATCTATAATGAGCAACCAACATAATTAGAGCTTTCTGGTATAATATTATGATTTATGAACCGGGTATAATAAAATTGCAGGGGAGAAGAGGAAGAGAAGAAGAGTGTGAGCCAATACAAAGCAGATGTGAGGACATGGCTTACAAGTCTTGGATACAGAGTTTGGGGAGTGATGGGTTCACAATGGAACAGCTTCGCAGGTTGTCCAGTTCCCAAGAGAACCTTCAAGCTCCCTAACTCCATCTACTACATCGCTTGATCAAATCATATTTACTACTCTTTGCCAAAAAAAAAAATAAGATCAGAGTTTCACTCATATTCTTGAGTCTTTTGATTCTCCCCCTTCCTTTTTTTTTTCATTTCTGGTTTATATACCAAGTCAAACGCTTATGAGTGATATATGGAACCAATATCATGTTGAATTCAACTGCTTTTTCTTTATTTATATTACCATTTTGGGCCTATAAGAAATCGATTTTGGGCTTTTTTAGAAAAGTTAATCTAATCTCTCTATCTGATTTGGAACTGATGAAGTTCATATATAAGATCAAAGAATACATTCAGCAAGACTTAAAGTAGGTATACATAATAACTTGAAAGCTACTCTAAGTTATACAAATTGTAAAGAACTAAAAAGGGCAACAAACATCAGAAGAAGTTGGAAGCTCTCAAGCAAATAAATGTATAAAATAAACTTCGACTAAACTGAGCTGTCCCCTTCTTCCACCAAATCGTTTTTTTGCTGCCTCTTGAAGCTATCTTATGACACAAACCTCAGACCCAACCTCACCTCACAGTTTGGTACAACCTTTAGCTTCCTCTTAACATTTTTCCCTTATATTACTGCCAAAGTTCCCTTTGATTTCTTCAGTTATCAAAACCCATAGTCGCATACATTTCTCTATCTCTCATTTTGCTCTGCTTCGGAGCTTAGCTTGCCTCGCCATGGAACCAAAAACCATGGCAAGCTTCGACGATGAGGTAAAAGAGAAAACAATAACAACAAATATCGAAACTTGTTTCCTACGTTTTGTTCTTTACCAAATTATTTCATTAGGGTTCGCATAAAAATCTCAAAGTTGCTTCTTTTTTTTTGTGAATACAGCATCGTCATTCCTCCTTCTCGGCTAAGATCTGTAGAATCTGTAGCGACGAGGTCAAAGACGGCGAAAATGGGCAGACATTCGTGGCGTGCCACGTGTGCGCATTCCCTGTTTGCAAACCGTGCTATGAGTATGAACGTAGCAACGGTAACAAATGTTGCCCTCAATGCAACACTCCCTACAAACGCCACAAAGGTAAGAAGTAGATTAAACCCTGGTTTGGTCTTAACAAATACATAACCTAGCTGAACTCTCAAACTGGTGAATCGTTCTATTTGAAGGCTCTCCAAGAATTGCTGGAGATGAAGAAGAACAAGAACACAATGGTCCCTTTGATTCAGATGATGAGTTGAATACCAAGAATCGCAAGGATGCTTCCTCCATTCACCAGAACTTTGCCTATGGATCGGTAACTTAAATGACTTTGATCCATGCTTTCCAATTGAAATAAAGATTCTGAGTATTTTCTGGGTATTGCAGGAAAATGGAGACTACAATAGTAAGCAGCAATGGCGTCCAAATACCCGTGCCTTCTCTTCCACCGGAAGTGGTATGTTTAGTACACATGTGTGGTTTATATAAATGTATAAGAGCAAAGTTTGAGACCAGCCTTTGTGTGATATGATTTTGAAGTGCTGGGGAAAGAGTTTGAAGCTGAGAGAGATGGTGCCACAGACGCTGAGTGGAAAGAACGAGTTGATAAATGGAAAGCGAGGCAAGAGAAGAGAGGTTTATTGGTTAAAGGAGAACAAACAAAAGACCAAGACAGCCAATCTGATGAAGAAGAATACCTGTAAATAAAAAAAGAAACAATATAATCTTTCTTTTTGACCTAGAATAATAAAAAGACTTGAAGCACAAGTAACTATGTTCTTGTTTGTTTTACAGAGACGCTGATGCAAGACAACCTCTCTGGAGGAAAGTGCCAATCTCATCGAGCAAAATCAGTCCTTACAGGATCGTGATCGTTCTCCGTCTTGTCATCTTAGTCTTCTTTTTCCGTTTCCGTATCTTGACACCAGCCAAAGACGCTTACCCTCTCTGGCTGATCTCAGTCATCTGCGAGATTTGGTTCGCGCTCTCTTGGATTCTTGACCAGTTCCCAAAATGGTTCCCCATTAACCGTGAGACCTACCTTGACCGTCTCTCTATGAGATTCGAAAGGGATGGCGAGAAGAACAAGCTTGCACCGGTTGATGTGTTTGTCAGTACGGTGGATCCTCTTAAGGAACCTCCCATAATCACAGCCAACACTATTCTCTCCATCTTGGCCGTTGATTATCCGGTGAGTAAGGTTAGCTGCTATGTGTCTGATGACGGCGCTTCCATGCTCCTGTTCGATACGTTGTCTGAAACGTCAGAGTTTGCGAGAAGATGGGTTCCCTTTTGCAAGAAGTACAACGTTGAGCCAAGAGCTCCAGAGTTTTACTTCTCTGAGAAGATTGATTACTTGAAGGATAAAGTGCAAACTACTTTCGTCAAAGATCGCAGAGCAATGAAGGTCAGTGAGAAATAAAAAGAAAAAGATATTTACTTGCCACACAAGCTACTAAACTTTACATTCTTCTTAATTGTTTTGCAGAGAGAGTATGAAGAGTTTAAAGTGAGGATCAATTCTTTAGTGGCTAAGGCTCAGAAGAAACCTGAAGAAGGATGGGTGATGCAAGATGGTACACCATGGCCTGGGAACAACACTCGTGATCATCCCGGGATGATTCAGGTCACATACAGATTCTTCTCTTTCGATAACACCACATTTGGATCTAAAACAAAACTACTTTGATATTCTTCAGGTGTATCTAGGAAAGGAAGGAGCTTATGACATTGACGGAAACGAATTGCCACGCCTAGTGTATGTGTCGAGAGAGAAGCGTCCTGGCTACGCTCACCACAAGAAAGCTGGAGCCATGAATGCAATGGTAAGCAAGCAAGTAAGCCCATCAAAAGAAGTAACTGTTTTTTTGCTGATAATGGTTTTTGGATTGTGCCAGGTTCGAGTCTCTGCAGTGCTCACGAATGCTCCATTTATGCTGAACTTGGATTGTGATCATTACATCAACAACAGTAGAGCCATCAGAGAATCAATGTGCTTCCTGATGGATCCGCAGCTTGGGAAAAAGCTTTGTTATGTTCAGTTCCCTCAGAGATTCGATGGAATTGATCGCAACGATCGATACGCCAACAGAAACATCGTCTTCTTCGATGTAAGTCATCATCAACCATTATCACCAAAACAGCACTCTAATTCTACAAAACCCCTTAAAACCTCTTTGGTTTTGTCAATCTTTGCAGATAAACATGAGAGGTTTAGATGGGATTCAGGGACCAGTCTATGTCGGAACAGGATGCGTATTCAACAGACCAGCACTGTACGGATACGAACCACCGGTGTCTGAAAAACGAAAGAAAATGACTTGCGATTGCTGGCCGTCGTGGCTTTCCTGCTGCTGCGGCGGAGGTAGCCGTCGAAAACCGAAGTCGGATTCCAAGAAGAAGTCAGGGATTAAGAGCTTGTTATCTGGACTAAGAAGGAAGAAGAATAAGGACAGTGCAACGAAGATGAGCTATTCAAGAAAGCGATCGACGGAGGCGATATTCGATCTGGAAGACATCGAAGAAGGGCTTGAAGGGTACGACGAGCACGATAAATCGTCTCTAATGTCGCAGAAGAACTTCGAGAAGAGATTCGGAATGTCTCCTGTGTTCATCGCATCAACGTTGATGGAGAAGGGAGGGTTACCGGAGGCGACGAACACGAGCTCACTCATCAAAGAAGCGATCCATGTCATTAGCTGTGGATACGAAGAGAAGACTGAGTGGGGCAAAGAGATCGGATGGATCTATGGATCAGTGACAGAAGATATTCTTACCGGATTCAAAATGCATTGTAGAGGTTGGAAATCGGTTTACTGTATGCCTACAAGACCAGCTTTCAAAGGATCGGCTCCGATCAATTTATCTGACCGGTTGCACCAAGTGCTTCGATGGGCGCTCGGTTCGGTCGAAATCTTCTTTAGCCGTCATTGTCCCTTATGGTATGCTTGGGGAGGCAAGCTCAAGATTCTTGAACGTCTCGCTTACATCAACACCATTGTCTATCCTTTCACTTCTATTCCTCTGCTCGCTTATTGCACTATCCCAGCGGTTTGCCTTCTCACCGGCAAGTTCATCATCCCCACGGTTAGTTTGATTCTTTTATTATTACCCTTAAACTCTTAAATGTTCATGTTTTTACCCCTAAGGTTTATAATGTTTACATTTCCCACCTTGATTTTTCTCTTTGATCAGATCAACAACTTTGCGAGCATATGGTTCCTCGCTCTTTTCATATCAATTATCGCGACGGCGATCTTGGAGCTTCGATGGAGCGAAGTGAGCATCACTGACCTCTGGCGTAACGAACAGTTCTGGGTGATCGGAGGAGTCTCCGCTCACCTCTTCGCCGTCTTTCAAGGTCTCCTCAAAGTCCTCTTCGGCGTCGACACAAACTTCACCGTCACATCCAAAGGAGCCTCAGACGAAGCCGACGAGTTTGGAGATCTTTACCTCTTCAAATGGACAACTCTTCTCATCCCTCCCACGACTCTCATCATCCTCAACATGGTCGGTGTTGTCGCTGGAGTTTCCGACGCCATTAACAACGGGTACGGCTCGTGGGGACCGCTTTTCGGGAAACTGTTCTTCGCGTTTTGGGTCATCGTTCATCTTTACCCTTTCCTCAAGGGTTTGATGGGTCGACAGAACCGAACTCCGACGATCGTTGTGCTTTGGTCGATCCTCTTGGCGTCTATTTTCTCGCTTGTTTGGGTTCGGATCGATCCGTTTTTGGCGAAACAGACTGGTCCGTTACTGAAGCAATGTGGCGTCGACTGTTAATGAGGAAACTAAAGACTATAAAATGTGCGTTTTGTATCGCGTTGGCGTTTTGGCCGCCCTTTTGAGCCATCTTGCTTGGGGTTTTACTCTGTTTTGGTGTTATTTCTTTTATTTGAGCAAACAAGTTATGATAAAAGGATCATATAAAATACAAATAAATAGAATGAATCACACCACATATGCAACAAACACACAACGATTTTGGTTTATTAAACACAAAAACACCCAACACACAAACCAACTAATCTGATGTTTCACTCAGTCTAACCAAACATGTGTGGAACCGTGAGGAGCCATTAGAGCTTTGGACATCATACTTCTCCCTACCTGCTTGTGGCCATTGAGTGACTGTTCCAATAGCCACCAACTGTTCCGATTATAGGTGATTCAGGGCTTCTACTTGGAGATTTCCTTGGAGAGTTCGTCGCTGAGAACTGTTTTATCTCCTCTGAAGTTAACGCGCCCAGTATAGGTCTTTCATCGTAGCTTTGAGCCGGTTTTGAGTAGTATTTCTTCTCGGACATTGCGGTTTCAACACCCATAGAGACGCTGCTGCATCCGCTGGTCGTGGTCTGCGATGTGGATAACCATGTCGAGAGACTAGCGTCAACAGCTGGCACTTCTTGGGATCTCTGTTTCTTGAATTCATCTCTTGATTTTGGTTTCAAGCTGAATGATGGTAACTCATCATCAAACCCATTCTCCTCTAAGCTGAAAGATGCATTTAGTTTATGTTCTTCATCAGAGATTGTCACGTTCTCCTTTCGAGACTGTGTCTGCATTGTTCTTCCTTTGGATTTCACAGCTTTCCACTGGGTTAGATTCTCGATAGGGTTCAGGACAGCGTTGACATATCCGGTTCTGTCTCTAGCACTCTTGTCTTTATTCAAAACATTATCCACAATCTCCTCGGTGTAGACTTTGTTGTTATCCCAGTTGTGCTGCTTATCCTCATAATCATCATCATAATAGTCTTCATCAAGCAGACCACCACCATCATCATCATCATCAATATCCTCTAGATCACTTTCGTCACAATCTGTTACATCCTCTTCCTCATCGTCACTTTCTCTGCAATTCTGGTATCTATGGTTTGAAGGATAAGACACTGACGAGTTGGAAGTAACATCGCTCCCCTCAGATGAACATGGTGCCAGACTGGACTTCAAAAGCTTCACCTCTTCTTTCTGCTTCTCCTCTTCAAAGAGCTCAACAGATTCATCTACTGCGATGTGTTCATAAGTTTTGACCTTGGAGTCAAAAGTCACTCTCTTACGAGTTGGACTCGGACTGCTTCTCTCCTCAGCTTTCTTGTCACTGAAATTAAAAACAACAAAAATCAGTTAGTCAAATCTGTTTAAGCTAATCACATGATACTAGCTACAAGAACAAGTAATCAACAGTTATTTTTCTAAAAGGACAGAACAACACTAACCTGGTTGGAATAACAGAAACCTTAGTGACTTCCTCAACAGCAGCAGGAACCCTAAGATCCTTTGCAGACTTGGGAACTTCCTCAACAATTGGAACACTGAGATTCAGATGAACATCCTTTGTAGAACCCTCAGAGATTTTCTACAGATAAAATTAAAAAAAATATATACTTTAGATCAGACAAAACCAAACATAAACTAAAGCAGGAAACTTTGTCAAGATACTACAGAAAAAATCAGCTAGCTTTAACTGCAGCACTCAGAAAGAGAAATTACATTTAAACGAGGCTCCTCCCTGCGTCTCTGACGCCGGCGATTCTTCCGGCCACCGAAGCAACCTGGAAAGCAACCCATTCCTTCGAGAGAGTAGAAGATAGAGTTCCTTCGAGGAGCTTTCACAAATTCTTGATCCAAGATTAAAGAGTCGACATTGATTTGGGAGTGTTTAGGGTGTCTTTTATTTATTCTTTTTCGATTTCCTTTTCTTTTTACTTTTTTTTTAATTAAAATATTTAATTTTAGGGGGAAAAAAGGAAAATGACCGTTACAGTGTCTGAGTCTCTGACCCCACACATAAGGCTTTGAAATTGGACCGTTGCTCTGTGGGCCCTAGCTTTACTATAAAGAAATATAAAATAAAAAAATGGGCCGTATTAACCCAATATATTATGAGAAATTCACTTAGATAACCCCTTTTACGTTGATTGTCACAAAAATAGTTTTTAAGGAAGAAAATGACCAAAATGTTTTTTTTAGAAGCTAAAAAAATCATTTATATGCATTTATAGTCCTAGGGTTAACTAATTTGGACTTTAGGGTTTAGAGTAAAGTGGTGGGTTTGGGGTTAGGGTTTCAAATTTCAAAAAAAAAATAAAAAAAAAATCAAAATTTCAAAAAAAAAAAAAGTCTATTTTGGTCATTTATTTTTTGAAGGCTATTTTTGTGACAAAAACTAAAAAATGGCTATTTAAGAGAATTGCCCATATATTATCGGTCCACTGAATTTCACTCGTTTATGAACTGCAGAATTGCGGGCACGGTCCATATAAAATGCGGTATATATACAGCCGTGACACGTGTACGGATGATATACAATTGCGGGTAGATTTCTAGGTGCAAATCTAAAGAATATATTGCAATAACCTTTTGACGAAATCTCACTAACATATATTTATATATATATATATATATATATATAATAAATAATGCTAAATTTTTGTTTATATTTAAGTAAAACAATTATGTTTTCCTTCACCATGTACAGCAAGAAAAAAAATCATAAATAAATTTTTTGTAAGTATAATTAATTAATATGTAATTAAAATATCTATAAATACATTTGAAGTAAATATCTATAAATATAAATTATATAAAAAATGTTACAGATATTATATTCTAAATTTATAATTCACTGGTTGTAAAAACTATATATATAATTTAAATTTATTGATTAAATCATTTGACATAAAACTATATAATTCATATGAATTCAATATAATTAATTATAAATATTTTTTATAATATGATAAATTATATATAAACATAGCTTAGCATGAGTGATAGTCTCTTCCGCTATTCCGCATCTAGGACAGAAATTATCGCAACACATATTATGTCTTACCAAATTTCTCGTCACTGCCACTTGTCCTGAGATGAGTTGCCACATAAGATGGCGTATTTTTGTGTGGGGTCTTGACTTTCCAAACATGTACTTGGAGTTTCGAGATACTTGGTTCTATGGTCACCATTTGGTCTTCTGCATTTAGCAAATTTCTAACAACCTAGTAACTTGATTTGACCATATACATACCACTTTTGTTGTATCTCCAGGAGAAAGAATCTCATCAGTGAGTTCTACTAATTGCCATACTCCGAATAAAGGGAATATCATACGTTTTCACATAATTCTCTAACCATTCCATATCCCACTCATTCATATCACCATTGATGAGTTCACTAACTCTCATTTGTTAGTGGGGTTTAATTTGGACTTCTAATTTGGTTTTGAATATTTTAGGTTTTGGTTTAAAAGTAGAAAGAGATTAAAAAGTAACTCGGAAAAATTCTAACCTTTTAATAAATCTTAGTGTTACGTGTGTGTAAATGTGCATATATGTCCATAATTAGAAGTTCAAGAAAAGAAAAAAAAAATTGTATGTTCCACGTATTTTTTTCAGATCTTAATTTATTAAATTAAAATCTCAAACTCTATTAGAGAAAAGATATTACAACATAAGAAAGCATCACAAACCCCAAAGTTTACCACATCATTAATATAAAAAAAAACACAATATAAACATATAAATCATCAAAAAATAAGATCGAGGATCAAATATCGAATAAGATTCAGTGAAAATGAAAATAAAATTAAAAATAAAAACAACTATCTAAAATAAGGTAAATGAGTTTTCATAATTTGACTTCCAGGCAAGCTTCAAGATGTTTGATAAAATGATTACATTTTGCGCAACCAAAAGAGTTAAACATTGCAATAATAGGATAAAGGTCATAAAAGCGAAAAGTAAACTTGTGCAACACCGACAAATCTGAATGTTTGTGATTTGTATATAATTTCATACATTAACTAACGAAATGGAAAACTTCCATATGAGACATAATGTCCCTACAAAACTACCACTCAAACCAAGTGTAAGAGTATTATCTATGTCAACATAAACTAAGTGTGACATATATTAGCTAAAAGATTCAACTCTAACTAAGTGTCACTTATATTAGCTAAATACATGTGGAGTGTGTAAAATATTATGTGTGTGATGTATAGTGTAAGCTTTAAAATATTTAAGAAATACTCCTTAGGCCTTGTACTCTAAATAACAGAGTTTGGAGTGTGTTATAATCCGAGTTGAGTTAGCTAAGTAATAAGAGTCTCTTAAGTCATTGGTAATATTTTTTGAGTTTTCTTACTAAAATAAATATATCTTTTGTTATAAATCATATGTGTGTTCCCTAAAGCGCATTCTAAATAATCTTTTGATCCTAAACATCTCCTTTATACTTGTATCTAGTATGTGTTTATAAATTTGGTATTAGAGTCATAGAAGTCTAAGCTATGTTTTTTAATCTTCATATGAAGTATGTTTCCAACCATAAGCTAGTATGGAAGGTAAGCTCTGTGGTTTCCACTTAGTGAATCCTCCACATTAGAAATCCTATTAAACTAAGAAAGAAGAATCAAGAGAAAGATTTATAAGGTCATAATGTTTGAGTACCATGAGATTCAAAAAGAGAAAGAATATGGTATAGCACAATCACCTAATGAATCTCTTCCCTTTACTCTTAGTATTTAATTAACAAATAAACAACTCATGGTTCATGTCATTTCAAAGGATATATAAAAAATCATAAGCATTTTGTTTCGGTTTTTGGTTTCATTTACACTATGGAAAGTAATTCACTTTGTCAACCCATCCCTCTTTTAGAAGAAGGACCTCTAGTAAAACAAATTATTTAAATGAAGTTCAATATGTGAATGACAATAGTAAAATCCCCATTATCCAACTATCCTACTTAATCCATATAAATCGTTTACTAACCGAACTTCTACCTTACCAAAAGTAACAAAACATGTGTTTGGTCCCAAAAAACATGTTGCTAAAGAACTCGCTTACCCTCACAATTAGAACAACATCTGGTCCCATCTATTGAAGAAGAACAAATGATTCATCTCAAGCTCAGCGAAGGAATGATTTACCAAGCTCACGGCTATGCCCATCTTCACTATGAAACAATTTGATTTGTGCTAACTCTCCATTGAATAAAAGGTGTACTAGTGGTAGTTTGGGTGGCACTACTTGACACAAGGTATAGAGAATATCAGCATGCTTGCATCACAACTCTCCAAACAACCTTGAAAGTAGACACAATTTTTATAACACTCTCCCATATTTCAATGTGGCACTTGAAGATCTCCAAATCTACCAAAGCATGCAAATCCAATTACAAATCATTAGTGCTCCACAAATTGGGAACACCTATGCTGTAAATCTTCAGAAACAAATGTCATATCGAGTCCAGAACCATGTGATGGATCTAAGTCTCCCAAGACACACTGAGGATGCATTACTCAATCAACTTGAATATTAACATAGTTTGTTATGCATCCATATTCCTAGAAGTGAGATAGTCAATCTACTTTATGAATATGGATGATGAATTATGAGAAGCTCATGAAAGCAGTATGCCAATTTAATTTGTAGACTCCTCCATCAATAGAAGAAAAGACGGATCAGTCGAAATAGCCTCCAGACAGGTAGAAGATGAAAAATTACATACGTCAAATTTTACACTGAGATCAATATGATCTCTCCATCTGAAGATCCTCTGGGAATAAGAAAACACCAAGTTATGTAATACCCTAACGCATTCAGTTTAATGTAAGGAAGAAAATACTATCACTTTTCTTTCCAATCTACCACAAATAGAGAGAAAATAACATCAAGGCATCCAACCAAGGTTACAACACAAACCATTTCAGATCTTCATAGTGCAGGTAATGATCACAGCAAGGTGATAAAATTTCCACTGGAGTTTTTGAGAATAAAGACAAAAGAACCCAAGCCACAAAGAGATAAAGTCTCATACATATGAAACTTTTTCTACTTATCAAGACACACAACAAATAAAAAATCAAAGTAGACATGAAGCAACCCAATTGTGGGGGTGGGGAAGCTTCACAATCCCATCCAGAGAGTAGCTCACTTATTTAAACAAACCCATATAACAAATACCTACAATTCTGAATTTTAATAAAAGAAAAGTAGCTTGGAGGAAAAATATTGAACCTAATAGTTTTAGAAGGAGCCAAAGAAATCCCGATAAAGAACATGCATACTAATGAGCCACTAAGAGACAAAGATGTAACCTCTAAGAAACTCAAGAGATTAACGTAACGAGCAAACAAAAGGAGTTGCTAGAGATGCGGAGAATGACTGGAAGAGGAAGTGGGATAAATCCGGTGAATTATGAGGAATAGGAGGCTTGGGAGGTTGAAGAGGAAGAGGAGAGTTCACAACTGGTGGATCTGGAAGAAGAGCAAACGACGACAAATCTGGAGGAGGAAGGGGAAACTGCGCAAAAGGGCTTGAAGCAAGCACTAACAGAGTCATGGAAGGAAGAGGAGAGAGGAATGAGATAGTTCTCGTTGGCGGGAGAACAGCCAACACCAACGGTGATGCATGAAAATTAAAAGAAACCCTAACTGGGTTAGAAATCACTTTTTGTATGTTCCAATAGTTAAAAACAGGGCTTCAGCTCCTCAAATTATGACATATAGTAAGCTGTCTTCAGACAAAAAAAAAGGTGGTATGCACTAGTTTTCCACAGACAAATTAACTAAAACAAATCAAAGGAATTATCTATTATAATACACATAAAAGGCAGAACCTACAACAATGTCAACAAACAATGAGACACCTTAGAGGGAGAATCTACAAGGACAAAAAGAAAGAAAGTCAAAAGTATTTGATGCTGAAAATATAAGAGATGAGACAAAAACTCTAACTCATTTAAAATAAACATTTGAGAAAATAACCATTCTTAGCAAAAAAAGAAAATTTTATTTTCAAAAAACAATCATGTTGAAAAAAAACACTTTTAGTTTACTTAATATTGTTCATCTAATTTATAGTATAAGTCATGAATGTGAAAAATATCTTTTAATGACTACTTTTCCATATATTTCACCCATCTACAATGTTTTAAATGTCTACTATATTTCCAGCTTTCTCTTTATGACTTGCGACATTACTTCTTTACCTCTTCTATTTCCAAGAAACTGATCTTTGTATGAGATTTTGCTTCTAAAAATTGTTGTCGTTTGGTCCGGTTATCCTCTCTCTGCCACTGTATAAGGCATATTTCAACCTTGTCTTCTCTTGGTCTTGCCATCGTTTGTGTAAAGAGCGAGATTTGTTCTCCTATATCTTCTTAGGGCAGGCCACTCGCTTTCTAGATCAAGAAATTGTACAATATCTTTTAGTATCCTCTGACTCTTCTATATTGCTTCTTAACATGGTTTCACTTTATGTGTTGTTTTTATTTCATATATTTATCGTTTATCTGATACTTTTTATAATTGCAAAAATTTTGTACTAAAAATTATTAATGAATTACTAAGATGGTTTGGTTAGACTACATCCATGCCAATTGGAGCCGTGCAAACATTAATAGCAAACATAAGTGGTTAAAAAAATCCTATTCATAAAAATGTCTTATAGAATCATTCACTTAAAAAATACTGAATAATAATGCTAAAACATTTGTTGTCTTGTTTTCTTATATACAAATTTATTAACTGAACTTTCAAATTAAATTGTTCCTTAAGAGTTCGCTCTCGGTAGATAAAATAGTCAAATCATTCAATCTTTCTTGTGACATCTACACATTGTAAGATAACAGTCATTTGTTCATGATGATTGATGTCTGGAATGCAATTAAGAAAGACAGAGAACGAGATTCACCTTCTTTAAATCTTTTAAGATGTTCTATTGTCACATGATCAAAATTATCAATCATCTCGATAAAGCTTAAGAAATAAAAGTTATTCTAAGCAACACTTGTCTCTAATGAGTTTTCTCTTTGTAGATTTCATCTTGAACATATTTGTCAATGGTATGATTCTTTTGCAGCCTGAGATCTAGTTCTATCCACTACTTCATACATAAAATATGTTCAAGACCAGATTCATGTTCCTTAAGCTTTCTCAAAACATTTCTCCAGTCACTGAGTTCCATAGTAGTCAATTGAGTATTGTCACTCTCATTGAACAATTTGCAGCATAATCAAAAGATATTTTTTGTTTAGTCTCTTTGAATAACTAGTCAACGCCAATCTTGTTTCTTTTTTTCATCACCCAATTATCTTGTATAATCAAATGAGAGAAATGTCTCATAACACCGTTCTTGGGAAAGTTATAATCCATTAGCATCTTTTTCTCGGATCTTATACAACCATAAAATCTCTTCACTCATTCTATCATTTTTAATTTTATCTAAGTTTCCAGAATTATAAATATTTTATTTATCCACAAAGTTCTTCTAGATTACCACTCTTTTCACTTTTATTCTTGTTCCCATCATCTGCTACATTCAACTTCCTCATTCACAATATTCATATCCTTTGGCTTTCTCTGGCTCATGATTCAGTTTTTCTCCATGATCCTCACTTATATTTTATTCTACTTCTTCTCTTAAAGTACCATGATTTTTTGAAGTAATTAAGTAAACTATTCTTTTTGTGATTTTGCTTCTTTATTTCTTCTTTTTTATCTTTCTTTATTTTGTTGTCTGCTCTATTCGGTTGATGTCTTCTGTTTGATTACTACTTTCTATCAACATATAAAATTATGATTGTTATTCATAGTTTGACATAGTAGATGAAAATTACATTAAAAAGCAATTGGAGATAAGAAAATACAAAGAATAGTTGTACCTCATTCTCAAAAAAAAAGAACAGTTGTACCTAAGTTAGAGTTATTTGTAAGAGAAAGTAACACGAAACTATTTTGTTCATATGAAATCTTAAGCTTCAGAAATCAAAACAAGTTTGTGTCTTCGTGAGAAGAAGACGGTAAGTTGGGACTCAAGAAGTTATTTTATTACTCTAATTTTTGTAAAATAACAAAAACAAATTTCTTAGCTTTTCAAAGTAAATTTTGTAAAATAACAAAAACAAATTTCTTAGCTTTTCAAAGTAAATTTAACTTCAATTAGTAAATTAATAATGGATTAGTAAATGTCTTTCTTTGTTCTGGTCCATATTTAGCCTACTAATATTATTATAAAGTTTGAAACTTGACCTTACAGATATTTATTGTTATTTAAAATTATTGACTAGTTAAATATACTGTTAAATGTGTTATGAAATAATGATGCCCTAAGTCAAAGTTATTTTTTGTCAAGAGAAACAATGCCAATAAATATTTATTACAATATTTTATTATTCTATAAAATAAATTAATAAACATACAATAACTGTCGCATTAGGGAAAAAATACTTATTATTATATTTTATTAGCTTTATCAAAACAATAGTCAGAGTCAAATAGAAAATAAATCGAAAAGAAGAGATTTATTTTTTATGTACCCAAAAGCTTTAAATATTTGCGTTACTATTGGGTTGGTAAAAAACAGAGATATGGTAAAGAAGGGAAGGTATTTACGTCATTAGTTTGCAACGTATCTCTCTATATATTGTCATAACCCTACAGATTCCATTTTGCTCTCTCATTCTTTTTTTCGCTCCTTCTCTCAGCGTCTAATCCCTCTTTCTCTCACTAATTCTAACAACTATATCTTTGTTTAAAAAAGAGATAAATATAAAAATATTCATCTCTGATTATCTTAAATTATCGTGTTTCATCCGATTAATTTCAAAATTACTGTTTCACCGCAGTAGTTATATTAGTGCTGACGTGGCATACATCCAATAAGAAACGGCCATGAATACCAAAACGATGCGTCTTCCGCCACGTCGTATGCTGACGTCATCAGACAAAAGAATTCTCCCGAGTGTCGTCACCGAAAAACCGACGGAGACAACCGTAGCAAAGCCACCACCGTCGATGAAATCTATTCTCAAGAAAACTCCGACCGTGGCAGCTCCGGCAACGACTAGGGCCGCCGAGCAAGGTGGTTCGAATCAGCTCCTTGCAGGTTACCTGGCTCACGAGTATCTAAGCAAAGGCACGCTCTTCGGAGAGCAGTGGAATCCGGCTCGATCAAAATCGATTGCTGAGGGGAGGAAGAATGATAGAGAGCAGAGTGATTGTAAACGGAGGAGATATGAGGAGGTAGCTGATATACTCAGGGCAGAGGGAGCCTTCATGCCAGGTATCGTCAATCCTTCACAGCTTGCCAGATCCCTTAAATTGTGATGTGATGGCGCTAATCAACGTGAGATTGGACACAGAAACATTCCTCCTCTCTCCCTTGTGTTAGTTTTTTTTTTTTCTTTTTTTTTTGGGATTAGATGTAATGTGTTATTGTAAATCTGGTGATTATGTTGAAAAATCGATGGCCGATTTAAATATTTGCTTTCCGATGTGCATGATAAATTTATTTCATCAGCGTTTTCATTTTGTTTGGGTATTATTTTTTTGTACATTTGTGGTTATCAATGCATGTTTCGGGTTTTGCAAATATTCAAGTTTTAAAAATTACAAAAACGTAGACAGCCCCTTCCCCTTTATATCAAATGTCATCAGACGAAAGGATCAAACAATGGTGCTGTTCGTTTGGTTGCCGCAGGTTTCTGCGTCAGCGTCGGCGTCTGCGTCAATTGTTTTCCGATGTGCATGATAAATTTATTTCATCAGCGTTTTCATTTTGTTTGGGTATTATTTTTTTGTACATTTGTGGTTATCAATGCATGTTTCGGGTTTTGCAAATATTCAAGTTTTAAAAATTACAAAAACGTAGACAGCCCCTTCCCCTTTATATCAAATGTCATCAGACGAAAGGATCAAACAATGGTGCTGTTCGTTTGGTTGCCGCAGGTTTCTGCGTCAGCGTCGGCGTCTGCGTCAATTGTTGTTCGTTTGGTTGCCGCTGACGCTGACGCCGACGCTGACACCGATTGTTGTTCGTTTGGTTGCCGCAGGTATCTGCGTCAGCGTCTATAGCTGCGTCAATTGTTGTTCGTTTGATTGCCGCGGACATTGACGCTGACGCCGATTGTTGTTCGTTTGGTTGCCGCAGACGTCGACGCTGACGCCAGACGCCAGACGCTGACGCCAGACGCAGGTTTTTCCAGCGTCCATTTTTCTTTGACGCCGAACGCTGCGTTTTGACGCAGACGCAGACGCAGGTACCTGCGTCAATGAAACGAACAAGATTATTGACACAGACGCAGACGCAGAAACCTGCGGCAACCAAACGAACAGCACTAATGATTAAAGTGATCGCTGCAACTTACGGACGCCGAAAAAGAGTTCATCATTCCTTTTTATCATTATGAACGCCGTCGCTGCTGCAGCGTTCACGTGCCGAATTGGCAGTAAGCATTAGTCGAAAAAATTGTTGAATCACACCAACAGAAAAAAACTGGCACTTTAAAGAATTGATCTGAAGCTATTTACTGATTCGTGGTGGTGATGCAGAATCTTTTTGACTCTCAAGCATATTTTCTTTGTGATTAGGATCATGGCATTGACATTTAACTGCATCATCAACCCAGTCAGGCTCGAATCTTGCTTATACTCTTTTTACCTTATCTTTGATTATAGAAAAATTTACTCTTAGGGACACTTTATAAGTTTTCAATTACATTTTAAGACACATTGGACTTGCCACACACATTTTGTGTGCTTAAAGACACTAACACCCCTTAACTATACCAAATTTTACTTTCTCATTCATCTTCTCTCCTAACTCATTACAAAACCCCGACAAATCCATCCTCTTTTTTTGAATGAATAACAAGTTCATCCTCTTTCCTAACTCAATTTTACTTTCTTTTAATGCTCTAACTCTGATACTGAGAGTTCAAAAAAAAAATTCAAGAGAAGATCGTTAGGTTGGATGATAAGACCAAAGATTGTAATGAAATCGATCATGGCAGAGTTCGGGATTCACCGTCGCTGAGCTCGGGATCCGCCATGGCTAAGCTCGGGATCCGCCATGGCTAAGCTCGGGATCCGCCGTGGCTGAGCTCGGGATCCGCCGTGGCTGAGCTGAAGGTAGATGCGGTAGAGTTTGAACCTCTTTCCAGATTTCGTTGGAACCAATCAACTAGATCTGAGCGTCGGTGAGAAGTTTGATCCGTTCGAAGAAACATGACAATGATGAAAGAAGCCGCCATGGTTTCTCAGACAATCCGTAGCATGCTCACTTCTCCAGGTCTCTCATCTCCTCTGTTTTTTTTCTTGTCCTTCTCTTCGATGCGAGTGTAGCGTTAGTCATCGTAATCCTTGTCTATGTTATTCTGATCTTACTTAGGCTAAAATCGCTTCCTTTAAAGACAACTTATTTACAATGGATCTGCATTTTGCTTCATTTTCAGATCTGTTTATGGATGTAATGACTCTTTCTTATTACTTACCTGCACAGCTTCTCCTAATTTATGTCTGAAAAAGTGAACTTTGTTTTAACTCAAGTTTATTACCATCTCCAATGGTTTTATCTCGAAGACCAAGACACTGGAGGATCAGTTGTAAGTATGAGTTCATCAAGAACTGATGTTTCTGAATCGGAGAAAGCACCGTACGGAACCAACTATGTTCCGCCTTATATTAAGAGTCGTACACAATCTTCGTACTTTGCTGCACCTTCACCTCTTAATCATCTTAGGTTCTGATTACTGTATTAATTGCATCTTCTTATGTCATGTTTAGCTTTGTTTCACAAAATCATGTCCACAAAAAGAGCATCCACAAAAATACATATTCATCTCAGGTCTCAAACTTCCACAAATTTGACCCACACTTTCATTTACAGTCACTTTAACTTATAGAAAAACCATTTTCTAGACAATTCCAGTCTAGTTAGGTTACTCTTTTTGCTTTTATGTAAAGTAACAATGATGTTGTGTTCTTTGTCATAAGATAGATTCAAAGTGCTGGAGTTTCTCATAGTTTCAACCTTCAAGAGAGTAACACTGTCTTGGCTAATGGGACTCAACAGAAGCTGTAAATCCATCAAGAGAAGCTGTAAGTTACCAAGAGCTCATTCATAAATAACCGTTGGACACGTTTGAAGTTAAGCTTTGTTTTTCTCCTTTGACATGTTTGAAGTTATTAACTTTTTAGTTTGTTTAGCTTTGTTTTCATCACCCAACTTTTGTTTTTCTTCATGGACACGTACATGGCTGTTTTTGGTTTGAATTTAGGACACATTGACATTTATAACTATAGCTTTTTTAATGTCACAACTTTTTTTATCTATATTGTTTAGTGTTTGAGTAATCCACATCCATTCGATTACCTATCCACAAATTTAAGAGATCTCTTTTTTTATCAATGGTCATGTTGGCGTCCACATCCACAATATAACCAAATTTTTTGATCAAAAAATAAAATAATAATTTCAAACTATTTCGAAATGGTGTTAAAAAAATATTTCGAAACAAAAACAAAAGTTTCGTGTGCTATCGGAACCGTAAGCCAATTTCTCTTTCGTTCCAATAAGGGCATAACCGTCCACACTCTCTCTAGGCCCACCATAAAGTGCCCTACAAGTAGAAAGTGACTTTATATGCAATGGAAATCATATGGTAATCAACTCTTGATTATATGTATCATGCGGTTTTAGTGTCTCTTCGACTTCTTGGTTACGCAATCTTTTTCTTTTAATAATGAAAACCCACTTACAACTTCTTACTTATCAATTTTTCTTTTAAGAAAACATCTTACTTTTTTTTTTTGAACACAGAGAAGAAAACATCTTACTTATCGTTCAATTTTTGTTTTGGACACCACTTATCTCAGTTAAATTCATTACTGTTCTAGTTTTAATTCATTAGTGTTCTACTTTTAATTGAAATACTCTTAACATACAACTAACTGTTTCTTTTTCAGCCTTTTTTGCTCTTTGTTTTCCTTTCTAACTCTTACTCTCTCTTATCTTTCTTGACAATCTATATGCTTTGGAAGCTTTTTTCGTTAAGATACACACTTCTTACCTTTATTTTGTTTTGTGTAATATGATTATATAAATAAAGAATGGAGAACCTCTTGGATAATTCTCAAAAGGTAGGTGAGTTCTTTATATAAATATACATTTCTTTATTCATCATCTTACATTTTGCCTCCTTAATTTTTTAAAATTATGTCTAGAGCAGAGCTGCAGATTGGAAATCCGGCTATATCTAAAGCACTGTGGCCCACATTGGTTGAGATAGATGGATCTCTTCAGTACAATCAGCTGGATTTATACATATATGCATATGCAATCATTTTAATTTGTAAACTAGTTTTTGACAAAGGCTGAACATTTTCATTTCCAAAACTATAATCGAAAATCTATTAAAAATGTGGTGAAATAGAAAATTATGTGTTCCATTTTATTCCTAATACTAACAAATGTTTATTTAGGTTTAAGGATGTGTACTTTACAAAAATAAATTTCAATATATGTAACATAATATGTGATAATGAGATGATCTATAACTAATTTAAAATGGTAATCAATTTTTATAAATGTGAATTCTCCAGGACTCTATAAAATTTATTAAGCAATTTAAGGTTGTAATTTCAATATTGTTTAAAATATATTTGTTATATATCATATAATGCAAATAATGTTTGATACATTTATGATATTTATTACACTGAACACCCAAACATCATTTTAATTTTCAAAAATTGTATTGTTTGTAATTACATATCATCATACTTTTAATGACATCAAAATATTTATTTATATTATTGCACAAATTAACTTGTTTTATTATTAACGTTGTAAACACTTTAGATTAAGAAACATGTTGGTGAACAAAAAAAGTTTAAGAAACATGTTTTTTACATCTCAGATACATATTACTAACATGCTTTGTCTAATAGTCCATATCGAAAAAACAAAATTTTGTAAACCTCTGGTCAAGATCACCAACGCAAACTCACAAGGTGAAGGTAAGTTAGAAAAAGTGTGTTATCCTACGGAGAAAGTGAGCTAGGGGTGAGTAGGCTGAGGGATTCTTCTGAAATCTTTGCCTTGCGACTTATATGACGCTTATTTACACAACCCACCTCCTGATGAATCTGTTGGATAAGGCATTATTTGCTTTGTTATATCTCTTTGTAGGATGTGAGAAATGATACCAAGGGATCTTGGATATGGAGGAAACTTCTTAAGCTTCAGTGAATGGCTTACGAGTTCAAGAAAACGGAGGTTCAGAATGCGGCAACAACTCATTTTTGGTTTGATAATTGGATGGGGAGATTGATTGATGTTACAGGAGCCATAGGAACTACGTACCTTGGACTCAATAGAAGGGCAACAGTTCGTGAATCTGTCACATTAGAGGGCTGGAGTATGAGAGGTAAACATAGCAGGAGATTTCATACATTATATAATCAAATTGTTGCAGAGCCAGTGCCAAATGCAAGTCTTGGTTATGATGTTCTTTGGAAGCATGGTGAGGATGACTATCAACATAGGTTTTCTGCTACTAAAATGTGGTAGAAAATTCAGCCCAAGCGGTCTAAGGTTGATTGGTCTAATGAAGTATGGTTCATGCAAGGGGTTCATCAATATGCTTTCATCACGTGGTTAGATGTGTGGAATATACTTCCCACAGGAGATTGGATGAGGAACTAGGATGTCACACTGGGATGTTACACTGGGATGTGGATTGTGTGGAGAGAGGGATGAGACAAGAGATCATATTTTTTTGCTTGTCATACTGTTTCACGGTTTGAAAAGGTTTGGTGAGAGGATTCTTTGGACGGAGGAAAAATCCTTATTGGAATTTTACGCTGGAAGAGATTAAATGGAATAGGCTTCATTGACTTGATGTTATATTGGTTAAGATGGTCTTTAAAATGACCATATATCACTTATGGAGAGAATGAAATGAGCGAAGTCATCATATGGAGTGGACACAAACAAAACATCTCCATAAGACCATAAATAGAGCAATGAAACAGAATTATGTCCCTGAAGTACAGTCCACATCATCGAAATGCAAGATTGTTACATAGATGGTTACTTGCTAAAAAGGGTGGTTAAATATTGGATTCATGTCATTTTTTAATTCTATTTCTTAAGACTAGTCTTTCTATAGTCATGATTTATTTGTAAATTTGAAATTTTATTAAAAAAAACTTTGCAATTTCAGCCCAACACAAATCGAAAGACAAAATATAAAAACCGTTCAATTTATACAACAAAAAAAAACAAAAGAAAGAAAAAAACATATCTAGAAAAAATTTTCTCACGGAAAAAGGTGAGGCAACAATCTATAACTTCTAGATGTGAAAAGATGACCTTATACTTTCAAAATCTAGGGTTCTTTTTCGTTTATTTATCTTTCAAATTTTGTTCGATTTCTCTTAGATTTACTCTTACTCTTGTTATCTGGAATCTGTATACAGATGCAAACATGCAAAGTCAGAAACTATAGATCTTAAATTGATTAGAAACCAAAAAGAACTCATAATAGCATCGGTTGCCAAACCGACGAGCATCGTGTAGATCTGACTTTATAGAGCTTTTCCTTCAGACCAAAATTGTTGGGTTTTAGAACTAAGATTGCATATTTAAAAACATAACACCAAAATCAGATTTTATAGATCTTCTCCTTAAGAATAAAACTGATATGTTTTAGAACTAAGATTACATATTAAAATATATATTATTTTCGTATATGCCGAAAGAAATGATTATTCGAATCTTTACCCCAAGTTAGCAGATAACCTCTCCGCATGTGACTAAATATGTAGGTAAATTTTGATTCTGTCAAATTATGTTTGATTACTAAATCCGGTTATGGTTTGATAAAATTTCTAAATAAGTTCTTATATAAATGTTTCAGAGTGTTTGCAAGTTTAAGGCCATTATGCGATCATTTATCTCTAGTTCTACCAAAATAGCTAAGTATTTTATTCTTACAATTTAGGTCAAATATATCAGTTAGTTATGCATTACATTGTAAGATTATATACTGAAATACACATAGATCAGATGTTACAAATCTTGGAGTTTGAAAAATAAAAACATTTGTGGCATATAATAGTGTTCCTTAACTAATGTGGTTTTATATGTGACAGTAGCTCCTAAAGTTGTAATGAAAGATTCAAAATGGCAATGAAAAGATGAAGCTATAGGTTTAGGTTCCATGAAATAAAAGTAAATAGAAGTATTGATTTAGACTTTAATACTTGTTGAATGATAGGTTAAGAAAATTCACAACACATACCTAGGTGAGATATTAATCATATTCGTCTTGCATAAATCACACCAAAATACATGAGTAAATTGATAAATCTTTGTTATATGTATTGCAATGCTAAGCTGTGACTTTAAATTTCCTTTTGTCGTATTCATCACATCCAAAACAGTATCACCCATAGTTCGTATCTATAATAGATTGTACACATAACCTTTTATTTTTCAATTTGAACACAAAATAGTAACATTTTTAATACATGATAAAAAAACTCACATATAATATCAAGTTCTATTCTTTTAAAGAGAATTTGAGTTGTATTCAATAATTCATCAATGATTTTATTTTCATATTAGGACCAATTGTCCTGATCTTATTGCACGTCCTTGTTCTCTTGTTGAACAATCTGATTATCTTCTTCCTTAGTTTCAACAGTACACATAGATGATCCATCATATTTAAACCTAAGATCACATCAAAATATAACTTAATAAATATCATGTTTATTTTCCCATAAAATATCAACTATAATTTTCACGAATTAACTTATGAGACATATTAATTTATGAGATAGAAATAACTTACACTTCTTTAAATTCCTCAGCCTTTAATGTTTAGATTGATCACTAATAGCTAATAGTTAATGCAATTGAGATTTTCAGATTACCTATTTGAAATAAACTAGAGCTTGTTTGGTTAAAAGGTATTATCCAAAAGTATAATATAAATTTATTGTAATCCAATAATTTACCTTTAAAATCTGATTTTAGCAAATTCGATCAAACAAACAACAATCTTTAATTTTTGTATAAGATAGCTAACAACAAATTGTATACAAAATAAGAAAGAGAAAAGGAATCAAATGTAATAGATGTAATAGCTATGGACACATAAAAACAGATTATATGAACACAAAGAAGATGAATGATAGGTCCTGGAATTTACCACATTTAGGCCATTTTATAGGTCATATTTAGAGTCTATTGTA
This sequence comes from Sinapis alba, assembly GCA_012274485.2. Classification (NCBI taxonomy): domain Eukaryota; kingdom Viridiplantae; phylum Streptophyta; class Magnoliopsida; order Brassicales; family Brassicaceae; genus Sinapis; species Sinapis alba. The sequence goes on along the minus strand of MU105722.1, from coordinate 674,167 downwards.
TGTGTTTGGAATATGTTTTAGAGTATTTTCATATTCATATACGTTTTAGGTAAGTTTGGAGATTTTGGAGCCTTTCATTAGATCACAAGCTGGAAGAGTTGGTGGTACTAAAATATAGGAAATAATATATTGGATAATAGAAAAGATTATTTGATATGTACAGTAAAAGCTATAATTTAAAAATGCAGAGGTCGTTTTTTTTTCTCTCTTTGGTGTCATGGAGAACAGCTGCCTTGTCTTCGCTGTCGAGCAAGCTCCAAAGGTATCTGCTTCCTCGGAGGCAAGACGTGGGTTGGAGCACGCAGGAGGAGTTGGTGCTTAGATCCTGTTCAGTCTCGTGAGGGTCTTGTCCGGTTGCTTCAAAGGTGTCATCTATGGCTTCTTGGCGGTGGCTCACCGTCCCTCTTTGCTGCTGCTCTCCTCTACCTAGTCTCGCTTGGTTACTCCGGTTAATGATGATGGCCGTCTTTACCGGAGTGTAATCTCTGGTTTCTCACTGTCTATCTCTCCTGTTGGCATCCGGAAGAGGTCTTGCAAGTCATGGGTGACTGCTTATCAGTTCTCGATTGGCAGCGAAATTTGATCCAGTTAAGCCTTGTATATGCCGATTGGTGTCAGCTTTTGACAAGTCCGCACATCCCAGTGCCATGACTGTTCTTTGGATTTTCAATGCAGGTTGGGACTCTTTACTAAGTTGAGTGTAGTGGAGTTTTCAAGCCCGACATTTGGTTCCGTTTGGCGAAGGAGGCGAGTGCACAGTTCAAATCCTCGGTATCATTTACTCTTGTAAATTATTCTGAATCGCCATCTTATCCTTCGTGTCGAGCTTCATAGACTACATAGATTCAACAAGGAGGATAGTGGGATGCTTTAACCTCCTGACCCGAATTAACTTGGATGCGGTGGTGACGATGAAAAGATTCGGAGTTCCGTCCACAACTTGGTTCTGTATTCCGAATATTCCAGACCCACCAATTTCTCTGCTGTACCGATTTTTGCTAAATTCCTTGTTGTAATACTTTGTAAGACGTAATTTCGGGAGATTTAATAAAAATTCATTTTAAAAAATGTTGAAACTATAATACTTTATTAATTTTTAGAGTTATTGATTTATAAAAGTTTCTCCATTTATAATAAGAAAATAGCTATTTTCATTGTTTATATATTCATTAAAATTTATAAATTTGAATGTCATATTGTTTTTATTATACTATTTGATGTATATGAGATATGTGTCATACAATCTAATGTGTTTTAGCTATGATTTTATTAAATATCATCAAAATATTATAAAATCTAACAAAAAAATAGAAATAAATTTTATTTTGAATATAAAACAAATAATACAATATATTAGTGTATTATATAAATTGTATATATATTATTAATTTATGATTTTAATTAGACTATATATTTATATGAAATCTTATAAATTATTATCTTATTATTTTATCAATTTTGTCATATTTTGAACCGATTCAACTCAAGACCAATAAAATTTATCATTTATTGTCTTTATTAATTTAGCATGTATTAATTGATAAAGTTTTACTATATGTAGGTTTTTTTATCTAAAAAGTAGTTAGAGCTTTGACCTTATAGTTTTTAGAGAGAAATATATATGTTTTTGGCGTTTCTTAGCTGAATGAATTGAGAGGTTTGATCAACATATGTTGTTGAATCAAGCAAAATGACTATATTAGAAATCTACCTGTGTGGAATCATGTATGACATCATTGTATAATTCATATCAAACAAAGTTGTAAGATATTGTATTAAAAAATCTAATAAAAAAAATACATATTCTTGGAACTACCCTGTGTCTTGCTGAATCTTTACCATTAAAGCTTGTTATAAATCTGTTTGGTTAACTTTATTTAACACAACATTGTCACATGTTAATGATCAATCTGAATGTTAAAAACTAAAAATACAAGGATTTAGTTGAAATTACAATTTAACGTATGATAGCATTTCTTTCAAATGATTTAAGAACCAATTGTTTTTTTTTTTCACCATAATTGTGAAACTTAATGATTGTGGGTGATTCAAGAAGTCTTCTGACCCGATTGATTCAAGAAGTCTCACCCACTTCACGCCAAGTTTGACCAAAAACTAACGGTGAGTACACATCGTCATATACGGTTTGGTCTCATCGACTCATCCTTCATCCGACCGCTAAGCCGAACACAACAGTAGTAGTAGTAGTCTGTAAAACCATAAACTTTGTAATAAAACCAAAGCTAATTCCATAAAAATGGAAAATATCCCCTTACAAATTAAAACTGCCTAAACAGTTATGTAAAATTAGGGTTATGTAAAATTACCATATTAAAAACATACAATATGTAATACCAATAAAGCCGAGACGAACCGGACCGGATGAATTAATTAACGGCGTTTCGTTGCGAGGAAGAGAGAGAGAGAGCGTTGACCTGAGACAGTGGAATAATTGAGAGACTGCCTCTGTGTATTATAATACTATACAAAAAAAAAAACATATATGTGTACAATAATCAACGCCTTCACATATTCAAATCTCATCATCACACCGAAAGTAAAAGGTTCCGGGAAGTTATTCGCTCCTCCTACTTTTCCGAATCTTCCAGTGCGATCTCTGTCACTTTCTCAACATATATATACTAATTATCCCTCCAAGAAACCTGTCGTAATGGCTATGGCGAGTCTCTACCGGCGATCTCTTCCTTCTCCTCCGGCCATTGACTTTTCTTCTTCCGAAGGCAAGGTACGATTTCAAGTTTTCGATTCATCGTTTTTTTTCTTTAAAAAAAATAAAATTAGGTTATTTTTGTTATATATTTTGGTTGGTTGAGCTGTGAGTGAGAGATCTGAATACTTCTAGTTAACTGTTACTACAAGTACTCGGTTTATTACAGAGTTGATGTAATTTTTGTGTTGCTTTTTAGTTACTGTCTGAAAAGTTAAAAAGATGCTCTGTTTGATCTGAGTTGTTCGTTTTATTACAGAAGGGATAGACTACGTTGTTTAACATAATCCGTGTTGCTTTAGCTATTGTCTGAAAAAAATATGTTCTGTTTGTTTCATCCGAGTTGTTTTTTTTTTTTTTTTTTTTTGCAGAAAATATTCAATGAAGCGCTTCAGAAAGGGACAATGGAAGGATTTTTCAGGTTGATTTCTTATTTCCAGACGCAGTCTGAACCTGCTTATTGTGGCTTAGCCAGCCTTTCTGTCGTCTTGAATGCTCTTTCTATTGATCCTGGACGTAAATGGAAAGGTATATATATTACCATTTTTTAGTATCAAGAGAAGGAAACACATCTAGATTGGTTTTTGAATTTTTCTTCGAATAGGGCCTTGGAGGTGGTTTGATGAGTCGATGCTGGACTGCTGCGAGCCACTGGAAGTAGTCAAGGAAAAGGGCATTTCATTCGGGAAAGTTGTCTGTTTGGCTCACTGTTCTGGAGCCAAAGTGGAGGCTTTCCGCACTAATCAGACCACCATTGACGACTTTCGAAAGTTTGTGATGAAATGCTCCACCTCTGAGAATTGCCATATGATCTCAACATATCACAGAGGGGGGTTTAAGCAGGTAACCTTCTGCATGCAGCATAACTGTTGAGTGCTTGTAATGTTGATCGAGATTCTAACAAATCTTTTTTCTTTTTGCAGACTGGGTCTGGTCATTTTTCACCTATCGGTGGCTATAATGCTGAGAGAGATATGGCTTTGATTCTTGATGTTGCACGTTTCAAGTATCCTCCCCATTGGGTTCCTCTTAAACTTCTTTGGGAAGCCATGGACAGCATTGATGATTCTACAGGGAAACGTAGAGGGTAACATTCTCTTTCTTTTTCTATTATACTGTATCATTGATGTAGTTGTTCTTATATGATATGGTCTGATGTTGTGCTGTGTTGTTCCCAGGTTCATGCTCATATCTAGACCCCACAGAGAACCTGGATTGCTCTATACTCTGGTATGTCTGATGCACCATTGATTCTCTTTATATTTGCTAATATAGACTAATAGTTTGGTCTTTTGATTTTGCATAATGCAAACTTTCCTGTCACAACCTTTACTATTTTGATCCGAATATAAATTTAATTTGCCTTGCTTGAAGATCTCTTCCACATGTATTGGCTGAATGAACTTCAGATCCTGATCCCTTCCATTGGTATTTTGGTTATACAAAAACTTGTTTCCCAAACTTGACCGGTTGTAATTTTGGTTATCTATCTATATACCAGTCCTGCAAGGATGAGAGCTGGATCAGCATAGCCAAGTATTTAAAGGAAGATGTTCCTCGTCTTGTGAGTTCACAGCATGTAGACAGTGTGGAAAAAATCTTATCAGTTGTGTTCAAGTCACTTCCGTCAAATTTCAACACGTTCATCAGATGGGTGGCTGAGATCAGAATAGCAGAGGACACAAAACAAAATCTCAGCGCTGAGGAGAAATCAAGGCTCAACTTAAAGGTACTCTCCAGTGACAAAGTTATTCTTCGGACAATCCTAGACTTTTACATGTCTAATAGTCTCGTTAATCTACTGCAGCAAGTGGTGCTGAAAGAAGTGCATGAAACTGAACTGTTCAAACACATCAGTAAGTTCTTATCCACAGTGGATTACGAAGACAGTCTGACATATGCGGCTGCAAAAGCTTGTTGCCAAGGTGCTGAAATCCTGTCCGGATGCTCATCAAAAGAGTTCTGTTGTCGGGAAACTTGTGTGACGTGTGTCAAAGGTATGTCAAAATATGTTTTGAGTCTTATACTAAGTTGACCGGTAATTTTGTTTTGTTTTAACTGTTAAAACCTGTTTCCCTCCTCATCAAGGTCCTGGCGAGGTAGAAGGCACCGTGGTGACTGGAGTTGTGGTGCGTGACGGGAGTGAACAAAATGTTGATCTGCTGGTGCCATCGACCCAAACTGACTGTGATTGTGGTTCAGAGGCAAATTTTCCGGCAGGAAACGATGTGTTCACTGTACTTCTGTTGGCTTTACCTCCACAGACATGGTCAGGGATCAAAGACCAAACTCTTATGCAAGAAATGAAGCAGCTCATTTCCATGGCTTCCCTCCCAACTATGCTTCAAGAAGAGGTAATTTATAATTACCAATCTATTGAAACAATTGACTGTTTTTGATGTTAACATGGTGTTATTTACAGGTATTGCATCTCCGACGCCAACTTCAGCTGCTAAAAAGATGCCAAGAGAACAAGGAGGAGGAGGATTTCGCTGCACCTGCCTTTTGATTCAGCTACCCAAATCTCTCAAATCTTAAGCCTCTCTCTCTCTCTTCACCAATTGAATCAATCCCAATTTCTCAAGCCTAAAATACCCTATCATTATTAGAGTCTCTTTTATTCTATGTATGATTCAAACTCTACTTGTAGCATATTCATTCTATCTTTACTACTACGTTAATAAACCCTATTCTATCACACAATTCTACTGTAGAAAATGTATCACAAGCGATGTATAATAAAACTTGAGATCAACAGGCGTCGCACATGGTTTGCAAATAATCAAGGCTTACCAACATCGCTCTTTAATAATCAAAGGTCGCAAGAGTGGTGGCATGCTCCAAACCTGTCTCCAAATGAAGTGACTATAGTCAGGAGGGCAAAGTACCAAGTAGACAACCATGTGGTCACCGCTCTGCTGATTGTTTTACCTCCACATACATGGTTCAGAACAAAATGAAGACGCTCGTATGCACCAAATTTACAGTCTCCATCATCATCATCATCATCATCATCATCATCATCACAACGAGCTTTCAGTATGGTTACTCTATGGTTATATCTCAAAAGCCACAGTATAGGGTCTAAGGATATTTCTAGTTTACAGGAATAGAAACATAAAGATTTACTTTTTCAACTGAACACAAACTCTTAAAATTTGGGCTACATGTATCTCATTTTAGACGACAACTTCTTCTGCTAAAACAATACTAAGAGAACACGGAAGAGGAAGACCGCACTGCTCTATATTCTGCATGCTCTCAGATTTAATTTAAAAACTCTATTTACCAAAGACAGAGATTGTGCTCATCTCCAGATCAATGTCTTATCAAAACCACAAGTGGTAACTACGTAATAACATATGCAATCTATATATATAATATAGTAAAGTTATTAACCATATTCATCGCACACTCTACTCTCATACACACAGGTCTAAGTTACATACCAAAAGCAACCATACAATAATCCTAAGGAAACCTTCCAAAGCCTCTACATTTTATTTGTTCTAGCCCAATCCTTACCACTCCAAAGATCGAATCCTGCGCAAGAACCGAGGTTGCTGCTTAGGTTTCTCAACCACAGGGATCACAAACTCCATTAGCTTCTGGTATCTTTCCTTCCTCTTCTCTTCAATCTCCACTGAAAGCTTCTCATTCTCTTCCTCAAGCTTAGCAGCTAAAGTCTCCAACTCAACTTGATAAGCTTGTTTCCTCTCTCTAGACCTAGCAGCAGACTCACGGTTCTTGATCATCCTTCTCTGTCTCTGTGCAGCTGCTTTATCCAACGGCTCCATCATCACTCTCGCTCTCTTCCCTCTCGCTCCTCCTCCTCCTCCTCCTCCGTAAACATCCACACCATTCCCAAACGCAACGATCGATCCTTCTACTTTATCAATCATCTGAAACGGGTTGTGATGATCAAATCCGTAACTCTCCGGCGGAATCTTCACATCCATGTCATCGGACTCTCCTCCTCCTGCATCTTCACCAGTCGCTTTCGCTAAGAAATCCTCTAACGTCATCATCTCGTCATGCGTCTCTTCTTCTTCCTTCATCCCTTTCCCTTCTCCAGATACGATCTCTCTCCACACCTCGTCAACACTCTTCCCACGCGTATCCGTTCCTCCGACATCGGAAACCGTCGCTACCTCCATCGGCGTCGGAGCAGCATCCATCAGGAGTGAAGACTCCGTCGCTGGTGGATCCGATGCGAAAGTCTCGTGTAGAATCCCTTCTACCGTCATCGTACCGGGACTGTAACCGTCGTAACCGCCGAGAATCCTGGATTGATCGGCGTTGGGATCTCGCCTGAACGGTTGAGGTCTTATAGAGGAAGGAGGGATGCGACGAGATAGATCCGAGTTTGTAGAAGTGGAAGAATGCATCACCTTAAAGGACGCCATTATCGGAGAAGGTGAACAAGTCTGTTCGTTCTCTCTCTCTCTCTCTCTCTCTCGCCGGAATCGGATCAGAGAATCCCTCTAGATTTCTTTGACTCGGCCCCCAGATGAGATTGCACACCACGTGCTTATGTAGCGCGTGGATTAAGTTATCAGAGTTTTCAACCAAACGATAAGACTCTTTTAACTTAAAAGGCGCGTGGGGAAGCTTCTGTCTCGTGTCATCATAATGTGGTCGCCATACTTACCATCAATTATTGTTTTTAAGATATAATTAGTGCATAATTAAACTTGGTTTACTTTGACTAACTATTACTAATATATTAGATACTATTCTTGTATTAAATAATTACTGTGTTGATTTAGGAGGATCTTACAAAAGGATTCGTCGTAGTATATAATGTTCAAAACTCAAAAAATTTCGATAGGACTATTCTACTACGTGCTGTACGTGTGTGTAATACTTAGAAGAAATTACAAACATAGACTAAAAAACTAAACAAAAAGCGAAAATGGAAATCTGCATCCAATGGTTTATATTATTGTTGTTGTTATGTCATTGTCCTCATTTGAATCATATAATGCCTGCTTTGTGAGTTGTGTTCATGCTTCTTGCTTGTAGACTTGTAGTTATAAATACTAAAGTGAGAAAATAAAATACACGTTAACGTTTTGAACCCATCTAACTTCTTGTTTGAACCTATCTAACTTCTTCGATTTCTTAAAGTGTCATTTTAACTTTTTTTTATTATTATAAAAAAATTGTCATTTTAAATTTTTAATACAAATTATACTTATTTTTAATTAAATATTAATTATAAACTGTATTTATCATATAAATAATTTTATTTATCATAAATATTATTGATTAAATAAATATAATTAATAAAAGTATAAATGCATTTCTAACATGTCAAAAATGTCTAAAGTAACACTTTGGAAACAATTGCCATAGAAACCACCATGGAATGAGTATGCTGGAAATATGGAATTATAATTTTCTTTGTTGTATGGCGATGTTCTTAGAATCGTTGAAGATTGGTGGTTCTAATTTTTATTTCTTTTGAGAGAATCATTATATTGGATTCAATCTCGATTGACATCTATAGATCCAAGTTGGAAGTTGACTAATGTTATACAACAAAGGAAACAAAAAAATTTGAAGTTTGGAGTTTTATCGCATGACCGATACTCAAAGATTGCAGTAAGAAGATTCAGAAAAAGCTTTTTCAAGTTTAATTATATTGTATTCTATTTTAATTTGCATTTGATTGTATTTTTATTATTTTATGTGTAATGTTACATTTTATATAAATAAAATAGTTGTTAAAAAAAAAAAAAACAAACGGAGGAAGTATAAAAGACAAAAATATAAATCATCAAGTCATTGACAAAAAGAGTTTGGACAATATCCACCGAATTATGCAAAAGTAATTTTGCTGACTGTATTTTAATGAATATCTTCCTACACAACGGGCATACAATCGGCGTCGGTTTCACTAAATCATTTGAGAACGTCAGAATATACAAGCAGAGGAAAAAATGTGTTTTGTTAATCGACAAAGATAATTTGCATTAAAATTGATATTTAAAACAAGTTCAACGATTTCACTTATTTTTTTACCCACAAAAAGTCTTTTTGCACACAGTTCAACCATCGGTATTCGGTTCCACAAAACACACTATAAACCGACGTATAATACTAATATACATATGTAGATTGAAAGAAGTGTTCCAACCTGAAAAAAACAAAGACGGGACCGCCTTGCGTGGTAATCTGAGAGTTGTTTCCACGCGGCCAAAAAGATCCCAACCTTTTCTTCTTCTTCTTCTTCCCAAGAAACTAGTAAAGAAAGCAAAGAAAGTATCTTGGGGAAAAGAAGAAGCTTTTTCATTTCATGGGATCATTAAATAAACTGCAAAAAATCATGTGTTGTAGTGATTAGAGTCTTAATGTTAAACAGTTTATTTAACTCCAAGTGAGTCATTTATTTTACCTCTTAAAATGAAGGTCGCTAAAATGGAGATCCGAGTGGTTCATCCCAAACATCTGCACTCCCATTCGACACTTCCTCCACATCTTCTTCCATTGATAACCTCACATACTCTCTCTGTGCAAACCTGTCCCATTCCGTCAACGTTGGATTTTCCCGCTCCTATTAAATGGACAAGAAAAACTGCTTTTCAGTAGCAATCGATCAAGTGAACTGAATCTGCTAATGTTGTCCCAAGGTTGTGATAATCTAAGCCTTTTTAAATCTTTTCACGTATGCGTATAAACCACTAAGTAGTTATGGTTTCAACAGCTGTTAAACCAAGGATTCATAAGTCATAACCAAAGGGAGAGAGAGGTACTCTACAGAGAAGCTATGCTCACCTGGCGAATGAGAAAAGGGTCACGTGTTTCAAACGCCATGAATTTGTTTAAGTTGAATAGTATGTTGAATATGTTTCCGGAAAGTTTAGATGATTTCAGATCCTGGAGTGTAATGCAGTTCTCCTTCTGAAAAAGATTACACAGCAAATTGATGTTTAAAATGAGACCAAAAAAACAACCAGGAATATCAAAACACGGTTTGAAAGGAACTCTTGCCTCGGGTTTAATCATGTCAAATATTTGACATAAGATATCCTCGAAGAGTACAGGTTCCTGGGTAATGCATTCCATGCGATGCAGCTGCTCTTCATAGAAAAACTGCATTTCGTTGGGACTGATTACCCCATCTCCATCCAGGTCTATGCACTTGAACCTACACAAAAGTTTTTTTTTAATCAATACCAACGGAAAAAAGGATCATGTCATGTGTTTGACATACATGGCAGATAAATGGAATACCCAGTGGCGCAGGCACTCTTATCAGCGGTTCAATAAAAAAACTGATATGAACCTTTTTCACAGAAGAACTAAACTAAAGAATTTAAGCTAACCTTCCTCTAACCCTAAGCTCTCTTGGAGATTAAGGTTATTTTTTGGAAGTTTTTGTTCTTATTAATCAACAGAAACCTTTATATTGGTCTTGATACACCTTAATCAAAACCTTAATGCAAAAGATGAAAAACACTAACATGGAATAGAAATTATGAGAACTAATAAATAAAATAAAACACTAAAACATTAGATAAAATACCTTAATTATTATACCTAATCTACCTAACCATAGTCACATATCAAAAATGTTCTAGGTTCATTAAATAGTGAATGAAAACAACCCACACATCACTAACCAGAAAATTGTGTTAGTTTCAGTATGGTGTTTCTACGTTCACGAAATAATGGTACAAGTTTTAGTGAATAAAAATGTCAGGGTGACATTGTTTCAGCATTATGGATGCTAAGACGATATACATTTATATTGACATATCGTGAGCTAAAGGAAAAAAAGGCTTAAGAGAATTCGCCATAGACAAATGAGAAAAAGGGGGCAGATGTGTACCAATACTCAAGGCTAGGCTCGGATGACTTATCCTCCTCAGCGAGAATGAAGTATGCAAAATCTTCATAACTCATCTTCCCCTCAACTTTGCTTGTAAATTTCCTAGGGACCTAAGCGAAGACATAGTCGTAGTGTGAATTACGAGAGAATGAACACACATCTGTTTTAGTTTTGAAAAAAGTATTCAATAACATTCTGACATCTGGAGCCAACCTGTGAAAATATTCTGTCAACAATCCTGTACGTAAGAGCATGATTACCATATTTGATGAGATTTTCCTTATCAATAAGGAAATCATGGTCGCCATCGAGTTCCCAAAATCTGCAGTAGATAACGTAGAAATGCTCATAGGAGAAGTACCTGAAAAACAGAGAAAATGTCATATTGAATGGTCAAAGCATGCATGCTGTCCTATCTCAGTAACAATACCAACTACCCATACACTTCTTCTCCTTAATGACTTACACGGTGTCTAACAAACAATATGAAGATGTAGGCACTACCAGTATTACTCAAGTCAACAGGGCTTTGTTTCCGAGCTTGAATTCTTAAACAACTTAAGCTTGTTTTCATTGTAAGTACTGTTTTAAGAAATTATGAAAAGGAAAACTTAATCACCTAATAACTTTATTGATGTCGTCTTCTTCATCAACTTGTTGCATAGCAGCGATAAGATTACCACGCTTCAGCTCTCTAAGAGTAATGCAACCAGTCCCTGATCTGTTTATGTAGTAAAATATTCTGTAGATGACGGTCTCCGCTGGGTAGATGGGAAAGAAAACAAAGATGATGAAACAAGCTAGGAAAAATATGATTTAGCCAGTAGATGCTTAAAACCGCATGCACTTGAAATATTATATACTGAAGTGTCACTGTCGTTTCATAACTTATTAACAATGGACAATCTCCATAAAATTAACATTAGGATATATATATTTCTTGGCTACTTGGCCAAAACAAAATATCTAAAGCAGTCATTTAAAGTTCGTCAATGTCTTTTTTTTCTTAAAACAATTAACGGCTTAGACAAAAAAAAAAGAAAAGACATTCCAGTAGAACTCTTGATATTTAACACCACAATTTTAAAGCATCATAAACCATTCTCACCATATCTTTCTTGAAATTCAGGTGTATTCCTCAGGAATTCCAAGCCAGGATGAGTTACCAGTAGCTCATCAAGAACCGGTTTGAAGTCAGCCTATCCCAAAATTCAAGAAGATAGAAGCCTTTAGGATAATGGACTAAAGAAAAACAAGAGCGACGATAATCGTTGGAAAACAAACACACACATACAGCAGTGAAGAACAGGGAAAAGAATCACAAAGAGACCTGTCTAAGGTACTTGCACCTTGGCTGCCTTAAAATATTATATATCTGTGAGGCTACGTCCATTGCCAAAATATGTCCATCAACCCAATACTTGATAAATGCATCCCTGCAGGTAAAACACTACATTCATGAATAAAATATGGTGTATGTATTCGAAGAAGTAAATTAAACAGTATCTATATAGCTACTGCATATTTTGATGAATACTAAACAAGATTAGCCTAATTGGAAGATATAAAAAAATCGACAGCACGCATACTTCAAAATTACTTAACCACATATGCTTTTATTAAAAACAATTTAAATAATCCAGCACACCAAAGTAAATACAACAATCAAGTATCAGAATTGTTATGCTACTATGAATTTATTTCGAGGGTCTGCAGTTTTTTAATCCAGCAATCCAGATCAGCGTATGTTATTATTAATGTTATATATATGTATATACTAGTGTAGTTACGCAGATGAAAAGTTACCTTGTGACAATACCAGTGGAGTTCGTATCTATCTTTTTAAACAGGACAGAAGAAAGAAAAGAAGGCAACTTGCAAACTTCTTTCGTAATGGTTTTGAACTCTGTAAATGGAAAAGGGCAGGAATATGTTTGTAAGATCAACTGTTTGCGTATTCGAAGTAGAAAAGTTTGAAAAGAAGCATCACCCTCTATACGAAGTCCATCAATATAGTTACTAAAAAGAACTTCAATCATGGATATACATTGCTCCTTTAGTTCTTTGGCAGGTGGAGGCCCATGTTGGAAGTAAAACTGCATAGCAACAATGTTTGAACACAATTAGCTAAACCCTTCAACTACAAACCATAATAAAAGCAAACCTGAGGAATGAGTTGACGGTTAGGTTCCCTGGAAGATCTGAGAGGAGACTGGAGAGAAGAAGGGCTTGTCCTTTGCCTCGAGAAACGAGGAGAGCCGGATGAGCTTCGTGGGGATAGTGGGGGAGTGCCGCTGTTGAGAAAAACTGATGGCAATGCACTTCCGCAAGAAATATTGAGATTGGCACTAGAGTTCTTGGATACACTGAGTGGGGTACTAGATTTAGTAGTATCATCAATCAAACACTTCACCTACACAAATAAAACAAAAAGAGATTTTCATGATCTGTCAACAAGAAGAGAGGGGTTGGGGGCATAAAAATTTACCAAACGGCCAGTTTCAGGGAGTGAAAGCCACTGGGAGAAGAGTTCTTCAGCGAGAAGTGGGTTTGCTTTAACCGATGAAGGAGATAAACCGGGAAGCTGCAAGAGCTCAGGATCCAATATATCCTTACAACCATCAATATCCATGATCTAAGAGAATTCCAGAGATATTCCTATAAAACCTAGTTTCCAAGGGATTCTTTCTATTCACAAGCTAAATAGACTCAAATAACTTCTGATCAACAAATACGTGGAAGATATCGATCAATGAACGAACACTGCTCCGATCAATAAACAGTTGGAAATTCAAGAGTTGGAACGAAGCGAAGAGAAAAGTCGGAGGAGAAGAGGTTTGGTTATGATTGTGAATTTAATACTCAGCCCAGTGGAGCGGTGGTTTTTGATCTTCACTTCACTTTTAGCCTCTCACCCTTCACCAAATAGTCATTTTTTTCTTTTACCTATTTATTGATTACTTTTTTTTTTTTTCATATTATTTGTCATTCTAGGTTGTTTCACAAATATTAAGAAAACATATAATTTTATGTATTTCCAAAATAAAAACATAATTACCTATACACCTAACCATATTCTAACCAATAGAAAAATAAAATAAAGAATTTTAATTTTGCATTGAAACTCTAAAACGACACTTATTTTGAAATGAAATTTTAACCCTACAATAACAAATAATATGAAACAGAGAGAGTATTACATAGTTTGGAGCATTACATCTTGCTTTCTTAGATAATTCATCAACTAAGCTTAGTTTATTTCTAGGGACATAAGAAAATGTGTAGTTATTTGCTTTGGAAGCTTCCATGATGTCATATATCATAGAGAAACACTTTGTATTACGAACTCTTCTGATGGCTGATTCAACTCATCCACAAGTGATTTACAATCATTCATAAAGTTAACTTGCTTATAAGCAAGTCTTCTCATTTGATGTACTGCCATGAGTAATACCTCAGTTTGTGCTTCTCTCGGTGTGTTTTTGGGTGAATTGAAGAGGATCCTTGTAGGTGTTGAATGCCTTCCTTGCTGTATAACGACCAACAACACGTGCAACCTCCTTATTATCTTTTCAAGAGGCATCTACATGACAATAATATTGGTACTCCACAAGAGCAACTTCTTGTTCTTCATGCGTGTGTCTGTATAATCTCTCTACTCTTGTATACTCATGATTAGATTGATTATTTGCATCTTCACATTGCCCCGAGTCTCTCAATGCATCATGAATTACTTTCAGGATATGCTCCCGCTTGTGTTGGAACACTAAGTTGTTTCTCATCCTCCACATTCTCCATCCAATATAAAAGTTAAGATGTTCTCTTTTATCTTTCTTAGCCAAAGTGATCATCTCCTTTATGTTTTGATGGGTATCAGTTTGCACACTTCCATCTTTGCCAAAGCTTGTAAGTACTAGTGACCAGATCTCCCTTGTTACTCTGCATTCAAAAAGCATGTGATTCTGCATTTCAGGGCATTCTCCACATGTTTGACAAATATTATTCAATCTTATATTTCTTCTTTTCATATTTTCTGCTACAGGTAAGCCATCATGTATAATTCTTCACCAAAATGTTTTGATTTTTGGAGGAAGGCTAAGAGACCAGATACTTGAACAGCTTCTCTTCATCTCAACTGACATTTCTCTGCTTTCATGTCCTTCTTATCTATAATGTTTCTGCATCTGATTATACAAATGATACCCTGATCTGACAGTGTACTCTCCCAGAGTTGTGTAATTCTAGATAGGAGTATATTTTCCTATCGTTGAACTGAGCCTTATGTTAATGATATATCTTGCATCTTCTGGCCTGATAATGTTGTTAACCAGTTGCACACTCCATTCCTTGGTACCTTCAATCAATAGATCATGAATCATTAAGTTTGGGTGGGTGATATTACCATCTCCTAGAGCTGGCCTAGCATGATGAGTGTGTATCCATCTATCCTCCCAAACCGTAATGTTTTTTCCATCACCCACTACCCATTTGATTCCTCCATGAAGGATATTTCTTGCTTGTAATATGTTGCGCCAAGCATAGCTTGATGTTTTGTAACTTGGAGCTCTCATAAAATATGTATGCATGAAGTATTTCGAGTTCAAAACTCTTACCAACAGAGAAGATGAATTTCTTAAGATTCTCTATCCTTGTTTAGCTAACAAGGCAAGATTAAAATTCTCCATATCTCTGATTCCCAGTCCACCTTCCTGTTTTGAAGCAGTAATCTTTTGCCAACTGATCCATGGTATTTTTTGCTTCTCTTTTTGACCTGACCACCAAAAATTTCTCATGCTAGTGGTGATTTCTTTTATTAGTTCTCTAGGAAGCAAAAAACAGGTCATTGCATAAATTGGCAGCGCTGTAATTACTGCTTTTAGTAATACCTCTTTCTCAGCTGGTGTTAAGAATCTATTGTACCAACTATCAAGTTTGTTTGTGGTTCTTTTCTTAATGTATTGAAATGCATCCTTTCTTAATATACTTTGTTCTTGTCTATTGATTGAAAATCAAAAGGTAAAAAATAAAAAAATCACCATGTAAGAATGCATTGTTTACTTCCATATGACGCACAATCCAACCATGTTTAGCTGCAAAGTCAAGAAACATAAAAAAGTTCCCGTTTTTTGCAACCATTATAATCTTCACCAGCAATATCTTTGTTTCCCAAGGCCACTAACCGTGGCTTGAACCTTTCATCACTTACATACAATTTGAGTTTCACCTTGAAACCCACAAACTCTCTATTGATTTATTTTCCAGAGGTAAATCCTCGATAGTCCAAATGAAATTATGTTCTAAACATTTCATATATCATTACAATATTTGAAAGATTTTGGTTCCTTTGTTGTCAGAATCGCCGTCATGTAAACAATGTGTGTCTATAAGAAGTAATGTTAGTCATCTTGCTTAGATATTGAATAACATTTTTTTTTGTAGTGACATCAAATTTGTTTGACTTCTGGCGAATTACCACATAATTTTGCAGAGTAACATTTTCTTACTGCAATGATCTCTTCCCAACTGTGGTTCTTGATTGATGACACTCATATGGTTGCTGATTTGAAATAGTTGCATTGTCTTGAGACGACGAGACTGTATTGAAAAGGATGAAGGCGTTAAGCCAACCTAGTGATAATCACATAAACCAATCAAAGACCCATAATTATGATTTGTTTGTTTTGATCCACTATATCAATCCATATTCTCTTATAAATCCATCCAAAAATGGATCCCACAAAAGATTGTATTTGTCTTTAATGTCTTAACCCAATAAAAATTATCAAATGAAAATTTAGATTTGGAGATCAAACAATCGCCATGCCTTTTTACCATATGGTATCCGATAAAAACATAACGTCTACTTCTCTCTGCAAACTTATCATCAGAAGCTTCTCAACATAAATGTAGATAAAATTGTCTATTATAAATTGGACAATTCTCTCAAATATTTTTTTAAAAAGTTTTATCACAAAGTAACACTAAAAAAAAAGAAATGACCAAAATAACCCATTTTTTTTTTGAAAAAAATAATATTTAATATTTATTTTTTACTTTTTAATATTTGAAATCTCACCCCCCCCCCCCAAAACTCCACTCCTTAACTCTAATCTCTAAGTCTAAATTAATTAAACCTAGAGTTATAAGTGTATATTTACCTTTTTAATTAAATATTTTGGTCATTTTTCTTTTTAAAAACTATTTTTGTGAAAATAAACTAAAAAACTATCTTAAACAATTTCTCTTATAAATTTATTGTAAGTTATAATAAATATAATACTAAAATAGTCAACTAAATATTGTATCTTATTCTTTTATATCGCCATCAAAGCATCTCATTGTCGTCCGCATAATATGATTGTTGCCTCTTTGGTATTATTAATAGAAGAGACCAAATATCAACTTCAGAATACCCTAAAATAAATTAAAAAAAACTTTTATCACAAAAATAATCTTTAAGAAAAAAATAACCAAAATATTTCATTAAAAAGTAAATAAGTAATCTATAGTTAGAATTTAGAGTTAAAAGATTGAGTTTAGAGGTTAGAGTTTCAAATTTCAAAAAAAAAAAAAAAAAAATTAAAATTTTGAAAACAAAAAAAATATTATTTTGATCATTTTTTTTCTTAAGTCTTTAAAAAGACTATTTAAAAGAATTACCCCCTTTATTCTTAAAGTTTATTACACAGATAGATTCGGAGTAATGGTATATAGGAATACAAGTTCACCTCTTTTACAATGTAAACTTTCTACATTTTCCAACACATGACCGAGATTACATTATACAAACCATGAGTGGTGGCAGAAAGATCTCTGCAAGCTGAAACCTGCCTATAAAGATCTTTCAAGTAATGTGTATGGAATCTTTACTAACCAAATATATTCTCTGTAGGTTTGGGTTTACTTTATCTCCGAAGACTAAGAAGCTCAAAGCTTCTCAATTGATCTTCACGAGCGTTTCTTGAAGCAGTTGCACGAGAGAACGACAAGGTCTTGGATTCATATCCAGCTTGGATTCTCTGACTAGTCGAAGGACGAACATTGCCACTGCCGCTGCCACCACCGCCACTTGATGAAACCAGACGGCTTGAAACTCGGCTATCGGTTGGTCCGCCTGCAGAACTAGGCCGAGAGCTTGAAGCAGCAACGGCTTTCCTAGAAGTAGATGTTCTGTATCTTGAGGAACTACTTGGTCTTTCAGAGTCTCCACGCTGCCAAAAAAATAAAATAAAATAAATACAATTGCTTCTTTATATCTAAAAAATCACAGCTCCTGATAAACGTGTGCTTTTCTGGTAAAAGTAAAATATACTTTTACTATGTGCTTAGTGAGAGGTCCGTCGTCAGAGTTTCTTGATCTGGAACGATCACGCGTAGAAGAGTTTGTTGGATGCCTTCTGGAAAAGGCTTCCACTGCACCCGAGATTCTGGTTGTTTCCTTCCCTAAAAGAAAGAGTTGAAAGTTAAGTGTGACCAATGCATGTGTGTGGTTATCAGATTTTCAAGAGAAGCACGAGGAGAGACCTGCGTTCCTGTCTTGTCTAATATCCATTGAAGGACCTGCGGTTGTATGATTCTGCCAGATTGAACATTTAACGTAAGCATAGCATAGAGAAAAAATTCCAAAGAGCCACAAGAAAAAGAAAGAAAAATCACCCTTGTTCGTGAGCTAGAACCAGAGCTTGAACCTGTTTGAGGATACTTTAGGACTGTCCAGTCAAATACATAATCGAATTGATAACCTGCAAGAGAGAGATGTTTCAACAAAATTTAGACGGGAACAGCAAGCAAAGTTTGTCGGGAAAAAAAAGAACCTTCTCGAATGAACAAGTCGCGGAAAAGTCTCTTAAGGTAAGAGTAATCAGGTTTATCATCAAACCGTAAAGATCGGCAGTAATGGAAGTATGAAACAAACTCAGACGGGTGATGTCGACACAACACCTACATTAACAACATACTAAGCTCAGTCAGAAAATGGAAGGTAGATTACCAAAAAAAGAAAGGATTCATTGGAGTGTTATTCTACTACCTCTATAGGAGTTGATACTTTCTTCTCACTGATTCTGTCATATTTCTGCTTCTTTGTCCCAGCTTTTAATCCCTGCCACGGTAAGCTGATTGCAAAATAAAAAGAGTTTACAATTTGGTTCAAGAAAATATATACAAAAGAAGCTAAAGAACAAGTGTTAGACTCTTACCTTCCTTTGAGAAAATACATAAGCACATAACCAAGTGATTCCAAATCATCCCTTCGACTTTGTTCTGTTCAAACACCACATAAGTTTCGGAAAAAAATATACACAACTTTCACCATCACTGGACAGCACTCTTACCGACTCCAAGGTGAGTGTTGACACTTGCATACCGAGCTGTCCCTGTGAGATTTTTGTTTTCTCTGTCACAACAACATTTGATATATCCTTTTGAGTTAAGTTGAGTGAGGATAGATGAAACGGGAGAACATGGCATAGTCTTTTACCTGTAAGGAATGTGCTTGTGAGTCTGAAGGTCTCTGTATTTCTTCCCTAATCCGAAATCAATGATATACACCTGAAATAATAAGAGGGAAAAGTAGAAGTTATCTCATAAGGTTTAAGCAGAAAACCCCCCATCAAATTTAGATTTTGGCACCTGATTTGCTTTGCGCCCAAGGCCCATTAGGAAGTTGTCAGGCTTTATATCACGGTGAAGGAAACCTCGAGTATGCATATATTCGACCCTGTTAAGCTGAAACGCAAAACAGAGACACAAGAATACTCCTTCATTACGGACCGAACTCATAAGTTGAGAGAGCTGGAAACCTATACTCACTAATTGGTCGGCAAGCATGAGAACAGTTTTCAATGTAAACTTCCTGTTGCAGTAGTTAAACAAATCTTCAAGGCTAGGACCTAAAAGGTCAATAACCATTACGCTGTAGTCACCTTCAACTCCAAACCACTTGAGGTTCGGAATACCAGCTTCAGAGAGAAGGAAAAACCATAATTTAATAATGCAAACCAGCACAATTTTGTAAAACAGACAAATGTATCATCTACTTGATATTCACTAGGCTTACTTCCTCCTTGAAGCAGCATGTACAACTTTGACTCATAATGAAGTTGGGGATGCTTGCTCTTCACAGATTCCTGAATTGTTGTCAAAAAAAAAGCAGATGGATAATTGAAAAATGTAAATTAAAAGAGACAAAACAAGGAAGCAACTTGTCCATCATCGTCGACAGAATTTTAGAAAAACAACATCACATGAAAGCAATCTCTTTCTTTGCAATTAATTAAAGATTCAAAAAACTTTACCAGCTTGACAGCAACTTCTTCTCCTGTTTGGACATTTACACCTACATAACAAAATGTAAACACTCATAGAGAAGAAGAAGAAGAAGAAGAAGAAAATCATAGGATTATTCCTCCTTACCTAGATAAAGCTCTCCAAAAGATCCACTACCAATTTTCCTTCCAAGCTTAAATCTCCCACCGATCACAACATCCATCTTCTTCTTCTTCTCTCCTCTGTCTAGAAACTAAAATGCCCCTCTAGAGATTACCCTCCTCCACGAGATTAAGATCGAACAACCTTCATTATCGTGTATTAATTACAATTGAACATCATAACCCACACGATTTTCCATCGAACTCGTTGCGATCGCTTCAATAATCAAAACCCACCATGAAACCAACCAGACAATGAAAACCCTAATCCAATTACAAATAAAACTAATCCCAGACAGAGAAATCGAAATTGGATGAGAGAGAGGAAATGAAGATCTGTGACGACATATTTGTCATCGCCTTTTTCTGTGTGTGTGTTTCCTCTAGAAAGGAATAAAAGTTAACAATATAAAAAGAAGGGAATACTTGTCGGAAACATCTTTTTGGTTTTTGGTTGTCTTTAATAAATACTGTACAGTGGGATAGATTAAACAATAATATCCTCTGATTAAGATTTGTGTACCAAACGCACACCAAATTATCAGAGAGCAACAAAATTTAATACGGTGGTTATTTTTTTGGGAGGTTAAGCGCAACATGCTCTAACAGATTTGTTAACCCATGCAAAATCTTGTTCTCTATAATGTTTTCAATTTTTTTGTTCCATCTTTTTCTGTAGAAACAAACATTAGACCACCTCCATCAATAAGAAGCCCATATAGGCACTTAACAATTTATTAATAATAAAAACAGTGATTGTAAAGGTTAAGTCCTTTAGTTTAGCTAATTAAATTTTTCCTAATCCAATGGTAGAACCCCTATGGGGTTCTTAAATTTTTTTTTTTTTTTTTAAGTAAAATGATTGAATTTCTTAATATAAAAAAACATAAGTTTTTTTTTTTTTTTTTTTAAAAAAGACATTATAACATATTAAAATTAGAAATAGTAATCTTAATTTAATCCAAATTGTCCCCAAATATTCTGGACTAAATCAGCTTTCAATTGTTGAAGTATTTTGTTATCACGGATTCGGGACCGAATGCTCATCATATTTCCGAGATTTGAAGGCATATTTGATAAGAAGTCAAAATCCACTTGTGAACTCCGGTTTGATTCTTCTTGTGCGAAAGTTGATAAATCAAACTGAGTGTACCCATCTCGTTCGTCTTCTACTATCATATTATGCAGAATAATACACGCTCTCATTATCTTTCCAATCTTTATTTTATCCCACAAAAGAGCTGGATTTTTGACTATGGCAAATCGAGCTTGCAATACTCCAAAAGCCCGCTCGACATCTTTACGTACAACTTCTTGTTGTGTAGCAAATAAGAATGCTTTTGGACCTTGCGGAAGTGGAATGGATTGGACAAAAGTAGCCCATTTTGGATAAATACCATCTGTGAGATAGTAAGCCAAATGGTACTCGTGTCCGTTGACAGTGTAATTAACTTTTGGAGCTTGACCTTGTAATATATCATCAAAAACTGGTGATCGATCAAGAACATTGATATCGTTTAATGTACCTGGAGGTCCGAAAAATGCGTGCCATATCCAAAGATCTTGTGATGCTACAGCCTCTAAAACAATTATTGGCTTTCCCGATCCACGTGTATATTGACCTTTCCATGCGGTCGGACAATTCTTCCACTCCCAATGCATACAATCAATGCTTCCTATCATCCCGGGAAATCCGCGTATCTCTCCAATATCGAGTAGTCGTTGAAGATCTTCTGGTGTGGGTCTTCTTAAATACTCATCTCCAAACAAGTTTATGATTCCTTGAACAAAATGTTCCAAGCATAAAAGCGCGGTGGTCTCACCAAGACGGAGATATTCGTCGACCGCATCAGCTGGGCAACCATATGCCATCATACGAATTGTTGCTGTTGCCTTTTGTAACGGAGAGTGACCAAACCTTCCAGTAGCATCTCTTCTTTGTTGAAAGTATGGGATTTCAGCAGAGAGTCGATCAACAATACGCATGAACAAGGGTTTGTTCATTCGAAAACAGCGTCGAAACATGTGCGAAGGATATGTTGCATCTTCACTAAAATAATCGTTCCATAACTGATTGTGTCCTTGTTCTCGTTCTCTTTCAATGTAAGCTCGTTTCTTTTTTGATCTTGATGCTTCTTGACGTTCTTCATGACGACTGAGAAAATTATCAAATTGTTGATCAAAAATTTGGTTGAATCTCTCGTCCATCATATCTTCATAATTATTATTAGAAGAGCTAGCCATTTAGAAGAAAATGGTGAATGGAAAATTTGAAACTTGAAACTTGAAATTTGAAATTTAAATGTAAACACAACGCAAAATGTTTGTGCAAAGGAAAAAAAAAATACAACACAAACTTGAAACTTGTTCTACCCAGAGAAGAAACAAATAAAATAAGCAAAGGAAACTCAGCTTGCTTTAAAACATACACGTTGGTTTCAACATATAAAGAAACACAAACATATAAAGAAACACAAACATACAAATGTACAACTATTACAACACATTGGCTTTTCTTGTCTTCTATTGTCACTTGCACTCCCATGCTCTTATTGGTCTATCAATGCACTGTCTTCTTGTCATCTTATGTCACGTGATCCTGTCTTTACCTGCACAAGCAGACAACAAGGCTCAGTACAACAAGAGATAGAGTACAACACGAGATAGAGTACAACACGAGAAAGATAAACAGAATACACATAATGATTTTTAATTTAAACCAACAAAATACACATACAAACTTGCAACTGAAGACACAAACAACATACAAACATACGGACATAAACTTGCACTTTCGACACAGACAACAAACAGCATACAAACATCATACAAACATACAAACACAGACTCAGACTCAAGCTAACATATCATTAATAAGCTTGTTTTTTTTTAAGGCAATTTCAAGTTCACTTAATGGTTCAGTCTTGGCAATGAGGCTATCAAGCAATTTTTGCTTGTTAAGAGTTGCCTTCAAAGCAAAATTTGCTTGCTTAATATCCCAGATGCTACGAAACTCAATCCTCTCCTTCTCCTCCTCTTCCAAAGTTGCTTTCTTGCTCACTGTTTTTTTTCCTTTAGCCTTGGCTGCTTTAACCCCAACTGGCCGAGCCATCGCTTCCTCTCCATGGTTAACTTGCACATAAGATGATGGCTGTGCTGTCTGGTCATCCAACTTCCTTCTTTTACATTGAACTTTATCCTTAGTAGCCGAAGCTCCACTCCATTTCTGATCATGTCGAAGCTCCAACCATGCATGCTCCAGTGTGTACTTCTTCTTGTAATCATTAAAGTAAATCGCGTGAGCCATCTTCAAGACGTCATCGTCGTTCTGTCCACTCGATCTCTGCTTCGTTGCTGCTTCATAGCAGCCAACAAACTTACACATGCCTTCATTGATCTTCCCCCACCTTGCTTTACAGTGCACAGGTCCTCTCTTTTCTACAGCAGCCAGCTTGGGACTCGCAGCAAAATAATTAGCAATTCGTTTCCAAAACGCAATTGCTTTTTGCTCATTCCCAACCACTGAATCCTTGGAAGTGTTCAACCAAGCACTTATCAACACAACATCTTCTGTTGGTGACCATTTACGCATTTATTTACGGTCAGACACAATCTCTGCGTCTTCATTGCCATCTTCATTCCATTGTGAAGAGAAAACAGAGGCATCCGACGCAGAGACTGAATGATAAGGCTCACGAGGGACAGAGTGAAAAGGCTGACGAGGGACAGAATGATAAGGATCATGAGGGACAGACGCAGAGACATAGTCATTACATTGGATGTTTGGTTGTTGGTTGTTCAACAGGTTTTGGAAGGTACATTGTTGAATATAAGGATCCATAAGAGAATCTAAAGACAGAAAGAACAAAAGAGAAGGAAATAGCTTTGGAGAAGGAAAATAGATGGAAGTAGGTTTGGAGAAGAGAATCGTTTTGGAGAAGTAAATAGATTAGGAGTCACGAGCAAGAGTCATGGTTTATAGTTGTAAATATTAAGTTTTAATGGCTAGTTTTTTTGTTGAAGTTTTAATGGCAAGTGTTAAGTTGTTAAAGTTTTAATGGTTGGAACAAGTTTTAATGGCAAGAGCAAGTTTTAGTGGCAAGTTTAAATGTCATTACTAACCATTACCTAAATCACGCCATCAATATCTACTTAGACAGATATCCTAAATCTACCTTTTCATTCCCAACCATTTTCTAAATCACGCCTACTTTGATGACCATCAATGTCTACATTAAAAGCAAACCTACTTACACAGAAAGCTAGTTTACCTTTTCTCAATTTTGTAATGAAAGACAGCAGCTTTGATGACCATCAATATCTTGCCTTCTTCCATGCGCATCCTCAACCCTCACACAACCAACAAAGAGAGTAAAATTAGAAGCTTTTCTCTGTAAAGAAATAAAGGAAAACTAAAATGTACAACCAAACCAAACTTTGTTTCAATACAAAAGACTTCATTTGTTAAATAGTCTAATTACTTGTTAGAATCAAAAGACTCTCATTTGTTAAATCAACCATAACGAAGCTTAACCATCATCACAACATATAATCAACCAAAGAAACAAAAATCTCATCATCATTACTAGTTAAATTCAACCAAACCAAACTCGGATACCATGTCAAAAATTCGATTTTTTCAACACACTCGAAAATCTACTTGTTATTATTATAAAATTCACAAGTTAATTCTTTTTTTGAATGATTCACAAGTTATTTTTACAATATTCACAACATGCAAACGATTCACTAAATCATCATCCACAGAGAAAGGGGTTTTCGAACTTATCTCGCCTCTTGTATGACTTTGATCCTTTCATGGATCATTGGTTTTCCTTCAAGCTTATTCCTGCAAAGAACTTCCTTCGGTCTTCTGATCTTCATCAGAGCCTCGCACATGGG
The DNA here is from genome assembly GCA_012274485.2 of Sinapis alba. Taxonomy (NCBI): domain Eukaryota; kingdom Viridiplantae; phylum Streptophyta; class Magnoliopsida; order Brassicales; family Brassicaceae; genus Sinapis; species Sinapis alba. The sequence continues at coordinate 649,272 of MU105722.1, read as the reverse complement.
AGAGAAACGATGGATAGGATGGAAAATCGACGGGAATCGATTGAAAAAACGATGGAGAATCGAAGGCGATCTTCGATGGAGATGATGGAGAGATAGAGAGAAGATCGCCTTCTTCGTTTTCGTCTGGAAAATGAAAAGCCGAAAATGAGTTACGCGAGAAGAACCGACGCAGGAGAGAGAGAAGCAATTTTTTTTCGGTCCAATAGAAACCAGACACGTACGACTCCTTACCAAACCCATAAATCCCCATTTAAGTATCGCTACTCTCTTTTCTTTTCATTTTTGATTTATTTTTTGCCCCTTTTTTTAAGTACCCCAGAGTTAAAACACGCTGATGGACTTGCTCTTATCCTCCCCAACGCAAAATGCAAACCCTTTTTTTTACTGTGTGTTGTGTGTAATTACATATAATTGTTAATTGAATGTTTTGATGTAGGTATGTATAGGTAAATTAAACAAACGTTATACCCCCCAAACACAAAGTATATGTATATATGTATTTGAATTTTCATTTTAATTATAATTGTAAATGTAATTTGAGTTTGAATTTTCATTTTCATTTTTATTCTAATTTCAATTTATTTGTAATTTTAATTTTATTTAACTTTTCATTGCAACTGTAATTTTAAATTTTAATAATATTTTAAATTTTAAATTTTAGTTATAGTTTTATTTTGAATTGTAATTGTAGTGTTATTTCATTTTAATCAGAATTTAAGTTTAATATTAATTTAATTATAATTTTAAATTAATTTAATTTGTTTAATGATGTTTTAGTTCTAATTTTAATTTAATTTAATTTAATTTAAATTTTTTTTCATTTATTTTTTGTTTATTTTTGTTTTTATTTTTATAATTTATTTTATTTTCATTTTTAGTTATTTCTCTTTTCAATTTTGATGATAATCAACTCACATCAGTAATTAAATCTACAGTTGTATTTATAAAGCAGTCTACAGTTGTATTTAATCATTACTTTCTTAGTTTTATTTACAATATAGTATTGACATAATTAAAATATCATAATCATCAGCATGATGGTTACATATTGATATATATTATAGTTGTACTAAGTCTTGAAGTTGAACTAAGAGGAAAAGAACAATTATTTTAAAAAGTGAAAAAGAGAAAATAAAAAATATAAGCAACATATAAGTAAAAAATAAGTAAAATTAAAAGTGATAAAAAAAATTTAAGACTTTAAAGCTAAAATTGATCGATCATCTACTAATAACAATTAGAGCAAATAAATAAATAGAACGAAAATAGTTAAAATTTTAAAATATAATACAATGCATTGAAAAGATTTGTAAACGCTTGAGACAAATTAAAAAGTAAAATTTATTTATATAGTTTTATACTTAATATATATAGTTATTATGTATTTTTATAAGTTTTTTTATCAATTTTATTTTGCATTATTTTTATCTTAAACCATGAATCAAAGTTATATAAACTATATATATAATAACTATAAGAATATATAATTAACATAATAAAAATATATACTAACTATATATATAGTAACTGTAAAATTAAATAAATAAATAGTGAGAACTACATAAAAAGCATGAAAATAATAAAAATGCAAAACAAGTAAGAATTTAGAGAATAAAAAATGGGTTTGCCATTCTTTATCTTCTTAATTTCTTGTTCTACCTATTTTCTCATAATTGTATTTTCTTTGAGTTATTTTTCATATTTTTTGTAATGATTGTGACCTAATAGTAAAGTCAAATTATCTTAATTAAAAAATTAAGTTTTTTTTTTTTTTTTTTTACTTTATCTCACATTAAAAGTTTAGAAAACCTACTTCTTTTCTCTTTCTTTATATAAGGAATTTCACCTTATTTTTTTTTTTCATTACAACTTTTCACTGTAGACAAGTTATAGTCGAATTTTTCGATGGTGGCTTGTGAAGTCCATTCTACATATATTTGTGTTGCTAAACTTCACATATCTTAACAACTACATGAAAAATCAAACTGTATAGTCATTCGCCGTTGTGTCAATGCATATCTATTTAGTGTTAATATTTTTCGCCTTTCAAGTCAGTGAAGACTACAACATGGTAAATGTGTTTCTTTCTCCATCTTATACACTCATTTACGAATTGGTAAAAGGATGAGAATCGGTCTTGTGCCTCGTCATTGTAGTCATTACATTCATGTGGGTCAAGAATCTATATAGTTTTCTAATCTCAATATTGATTATATAAATTATATAGTTCTAGTTAACTTTATTACTTATTATTATCTCACAAAAGTTTTCAGAGTTACTGAATTTTTTTTCTTTTTAAAGTTTTTTTACAATTATTTTCATAATCCCAAAATTAACTAAAATATAGTTTATACAATCAAATATGAGAACATATTCTTTATGTGTTGTTCAGCTTTATAATGTTAGATTTCTATTTTATTAACAATATATATGTTTCAGATTAGTCAAAACAAAACAATGCTTATTAATTGTTCTTGTTGGTTTCATCGTGTATTTGTGTGTAAACAAAATCCTGACGTTAGAGACGTTGAGGCTAGTGCAACAAGGGTCTAAGTAATATAGTTACAAAATATTTTTCAAATCAAAAATATGAAACAGACTTATATATATATATATATATACATATATATATATATATATATGTATATATATATATATATATATATATATATATATATATATTTCATCAAAAACTGTTGTATTAAAGCTATTTTAAGAGGTTAGCTACATCAGTAAGCCATACCGAAATTTCAACGCAAATGCAGTCAAATGTTTCTGATCTAGAATGAACTGCTTTTCCACGACAATATGCTCTCTGATTTTTAAGAGGAGGGATAAAAGCAATATATACATTTTCAAACATACTAATATTAATTCTGATTTGTTCTATTTAATTCACTATAGACTGCCAATCTAGAGCCATCCCAAGTTAGAGTTCGCCCTAAAGAAACCTCCTAGGCCCGCTTCCCTAGGTGAGCCGACTCCATGGATCTTCAACGCTTCATCATCATCGATCAATCTTCCTCTCTCTGAAGCTGCTCCGCTCCTCCTCCATGGCTCCGATGATCATTGCTCTTCCGCCGTCGTGATCCAGACCTCCTCCCGATCCTCCACCGTGTAAGTTTCTTCTGCTTGGTTCTCTCTCTCCGTTTGAACCGTTGGAACCACCCGACCCTCCAGAACCTACAGACGCTTCTCTCGTCCTCACTCTTCCTCGTTTCATCTCTGCCTCGCCCAGCCGTACTTCTCAAGCGCCTATCCAAACCCTAGATTTGGAGCTTATCCATTCTTGAACAAATCAGTCCAGAGTTGTTGGTACTGTAAGAAATATTTATATGAATGTATACGAATGATACATTAATATTTCTTTCCCATAATGTGGTCTTATGTTAATCTATTTCTTATTGAAATTGTTAAACCATAATGGCACTTGGTAACCAATAAAATGGTAACTAAAGGAGTTTAACTTCCTAATGACTTAACTAATGGACAAGTGACTCATGTTCTAGAAGGGTTCTCACATTGTGACTCATGAAAACATGTGTCAATGTTCTCAGGCATTTGAATTAAGTTCAATGCATCAAAGGAGAAATGTTCTAGAAGTCTAAAACACTTGTCATTACTCAACCTTGATGGATGGTTGAGATTAGTGGATGAAACTTACCAAGGAAGTAAGAAAAACTTGGTAAGTAATCAAAACTTGATGAGGAATCTAGGTCCCTCTCCCCACCTATAAATAGTGGCCTTTGGACCATCACAAAGACACATCAAGAAAATATAAAGAGAAACACATAAAGAAAGGTTGTAGGCAAGGGGAGAGAAGATCTAACTCCAACTTAAAAGATCAAGAGATCATCTTGTGGAGAGAAGGGTTAACTCCAACTTAAGTTCATGAAATCATCAACCATGATCAAAAACCGTTCAAGAAGATTTCCGCAAACATAAATAATGAAAGTAGATCAATTCTTAAGTGATAAAATTTTTGATCTAAATTAATGTTTAAGTTTCGGTATAAAACCGATGAGAGTTTTCGGATATCTTGAATCATACATTTTATGTATGTATTCTATTTCGATCTCTGAAATGAGCAATAATCAATGCATAAATTTTTTCAGTACATAAATCATATAGAAATTATATTAAGTAATTTATGCATGATTTTATAAAACAATATTTTCATATAAAGAGCAAAATTAGGATAAAGATATCACCACAGTGGCTTTATCCTAAAATGATTTGCAAAATGCAAAATTATTTTTGAAATAAGCATTGATGGTTTTGTGTAGTAATAGTTACTCACAGGTAGATTATGAACACAAAATACGATCAAATGACTTATAGAGTGTTTGTAATGTGAGGACAAAGTATATCCACATATAACTTAGTCTGAGTAATTCGATACATCACTCATAAAAAATATTTTTCGAATACTATGATTATTGATGAAAATATGGTTGCTACCCACAGGAGCACCATAATTTCTTGGCATATGTATTCAATATAAGTATATGTGTTGATTATGTTTAAAAGTATAATTTAAATATGCATATCTCAAAATTATAATTTTTTATAAAAGATTATCATATAAAGTCTCGTCTATTCAAGTCCTTACCGGAACCAACCTCTCATAATGAAAGAGAAAGTTGAGTTCATATTAAAAGTACTATACTTGAATTTGGCACTTCGTAATAATAAGTCAAGTTCACTAATGGGTAGATAATACTTAGGACGAAAAGAATTTCCATAAAGTTTTGGTGAAATTGAATAGACTGAGAATTATGATCTTAAGATGACAATAATTAGGAACATTAAAATTTTCCATATGACGGCTGAAAAAACTAAAAAATATCTTAAATATATAGAAGAACGGTTTAAGATTGCAAGCAAATCCCTAGTTGGAAAACTTATGGCAAATCTTACAACCATAAAAGAATAATGACATAAGGTCTATGCATGAATTTTGCATTGAAATGATCTATCTTTTGGCTAAATTAAAGAATTTAGGAATAAATGTGGAAGATTAATTTTTTGTCTAGTTTATCCTAAATTTATCTTTTCTTATTATGAACCATTCCAAATTAATAATAACACCATGTATGTAAGATGGATGTTAAATGAATTGGCTAATAAAATGGTTTAGTAAGAGGATAGGCTTGGTCGTAAAGGTATTAAAGTTGTCTATTATGTTCAAGGAGCTAGATAAGTAAGTCATAAAAGACCACCACCCATAAGGGATATCAAGTAAATGAGATGAAAAAAGGCATAGAAAGAAGACAGATGAAAATATTTGAACTCTTTCATAAAGATTGCGATAAAAGAAGAAAATAGTTCAAAAAGGTAACTTTTTAAGTTCCATAAGAGTTTTTGAATCTATTCTTATAATATTTCTTCTAAATCTTGGTAGATGGATAATGGTGCTAATGTATATGTAATTAATTCCGTGTATGATTTATTTATGATCCAAACCGTAATTTCAAGTGTAAACTAAGTACTTATGGAAATTAAAATGAAGTGATAGCTGAAGTTATTGTCACTCCTCATTATGAATAGTAGAATTTGTTTGGATTCATTCCAAATATTTTACGTTCCATCTATTTTCCATAAGTTTTAGTTTCATTAAGAAAACTTGATGACTGGATTTTAAAAAATCGACTTAAAGAGATGGTTATTTTTAAAAAAATTCTTGAACTCTAATTGGATCGATTCAAGAATATTAGTTGATGGCCTATATTAAGTAACATGGCTGATCAACCTTTATAAACACATCTAGTTATGCACATTAAAGGAAAATTAGAGCATAAAACATGTACTAATGGTAAGTATTTCTTGTGGCGTAGAAGAGTTGAATATATTTCTAATAAAAGATTTTAAAGGTTGGTAAAAGAAGGAATTATTCTAAATCTTTATTTTACCAACAATAAATGTGTGTAGATTGCATTAAGATAGGCAAAATACACTAAGAAATGAGCCACAAGAAATACATAGCTTCTTGAAACTATACCGACAAATATTTGTAGACCCTTTGACGTTTTATCTTTTGGAGATGAAAAGTATTCAATTACCTTTATTGATGATTATTCACCTCAATATTATCTATATGAATATATCTATTGCATGAAAGTCTCAATTTTGGATACATTACAAGTATTCGTAAGTAAAGTAGAGAGGCAATATGATATAAAAGTGAAAAATCACAAGGTAATGAATTTATGGCAAGAATGATGAAAAGAGACACTGTCTCGGACGTTTCACAAAATTTCTCCAAAAAATCAAGAATTATATCAATACACATCCTGGTTCTCCATGGCATAATGGTGTAGCTGAAAGGCATAACCGTACTTTTTATAAATGGTTTGATTTATGTAATTTCACTTATATCATTGTGGATAGATGCATTATGTAATGCAATCTAATTCTTGAATAAGGTTACCAGCAAAGCGGTTCTCAAGTGTCCTTTTGAACTGCATAAAGGTTGCTAACCTAGTATGAGACATCTCAAGGTATGATGATGTCCAATTAAGCAAGAATATATAATCCACATGAAAATAAATTAGATTTCAGAACGATCAGTTGGTTTCTTTACAAGTGACCCTGAGAAATCTAAAGGATATAAGATAATTGTCGAAACCATAGTACGTGATAATATAAATCAATAATGTCAAATTTTACAAGAATGACAACATTAGTGGGTGTCATAAAATTAAAGAAATGGTCATTCAAAAATTAGGGTTAACAACAAGTTTTTCTAAATTATGAATGGTGGAAACTCTCATGTTGTTGTAAGTTTACAATGAGTTAAATCCAATGGATGACCATATATTTCATGACGGAAAGTTGCCAATAATGATAAAGTACATGTTTTTAAAGAGGAAAAAGCATTAAGAAGATCTACTTGTATGAGTAGATTTGCTATTTCCAATATGTACTTTATCTAGTAGAATCTGAAGAATTGAATATTAAAGATTTGTTTTCTCATTCAGAGCCATATAAAATGTTAATTATGATATATAAATTGATGCCATAAAGGATTAAGTAAACTTGATGGCTGAAAAATAAGTATGGGACGTCGTTCAATTATTTTAAGAATATAGACTATTTGAGTGTAAGTGGATCTGTAAGACCAAACTCGAGTATAATAGAAATATTAAACGACATAAGGCCTGACTTGTTGCCAAAGGGTTTCAATCGGAAAGAAGGCATCGATTAGACTGAGTCTATTTAAGACTGTAAGAATTATCATGGCTTTGGTAGCTCAATATGTTAATGAGTTCCATAATGTATGAAGAAATTGCCTTTCTTAATGATGACTTAAAAGGAGTCTGTATGCGTCAACCTAAAGGCTTCATAATCGAAGCGCAGAGGAAAACACGGTCTACAAATTAAAGAAACCAATTTATCAACTGAAACAAAACTTGAGAAATGGTATTTAAAATTTGATGAAACCATTACGAAATTTGGTTTCAAATAGAATATTTAAAGATCCATGTACACCTCAAGATCAGTGGGAGTAAGTTCATATTTTTGGTTATGTATGTTGATGATAACTTATTGGGCAGAAGTGATCTTGGTCTATTAAATGAGACCAAGAATTATCTCTCTTAAACTTTGCAATAAAAGATATGAACGAGACAACTTTTGTGAATGGATTGAAATATTTTCATGAAAGATCACTTAGAAGTCCAAAGTTGTCTCAAAAAGCATATATTGACAAAGTTTTTGAGAGATATGCCATGATAATGTGTTCTTCTAGTATGTTTCTATGCAGAAAGGTGATAAGTTTGATCTTAAGCAATGTCCGCATAATGAAATGGAACGTAAAGAAATGAAAAGTTGAAAAATAAAATTTGAGATATCTAAAGATAACAAGGAATCAGTTGCTCACATATAAGAAATCAACACACCCACATGTGGTTGGATTTTCAAACTCAGGTTTTGGCGGACATAATGTTTCCAAGCATTATAATTTTAGCAATGTGTATTTCATCAAATGAGATACCTATTATGGAAAAGCTCATAATTATAATTGCTTTAAACGTTTAATAAAGTGGCTGAATGTGTGGCAATATTATGAGGCTTTTATAAAGTTAATTATGATTGTAAAATTATCTTTGAGTTTGAGTCAATAAGTATTCGACTCTTTATGTGATAATGAAATAGGCAATCATATTTGTAAGAAAGACATGATATCTAATGGTTCCAAGTATATGGATATTAAGATTGATATATGTCATTAAAGTAAGATTTCAAAAGAGAAAAGTTTGTCATTATGCATATATGCACTAAACTTATGGTCACAAACATATTTTCGAAAGCTTTACATCCAAAGACATTAAAGAACATCTAGAAATTATAGGTCTTGTGGATATCTATTAAAGTTGTTTGATTATGCTTAGCATATATTTGACAATATATGAGCTCTTAATGACTTTTGAATCTTTTGCATTCCGTTTCCAATGTGCACACCAATCATTTGTGGTTGGATTAATGATAACGGAATGAGTCTTTATATAAGACATAAAAGGGACCATTATGATAACTCCTACTTATGGTCTAACTATGATAGTGAGCAATGTAGTAGTGCATGGAAGGAATCATGTTGCAAAATAATATGTGCCCGCCATGACTCTCATTGGTTGCTAGATTAGCTAAGACAATTATGATGACCAAATAAAAGCAAGGGTTTAACAAATAACGCTACCCTTATGATTCTCAATAAGAAATATTTATATGCCAACGACCAAGTGGGAGAATGTAAGAAATATTTATATGAATGTATATGAATGATACATTAATATTTCTTTCCCATAATGTGGTCTTATGTTAATCTATTTCTTATTGAAATTGTTAAACCATAATGGCACTTGGTAACCAATAAAATGGTAACTAAAGGAGTTTAACTTCCTAATGACTTAACTAATGGACAAGTGACTCATGTTCTAGAAGGGTTCTCACATTGTGACTCATGAAAACATGTGTCAATGTTCTTAGGCATTTGAATTAAGTTCAATGCATCAAAGGAGAAATGTTCTAGAAGTCTAAAACACTTGTCATTACTCAACCTTGATGGATGGTTGAGATTAGTGGATGAAACTTACCAAGGAAGTAAGAAAAACTTGGTAAGGAAGTAATCAAAACTTGATGAGGAATCTAGGTCCCTCTCCCCACCTATAAATAGTGGCCTTTGGACCATCACAAAGACACATCAAGAAAATATAAAGAGAAACACATAAAGAAAGGTTGTAGGCAAGGGGAGAGAAGATCTAACTCCAACTTAAAAGATCAAGAGATCATCTTGTGGAGAGAAGGGTTAACTCCAACTTAAGTTCATGAAATCATCAACCATGATCAAAAACCGTTCAAGAAGATTTCCGCAACCATAAATCGAGGTATTTCGCAAATCCTTCTTAATTCTATTATGTGATTAGTCTAGATGTTAAAGATCTTAGGATTCATGTAAAATCATGTTTACAGGTACTACTCTTGTTTCTACTAGTGATATACAGGTTGTCTACTCGCGTTTTATCTTCTGCAGTATGCAGTTTGTTCCTTCGCCGGCTTGCAAAGTGGTGCCTCTTGGACCCTATCCAGACTTTCCAAGCTTACCTCCTTTTTTAATCCATCAGGTTTGCTCTTCCTCTGGGCTCTGTTCGTCTACCGAATGGTATAAAGAGCTAGTTGAGTTGATTGCATTGGAATTGTGGATCTTAGCTTTTCACTGTGATGTTCTGATAGACTTAGTCTCCCTCAGTTCTGTTGTGCTATTTAGTAGCACCTATGTCGTTTTGATGCGACCATCTACTGCAGTATGCAGTCCTGTTATTGTATTCATTCCGGGGGTTCTTGGTACTGTGATTTTGTGTTCTCCTTGGTGTCAGTTTAAAGGAAAACTTATTGTTATGTTTCCTCCGGTGAATTTGCGGATGTCGGGTGTTTATTCCCGAGATGCTTCCTACTTGGAGCAGTTTCTTTTCCCAATATATCCTCTGTTGAGTGATTTGGATGAACAAGTATCACGGCTGGTATTGTAAGGAACTTTCTCCCAGCTAATGATGTTCTTCTCTGCTTATGCTGCAGACTCTGTAACTCTTTGGGTTACATTAGATGCAATTCTAAAAGAAATTCATACATTAGGTGCAATTCTAAAAGAAATTCATGAAATTATTGTACAGTTTCTTTTGGTTTCTTTTTATGAAATGTACTGTCCTTCTATCTGTTTTTAACAATGTGTTGGTATGTTCTAGCTCTATGTATCGTTGTTGTATCCTCCGTTGGAGGTTGAACTCTTTAAGATTTAATTTAAGTTTGGTTTGATCAAAAAAAGACTGCCAATCAATTTTTAGATAGCAAAAAAATTAGTGTTAAACCAGATAGCAAAAAAGTTTAGATATTAAGAAGGTTAACAAAATTTAGTTAGGATATTTTCATGGAATTTCCCCTAATCTATTATTATAAAGTAGACTTTCCTTCCCTCCTGGGCATGCCACATCAGCTGCCAGCGCACAAATTCGAATCATACAGTGCTGACACGTGTCATGTTTATCTGACAAAGTCGAAACAAAATGCTGCGTCTTATTATTAGCGGAACAAACGGGCTACGTTTTACTATATGGGCTTTTGGCTTGACAAAAAAAAAACCAGCCTGGTAGTTATCAACCCTAAATCTCCTTTACGTCACAAAGAAAATTAGGGATCATGCCGCTTTGTTTTCTCCGCAGTTGGAGATATTGAGATGATTAAGTCCATATCGTGATGAGTCTGTTCTGTGTCGTCTGATCTTCTTTCACATTTTCCTAAACCTCCCTGTTACAGATTCATCACATTAAACCTCTTCTTAACTCCATGGACAACAATCTGGCTTTTAATGTGATTCTCCTTTTGCAAGGCGGTCTCTTTGCGAGTATTTAAAGGTAAGTATCCCTCCTCTCAAATCCATCTTCTCGATCTGGTTAACCAACAAAGTAAACTTATTTTCTGACAAATGGCTAACTCCAATGTTCTTCTTTCTTATTTAAAGGTCAGTAGATGTTCTTCCACCGTTGAAGTTAGGTTATTGCGGTTCTGGGCGGCCAGGAACGGTCATGCGGGGTGGGGATTTCTTCTCGCTGACAAAGATAAACCGGAACCGTTACAAGCTACATTCAATCGATTCGTCTGGATATCTTCTTAAATTGTTATGGCCGTCAATATGCTTCTCCTTGGCGCAGAGGTAGCTTCAGCGATTTTAAAAACAAACCAACCTTTTTCCTTTAAGATATTAATTAGTCTGTGATTATTTTTTTTTATTTTTTTTGCTTCTTCTAATGGTTAAGTTCCTCTGCCTTTTTAATCTGATGATGGCTCAAACAAATACAGATGATGGTTTAAAGTCAAAGTCTTTATTTTTTGCTTCTTTTTATTGTTAAGTTCCTCTGCCTTTTTAATCTAATGATGGCTCAAACAAATGCAGATGCTGATTTAAAGTCAAAGTCTTTACAAGCAGGGTTTGCGTATGTAAACGGTGTTGGTAGTAAGCAGGAGGAACTTTGGTCGCAGTTTCTTTAGTACAATCGAGAGTTTACAACGTATTAAAGGATTACTAATGCTCTCCTTCAGAGAATGTATGAAGCTACATATGAAGAGAAATTCATTGATGGTACAATAATAAGATAAACGCTGTTTATTATATTGAGATGAGCGTCTATATTGGGGACAGGTTAAGCTCATATGTCATACCATTTGAGTCAAATCTCATATGTAAGATTTTTGCTTCAGTCAATTTTAGTTTTCAACAAATGTTTTTGTTTTAAAAAGTAGATTATTGTATGATAGTTTTAAGCAATATGCAGGATATTATTGCAGAAAACAAATCACATACATGCCAGACAGAGTGGTTATTCCGTGTTGATATCGTAAATAAGTGCAAAGAGTCTTCAACGGTTTCAGAGCTGTCCGAATGTTTAGAGAATATCAAGATGTCTGGTATGACCGTACTGGGGAGAAGAGCATTGTCTTTAAGCCAATATACTTTGTTTTGGATCTTCTGAAGATTCCTTTGAGAAGAAGAGGAATAGAGTTCTTTTGGTTCGATGGAAAGTTAGATCAAATCTATTAACAAATAATTTATCAATTATTAGTGGTTATCGATGTATGTTTTGAGTTTGTTATTTTTTGGTGAATAGCAAAATACTTACATTAATGGTACCCTATGTATGTTATGATTTTATGTTATTTTATGGTTGTGGTTTTCTACTAAATATTTAATTTATCAAAATTTGAATTAGGTGAGAAAGGATAAACTTCAATTAGATTCATTCATTTTTCCTTTGGCTTGAATTTAATGAATTTGAAAATATTTAACGATAAAACTTCACGTGATTCACTGTCCACCTTAAGCGGATTCAATGTATGTGACATGGTGCAATCAAATCATCAGAACTTCGAACTACCAACTCTTCTCTAACGATTCAAGCAGCATCAACCGGGGGGGGGGGGGGGGGGGGGGGNGGGGCGGGGGGGGGGGGGGGGGGGGGGGGGGTTAAAGGGGGTGCTTAGTTACTTAGTGTTTTTTTAAGCTCCTCTTAACTATATTCCTTAACTCTACATTTTCATCTTTGTATTATTTAGATCAAATTTATTAACAATAATTGATAAATCATTTCTAACCAACAATTAAATTTCAATCTCATCAAATTCTTTTTAATAAACTCTTTTAAAAAATAATAATATAGTAATATAATTCAAAATATATATGTTTAATGAAAAATAAAATAATAAGAAAAAGATGTAAAATTAATTTACGACATTTTTCATGTTTTCATCAAATCCACCTTAACAAAATAAAAAGTGCTTCTTACATAAAAAAATCATTTTAGTTCCTCAAACTCAAGCATACATAAATTAACAAAAAAATGTAAAAACACAACTAATGATTAATATATAAGAAAAACAGAAACTTGATAAAACATTTTAGAAAATGAATAAATGATAAAATATCAAAATGAAACAACAAAAAAATTAGTGAAAGTATACAATATAATTTAAATTTGTAAAATTTAGTAAAAATACATATTATCATTTTGAATACATACGTTTCAAGCATACATAGAGAAAATAAAATTACCAATAGAAAAAGGATAAAAAAATTAAAAGTTATTGAAAATACATAATATAATAAAAATTCACAGTATAACCCAAATAAATAACTTTGAAAAATACATAGGAAAAGCTCACAAAACCAAAAAGGAAAATATTATTTATGATAATGACAAAAATAAAAATTATTTATGATATTTTTCACGTTGAATCTAACCAAGCGGGACAAAAATTTAAAAGAAAAGTAGTGGATCTCATGTAATTTTCTGCATTTTATAGTGGTAAAATACAGAACTTAACAACATACTCTTGGAAGACCATAACCACAAATTTATACGTAACCAAAACCAAGAGTTCAAAAATAGTAGAAAAAAACAGCAATAAAAAATAAAAAATAAAAAATTTATGCGAAGAGTAGAAAAACTTTAAAACAGTTGCAAAAGAAATGTATGATACCAAGCAAAATTTTAAGGTTATTGTATCCTATCAAATATCGAAAACTGGATAAAACATTTTCAGTTTTCTTACTGAACGAATAAAGAAATCGATGTGTTAAATCATCCCAAAAAATCTTCTTATAAAAAGTTATTAGATATATTCAGTAGAAATTTAACATGTTACTTTATATTTGCTTTAATTAACAATTAAATATATCATTTAAAGAAAATGAAAAATATTATATGTTAATAAATGAGAATATTACGCTAAATATGATTTCTATATTTCACAAACTATCATATCTTCATGCAATCTATTTTACAAGGAGTACCTTAAGAATACTAGAAACACAAGGATAACTTACGCTACAATAACAAACAATGTTTAGAACTTTGAGTGAGAGAAGAGAAACTTGAGATAACTCCACCAATTTTAACAATGAAAAGGCCATCGAATACAAAGGTGAGAACTAGCCAAATTCGTAAACCTATGAAAGTATATTTCAAAATGCACTAATAACATCTTAAATAGATCACATTTAAATATATTGTTTGAACATACAATATAAACAACATGATATACAAACTAAAATAAAATTTATATTACGCAATTAACATAAATCCCGCGCATAGCGCGGGCTTACCCTAGTATATATATATATATAATAATCAATTTTTAAACGATGATCATAATCGTAATATTTTCTCAAAGTTGGCTTTGTTCAAAACAGTTATTACGAAAGTATAAAAATATTGTGTTGTGTAAGAACTCAGATAAATGCAAAAACTCACATCATAATCTAAAGCTCTAAATGCAAAGGAACGATATGTACAAATTATGTTAACACCTTGTTTTCGCACAATAAGTCAAACTGTAAATGCTAAAACTTGCACACGTTCCAAATGCGTAAGATCAACATGTACAAAAGTAATTAACAGTTTCTTTTGCAGATCAAGTTCTGGGGATAATTGCACTTGAAATAATTGATTGAAGAAGTTTAAATATTGGCTGATAATGATGAGATTTTAAAATATTGGATGATAATAATGAATTGTAAATCGTAGTTTTTTTTTTCATTTTCATTTTCATTTAAATCTAATATTCATTTTAATTATAATTTTAAATTAATTTTTTATTTCAGTTTTAATGATATTTTAGTTCTAATTTTAATTTAATTTAATTTAAGCTTTTTTTTTCTTATAAATATTTTTTTTCATTTTTAGTATTTTCTTTGTAATTTTGATGATAATCAACTCACATCAGTAATTAAATCTACAGTTGTATTTATAAAGCAATATACAATTATATAAGCAATATACAATTATATTTAATCATTACTTTCTTAGTTTTGTTTACAAAATATAGTAATGACATAATTAAAGATATCATAATCATCAGCATGATGGTTATATATACACACATATATATGTATATATATATATATATATTAATATTATAGTTGTTATAAGTCTTGATGTAAAAGGAAAAGAAAATGATTAAAAAAATAAAATAAAAATGATTAAAAAATGAAAAATATAAACAACATGTAAATAAAACTAAGTAAAACTAAAAGTGATAACAAAATTTTAAGAATTTTAAAACCAAAACTGATCGATCATCTATTAATAATATCTAGATAAAATAAATGAATAGGAAGAAAATAGTTAAAATTTCAAAATATAATGCAATGCATTGAAAAGATTTGTAAACGCTTGAGACAAATTAAAAAAATAAAATTTATTTATATAGTTTTATACTTAATATGTATGTAGTTATTATGTATTTTTATAAGTTTGTTTATTAATTTTATTTTGCGTTATCTTTATCTTAAACCATAAATCAAAGTTATATAAACTATATATATATATAATAAATATAAGAATATATAAATAAAATAATAAAACTATATACTAACTATATATATAGTAACTGTAAAGTTAAATAAATAAATAGTGAGAACTACATAAAGAGCATGAAAAGAATAAAAATGCAAAACAAGTAAGAACTTGGAGAATAAAAAATAGGTTTGTCACTCTTTATCTTCTTGATTTCTTTTTCTACCTATTTTCTCATTATTGTATTTTCTTTGAGTTATCTTCCATACTTTTTGTAATGACTGTGACCTAATAGTAAAGTCAAATTATTTTAACTAAATATTTAAGTTTAATTTTTTATTTTATCTCACATTAGAAGTTTAGAAAATATACTTCTTTTCTCTTTCTTTATATAAGGAATTTTACCTCATTTTATTTTTTCATTACAATTTTTCACTGTAGACAAGTTATAGTTGAATTTTTCAATGGTGGCTTGTGAAGTCCATTATACAGATATTTATGTTGCTAAACTTCACATATTTTAACAACTACATGAAAAATTTAAACCGTATAGTCATTCGCCGTTGTGTCAATGCATATCTATTTGGTGTTGATATTTTTCGCCTTTCAAGTCGGTGAAGACTACAACATGGTAAATGTGTTTCTTTTTCCATCTTATACACTCATTTACGAATTGGTAAAAAAATAAGAATCGGTTTTGTGCCTCGTCACTGTAGTCATTACACTCATGTAGATCAAGAATCTATATAGTTTCCATAATCTCAATATTGATTATATAAATTCTATAGTTCTAGTTAACTTTATTACTTATTATTATCTCACAAAAGTTTTCATAGTTACTGATTTTTTTCTTTTTAATTTTTTTATAATTATTTTCAAAATCCCAAAATTAATTAAAATATAGTTTATATAATCAAATCTGAGAACATATTTTTTCTGTGCTGTTTAGCTTTATAATGGTAGATTTCTATTTTATTAATAATATATGTTTCAGATTAGTCAAAACAAAACAATGCTTATTAATTGTTCTTGTTGGTTTCATCGTGTATTTGTGTGTAAGCAAAATCCTAAAGTCAGAGACGTTGAAGCTAGTGCAACAAGGGTTTAAGTAATATAGTTACAAAATAGTTTTCAAATAAAAAATATGAAACATACTTATATATAAATATATATATATATATATATATATATATATATATATATATATATATATATATATATATATATNNTATTTATATATTGTATGTTATATAAAAATATATTCATATAAAAAAAAAAAAAAACATATATATATATATATATATATATATATATATATATATATATATATATATATATATATATATATATATATATATATTTGTCATCAAAAACTGTTGTATTAAAGCTATTCCAAGAAGCTAGCTACATCAGCAAGCCATATCGGAGTTTCGACGCAAATGCAGTCGAATATTTCTGATCTAGAATGAACTGCTTTTCCAAGACAATATACTCTCTGATTTTTAACAGGAGGGATAAAAGCAATAGACACATTTTCAAATAGACTAACATTAATACTGATTTCTTCTATTTCATTCACTATAGACTGCCAATCTTAGTATTAAAAAATTAGTGGTCCAGCAGCTTTTTCTTTCGTAGGCACATTTACATAGAGAAGTATTTAACCGCTAGTCACTAGACTTCACCTCCCTGATTTCTGTTTTAACCGCTGGTAGTTGCTCAGTTTTTTTTTCAAATCTGCTTCCCATTTTGGGATTATCCTCTGGTCAGTACAAAGTCTTGCCGGAATACACACCGTGTTCTTCCCCTGACAATGGTCGGAGGGACCGACGTTCACCGCTCTTCCAACCTGCCGACGAATACTTTGCTGAAGCTGAAGTCTGTTCTGGTTTTCAATCACTATGCAACCAGAAACCATAATCTGCAATGGAAGCTTGAGAGCTAACTTAAATTTTTATTGTTGTGTCTGAAATTCACTGAGGATTCCGGGTTTACTTAGCTATCTAGCATTGACTCTCAGAGAGTCCGGTATAGAAACTACCATGACTTAAAGGGACTCTTTTAAGCGATGCAATACTTTCCTTCATTCTAAGGTTCTTGAAACCTTCGTCCTCTGAACTAACAAACGATGGCCCACCGAAGAATATCATCGGTAGAAAAAGGAAAAGGCATCGACTTAGGACCGCATCAGCCCCTCCGCGCAGCTCGAGCCAGGGCTCCACTTCTAGATAACTCTGATCTAATCCACAAACTCTCGCTCACCCTCATCAGACGGGTGACTAACAAATCAGTACAGAAGGTGTGGTCACTGATACCCTTCCTTACCGAGCAATGGAAAACAGAGTTCAAACCAGTAGGCTCAGATATGGGGAATGGATTGTTCTAATTCCAGTTTTGAACTTGAATCGGACCTACTATCTGTCTTGGAGCAGTGCCCCTACCATTATGCGAGATGGATGATCATATTACAGCGTTGGGAACCCACAATTTGCCTCTCATTCCCGTCTTTAATTCTATTTTGTATAAAAGTCCAAGGGCTCCCTGTCCATCTATGGACATAAGCTACAATCAAATGCACTAGTGAAAATATCAGAATCTATGAAAAAGATGAAATCACAGCTTTGTCTGCGAGAATGCGTGTACATACCAATGGTCTTCTCCCATTGATAACAAAATCAATAGTTGAGTTTCCAAATGGAGATGAAGTGGGTACTACACTGGTTTTTAACGGCTGAAAAAACACTGTACAAAATGCCTTTGATTGGATCATGAGTTCAAAGAGTGTCTGGTGTTCAGAGCAGAAGCAAAATCTCTGAAAGCACAACATGAGGAGGAGCATGTCAGAGTGATCTCTAGCTCAATCCAGGAAGAAGTTTCCACAAGGAGGAAGCCTTTTATCACATCTCAGGAGGATAGAGTATCAAAGGAGAAATGGCCCAATGACAAAGTTTTCCAATTCTCTACTTCATCCAAGAATAATCACCATGGTAGAAGGCCCAACAAAGAAACGAAGGAAAACTCGCAACACATGCCATACAAATCTCAAACCATAAGCTGGAATGAACGAAGTGTTCAACATCGATCTTATCAAGCTAGAGACTATTCCAAACAGGATTTTGAGAGGTCATCCCACCCTTCCCGAGATCACCCTAGGCACCGTAATCCACCGACCCCTCCTAACGAAAGTTATTATTGTGAAATTCCAAAGAAACTCATAGAGACAAGGATCAACGATTCTACTTCTTCAAAGACCAACCAAGAGACTGTTGTAGGGGGGAATCCTCCTCAGTATTGTCAAGCTCCAATCTCGCCAGAAGATTTCCAGGAAGCTATGGAAGACTTGAGAAACATCATGCTCCAATATAAAAAAAAAGCATTGACCCGACAAAAGTGAGGCTTGTAAAGAAAGAATGCGACAAACATAGGAACAAGGTGAGATGGAAGAAACATTGATTCAAATGCTCAGAGCTTCCTTAGCTCCATATATCAGAAATATGAATTTGGAGCAGATCACCCCCACTCTGGAGCAAATCCCAGCTTCCCAAAGGATTGGGAAATAATGTGCAGTTGCAAACATCCAACTCTAGCAAAGGAAAAGAAAGTCCAACCTCATCCCCTCAGGACAGGGTCCCGGCTTCACTCTGTCTAGGCCCTCCGATTGAGTCCTCCTGATACTTCATGATGACTGCAACATGACCCAGAGCCCACATAATAATGAACGCATCCAAGCAACATGAGATTAGGACCAATTCTCACTACAACTGAGACAAAATCCAATACTGCTCCCAACGTTATGAAAAGAAGACCAGGACGCCCCCCGGGAGTAAGAAAAACGGTAAGAAAGAGTCACTCAGTGAATCGGTGGATCACACACTTGTTGGAGAATCACGAGAAACAAATCCCACTAGTTTTACCAGTTTTGAAAAGGAGGAGAGATCTCAGTCAAATCTTTCTCCAGTTCGCATGAAGGTACCTAGTGGAGCTGCAAGTTCTGCAAAATCAAAATCAAAGGCTGTCTCTTCTCGTGGCAGGGACCGGGTTTAACAACAAGCTTGGAAAACCGTCCTATCTGCAACATGATCCCAGCTACTGCAAGGAAGAGGATGGATTTTTGGGTCCACTCCACTCTAGTCCTTAAAGATAATGAGTTGGAGTTGTCAGGGGTTAGGAAATCCTCAGATAGTTCGAAAACTAAAGGAGTTGAAACGAGATTTATCTCCCAACATTATTTTCCTCATGGAAACCAAAATCCCGATAATTTCGTCATAAAAAAAGACGGAGCAATTACAGTATGAAAACAAATACCTGGTTCCACTTGTTGGACACAAAGCATGAGGCTTAATTCTCTTGTGGAAGCATGAAATAAATCTCCAAGTCTTGAGGGCACCTGCTAATTGTATTGACACTTGTATTATCTATGAAGGAAAAAATTATTATGCCTCATTTGTTTACGGAGATACGGATAAACCAAAACGAAGAGAACTCTGGAAACACTTGAATATCTCTAAACGACCCTCGGGAATCTTCTTGATTTTTGACTAGCGATTTCAATGATTTGATTAATAATACGGAAAAGGAGGGGGAACCAGAACGATTGGAGGCATCCTTCAATGACCTTCGAACCTTGTTCTCTGAAGGTGATCTATTTGATCTATCACACACCAGGGAATTGCTCTCATGGCGCGTTATAAGGGAAAATTATCTCATAAGGTGTAGACTGGATAGAGCGGTAGCCAATATTAACTGGGCTGAATTGTTTCCAACATCTTGCTCCCAATATCTAGCTTACGAAGGGTCTGATCACCGTCCTTTAATCTCCATCTTCTAACATAATAAAAAGAAAAAACGCGGCTTGTTTCAGTATGATAGAAGATTGAAGGACAATCCGGAAGCTAAAGAGATTGTAAACAAAGCTTGGAAGGAAGCTGTAAATAAAAAGGTGCACAACAAAATCGTCATTGTTAGAACAGCGCCTAATAGAATGGAGCAAGCAACGTTATCTTAACAGCAGAACCCGTATTGAAGAAAAGAAAGCTGAACTGGAAAAGTCTCTTACATACCCGATTAACGATGCAGAATTGATCTTTGCTGTGACTAATGAGCTAAATGCTGCTTATGCATGTGAAGAATAATACTGGAGACAAAGAAGTCGGGTCCTTTGGTTAAGCCTCGACGATAGAAATTCTGGCTATTTTCATGCAGTCTCAAAGAACCGAAAGCGGAGAAACGCCATATCAGTTATTGAAGATTCAGAAGGATCACCGGCATTCCAAGAGAATCAAATTGGAAAGGTCATTGTGAGATATTTTCATAAGTTTTTTGCATAAGTGGAGGGAAATAGAAAAGAGATAGTCACTATGCGCTCTCAACTATGATAACAGACAAAACAAACGAGCGGCTGATTCAAATCCCCACTGCAAGCGAAATCAAGGATGCTCTATTCTCAATACATGCTGATATATCTCCCGGACCCAATGTCTTTTCAGCAGGATTATATCACACGAAATGGGAAAACATTGGAGGCGACATCGTGAAAGAGATACATGATTTCTTCATCTCGGACAAGTTCCTTGGTCGGATAAATGACACTCATGTCTACCTCATCCTGAATATTGGCCGAATATTGGAATATCTCACTATGCAACGTGTATTACAAGATCATCTCAAAGGTATTGACAAAAAGGATCCAGCCTCTTCTAACGAACATCATCTCAGAAACACAGTCGGCCTTTATGCCAGGAAGGAAAATTTTGGATAACGTCCTCATCAATCATGAAGTCCTCCATTACCTCAAAACGTCTGATGCAAATAAGCGATGCTCTATGGGTGTCAAAACCGACATGAGCAAAGCATATGATAGACTGGAAATGGATTTCATTCACTTAGTGTTGCGAAGGCTGGGTTTTCATCAAAAAATAACCAGCTGGATTATGCAATGTGTATCCACAATTACGTACTCCTTCCTCATCAACGGTTCGCCTAGGGAAAGAGTCACACCGAGTAGAGGTATCCATCAAGGAGATCCTTTCTCACCATACATATTTATTATGTGTAGTGAGGTCCTTCCAGGTCTATGTAACAAAGCACAAAAGGAGGGATCTCTTAAAGGGGTTTGGGTAGCTCGGGGGTGTCTCCGACTAATCCACCTCCTCTTTGCGGATGATACAATGTTTTTTCTTAGAGCGGACAAGAAAAACAGTGAAACCCTCAAAGCATTTTGAAGCGTTACGAGACAGCCTTTGGTCAGTCTATTAACGTCTCCAAATCATCCATAACCTTCTCCCACAAAACTCCAGCAGCGATAAAAGAAACAACAAAACGATTCTTTTGATTAAAAACAAAGGAGGAGTTGGAAAATACCTCAGATTACCAGAATTATTTTGCAGGAAGAAACTTGATCTTTTCTCCTCCATTGTTGACAAAATTAAGCAAAAAACAAGAGGATGGTCAAACCGTTTTCTCTCCATTGTCGGAAAAATGACTATGCTTAAGAGTGTGCTCTCTGCCGTCCCCTCTCATGCGATATCTTGTTTCTAACTTCTGATCTCTCTATGCCAAAGAATCCAAGCAGCGTTGACACGGTTTTGGTGGGACGACCGTAGTGGCAGCAAGAAAATGGCATGGGTTGCTTGGTCAAAATTTATTCGACCAAAAGACCAAGGAGGACTTGATTTCAAAGATATGCAAAGCTTCAATGAGGCATACCTAACTAAACTTAGTTGGCGGATTAGCAACAACTCGAAGAGTCTTCTAGGAAGAACGCTTATTGGAAAGTATTTCCCAACAAATAATGTCCTTTTTTCTCAATTAAAACTGTTATCTCACATGGCTGGAGAGGGTTTTTGGTGGATCGAGACATCATCCTCAATAACTCAGGATGGGAAGTGGGCAATGGAAAAAGTATTAATATTTGGGAGAAAACATGATTTGATTGCAAAAAAACAACTCAGACCCATGAGACCTACACCCAAGGAATTGATAAATCTAACTCTATCAGATTTATTCTTGCCAAAAAATTCAAATTGGGATGTGGAAAAAATTGGACAAGTGTTGCCTTTCAAAAGAACAGAGGACATTGGCCATAAAACTAAACCTAACCGGAGCCCCATATAAGCTAATCAGGCTGAACACTAAGTCCGAAAATTTTACAACAAAGTCGGGATATGCAGCAGCCCTCTCCATGCGTGACACCGGGATTACTCAGAGATTTGACTGGAGGAAAAATGTATGGAAGCTCCACATGATACCGAAGATAAACCTGTTCGTATGGAAACATTTCACGAAGCTTTTCCAGTGGGAGATGCTCTGCTGGCTAGACAAATGCAAGTAGATGGAAAGTGCAAAATATGTAATTTACCTGAATCTATAGATCATCTGTTCATTTATTGTGGGGTTGCTCAACAAGTTTGGAACTCTGCCCCCGTATTCCTTGCAATTGAATGTAGTGGATCTTTAGATTTAAAGCTAAAAATCCAGTGGATTAATCTCTGTTTGAGAACGTCCTTACCTTCCTCCGGAATATCATTGGGCTCTCTAGCCCCTTGGATATTATGGCAGTTGTGGGCAGCAAAGAATCAACTAGTATTCAACAACAGGATCATCACGGTGGAGGAAACGGTCTCCAAAGCCATTGTGTCGGCTCGAGAGTGGCGCACCTGTCAAGGAACTATCACCCATGCCCCAAGACTTGCTTCTCATACCCCGACTGCTCTCGCCTCCGGAAGTTGCCTGATCAAATCGGATGATGCATGGAATGAAGCCCAAAAGATTGCATGTTTAGGTTGGACAATCGTAGAAAATAACAGAACCTCCTCTTTCTCTACTCATGTTCACCATGTATTTTTGCCATTAGTTGCGGAAGGGTTAGCTCTCCGTGAGGAAATCTTGAAGTACCATGACTTGGGACTTGCAAAGATTATATGCGAATCTGACTCATCAATTCTTGTTAAAACCCTCAATACCAGATCATCCCTTGCTGGTTTGTATGGTATCCTAGCAGACTTAACTTCTCTTGCTTCTTCTTTTGATGTCATCTCTTCCAACTGGATCTCGCGTGAGAGAAATAAAGTTGCAGACAATTTAGCAAAACAGAGTCTGAATGTTGAACTTGCCATTATGGCAACACCTAACTTCGATTAAGATATTTAATATAAATGTGTTTCAAAAAAAAAAACTGTCATTCTTCTGAGCTTTGTATTACCTTATGATTTGTTGGCAATCTGCTTCAAAATGGATTGAGCGATGTCCCTCCTGTGGCATCTTCTTCATGGCTCAAATTGAACTATGTGCTTCAGCTTAAAATGATAAGATTACTCTTTTAAAGCCTTTGAGTTCCATGAGTATTTTTTCCTCGCTCTTGCTGTCGAACATCATAAATCCCAGATCCATCAATAAACCATCATGTATCCACGATGCATCAACTTGGCACCGTTTTCGAGTCCTATTCGTTGGGTTCACTATATCCTGGTTTTTGATTTGACCCTCTGCAGTTTCTTCCGCTTCTATAACATGAATAACTTGTGCCACCTTCCAATTCATTGCTTCAGCTGTTGCTAACTGAATTGTATCTAGTGGAGAGGGTTATGCTCAATTGAACAGTCTATTGTTTTGTTCTTTTTATACTATATGAGCCAGGGAAATGTCTCCACTACCTCCTTCGGGAACCTTTTCTCTTCAGCTCTACACAGTAGGTAGTTCAAGTTAGCAAACATAGAACTACACGTGAAAACGCCTGAAATAGTTTGGATGTCAGAAAGCGCCCAACACTGCAGTGCTGAAGGGCATTCAAATAACAGATGATTGATCATTTTTTGGCTCCTCATCGGAGAAAAGATTTGTCTGTAGCATAATGACGGTCGCATAGGCGGCTCGCCACAGTGACAAACCATGTTTTATCTTCCTTGATGTTCTTACTTTCCAGACTTCCTTTTTAAGCCTTGTTACACTAGGCTCCACAACCGATGGCTCTGTCACATTCCTCCTTTTTTTTGTTTACAAGTGCATAACCAGCATGTACGGTATAGAAACCCGAATTTGTATCTCTCTAGTTGTATCCATCTTTTCTCCCACGACGGCTTGGCCTAATGGCTAAAATCATCGAAACATCTTCGTGTGCTATCAACTCTCAAGTAAGTGTCTCGTTTCACCTCATATTATCATGATGTATCAGATGATGCACTCTCAAGTCCCTGTCAACAACATCTCCTATAAGATGTGCCGGTCTAGCTGTATCTTCTAGTATCCAACAATCCTCCCAAACTTTTGTTAATACCCCTATATATATAGTTCTTTGTAAACCACTGCGCAAGACATATATCGCTGCCCATATACTACTCCATACATACGAAGGATTATTGGCCTTTCCGACCAGCATAGGATCCGAGTGACGATAGTATCTTCTCTTATGCATTCTAGCCAGTAGTGAGTGTTGATATATAAGCATTCTTACAATTTTGATTTTTCCATAGAGTGTGGAACATTTCCTGAGCCATAAGGATATTATCGGTGATGAACCTTCGAGCCACAAAGGCTGATTGAGCCTCATAAATGATGTCAGGAAGTATATTCTTAAGCCTCGCAGAAAGGATTTTTGATATAATTTTGTAGCTGACATTACATAATCTTATAGGCTGGAATTCCGCCACTGACACTGGTTTCTCGTTCTTCGGTATCAAGCATATGTTAGTCTGATTAACTCTGGCGTTTATCTCCCTTGTCTCGAAAAATCCCCAGAACATACTGATGCATCTTTTCCGATCAGATTTCAGAACCACTGATAGAACAAGCTTCTCATTTTGTCAGGGTCTGACGCCTTTTCTGGGTTAATCGCAACGACTGTTTCTTTTATTTCTGCATTTGTTGGTTCTGCGATTAACAAGAGGTTTATACTATCGGACACTGACTCGGTGATAAACCGGACACTGCTCTCAGACTAAGTAGGGTTTGAACTTCCAAAGAGATTTTCAAAATATTCCACGGCTTGTTCTATCCCTTCTTCTGTTTCAACCCACAAATATGTCGAGTTTTTCAGCTTTGTAATTTGGTTCTCGGGTCTGCGTTTTTTGGTTTTAGCGTGAAAGTATCTTCTATTTTATCTCCCTCTTTCAGACCTGTTGCTCGGCTCTTCTGTCTCCAAAATATTTTCTCCACAATTTCCATTTGACATGTTATCATCTCCTTGTGCACAATCAATCTTTGCCTTCAGCTGCTCAGTCAGCTTTGCGTTATTGGTTGGGTTTTTCCTCTTCCACGAAGAGATTGATTTCCTACACCGATACAGTTTTCCAACCAGATAACTCTGCTTCTGCTTACCACTCGGTCCCCATCCCTCTTTGACTGTTTCAACAAAACCTTGCTTTCTGAACCAACTCTTATAAAATTCAAAATTTTGCTTTGGTGTAATCTCTCTCAATTTTATCCTAGACAAAATCGACCGATGGTCCGAACCCCTTCTCAATAAATACTCCACATCAGTGTGGGAAAATAAGTTATGTCAATCCTCGTACCCTAGTACCCGGTCTAGCCAGCATTAGACACATCCATATTTCCTCCTATTCGACCATGACATGGCATTCCCTTAATATGAAAACCCAATCATTCCACAGTTGGCCAGCATGGTCTTGAAAGGGAGAAATGATGCATCAAAGCATTTTTTGCCATCTTTTTTCTTTGTGTTTCTTGTAATTTCATTAAAATCCCCACCATCATCCGTGATCCTGATTGTTTCACTCATGTTCTAGTAAGTCTCTCCCATACATTCTCACGGTATTTCACCACCGGATTGCCATACACAAAACTTATATAAACCTTATGACCTTCTATGTGAGCTTCAACATCAGTCATACGATCATATGTTTACAAAATCTTCACTGAATGGTCATTCATGTAAAACAAATTCAATCAACGGCTTCTATTTGAAGGTTCAACGGTGAACAAATTATCATAACCAAACTCAAATTGAAAGTATTGCATAAAAGAAAAAGATTTTTTTTTGAAAAAAAACTAGGAGTGAAGCAGCGAAGCAACTTCTGTAACTGTTGTTTGGTTAAGTAGGCGTCGGCCCGTTGACAATTCAGTGAAACTATATTCATATTTGAGTACTGGATGGTTTTTGGGACACCATCTAACCAAGTACATCACTGGTTTTCCTGATATTCAAAGCAGACATGTACACCTCATTTCTAGTACTTCAGACGATGAGCGAGACAGTGGGAACCGGTTCTGTCTCAGAGCTTTACTTTTAGGAGAGCTACATCGTTTCACTCCCAGCTTCTTCGACCCAACCGTTCCCTTTATCTCTGGGCTCTTGGGGATCCTCTTCTTCTTTCTTGAAATTTTTGGACCAAGACCAGAACCAGACTCAGTAGAGTCTTGCTCCATTCCATTACCACCGCTGGGTTGATCAGGTTCAGTTCGTCTGGTTTTAGCGAGAACCTCTAGCGCATTCTCCTCCTGGCCGCTTCCCTCCATTTTCTTGGCTGCACCAGTTTGTGATGTTTCACCTGTGGATTTCTGGTTCTCCAAACGCATTGAGTTCTTCTTATCCAACCTTTTCGCTCAAGCTTATGTTCTTTCTCCATGAGGTCATCAACATTCAGAAAATCTTCATCTATATCTGCATCAGTGTATTGTTCCACCATCTTCTCGAAATCATCTTCATTCAATAAAGTATCATCATCCTCTGTAAGGTTCTCAAAAAAATCAGTTCTTCTTAATCTTTATCTAGTTTCCTTTGATTTACTCAGTTCCTCCACCTGATGCAATGCCTTATCATGCGGTTCTCTGTTTACGATTGAACTTTCCTTATCAGTCCTGCATGTCTTCTGTATTTGAATAAGGTAGATTCCAGACTCAGGTTTGCGGATGATCAGTGTTCCCTTTCCGTGGTGGGTATCCATAGAGCCATGAGGGGTCTTGAGAAATACATTTTCCTTTCAATTTCCTTCTTTTCTCATCTTCAGTCTCCTCTTTTATTAAGCCTTTTTAATCATTCATTTTTTCCTCACTTTGTCTTTGCCTTCCTTACCTCCATTAGTATTGATTCTCTAAGGTGAGGAGCAAGTCCTTTCTCAGGTATACCTTATGTTTCTCTGGAAGTTAAGTTGGTTGAGACTGTTAAGATTGTTCTCATTTAATCATTTTACTTATAAAACATACCATATCATCTATTAATCTGAAGCACCAATAAAACTTCCCCTTGATTTGTTTTGATAATTATAACATATGCCACTCATATATTAATATAAACTATTATATTGTTACCAATCACCTTTTTAAAATCGGGTCCACTTACTTATTTTTACAGATTTTGTTTCTAATTAATTGGTAAAGTTTAACTCACTGGTCAATCACCTAATTGCATCTATTTAATTTAATTGTTGATTTAAAAAAACATTACAAAACAGATGACGTGGTTGCCTTACAAATCTAGAATATCAGTTATTTTGCAAATCTAACTAACGTCATTGCTTTGGTCGTTCAACATTTTATATTTTATGAAAATAATTTATGTTTCCATCCTAATATATGAGATTTTCATGGAAAACAACCAATTGAGTTAGTTTATATAATATTTTCGTCCAATATAAATAATAAATAAATAAAATCCTGCATTTCAATGTGGGTCTTAACCTACATTTAAATAATTAGACTCTAATGTTGTTAAATGGTGCAAGAAATTTACACATTTAGATAAAGTTTTGAAGTTAATCCATTTTTTTAGCATTCATAATCTTATCTGATATGAAGAAAGTAACCAGAATTTCAAAACATATCCTCTGAACATCTCTTCAATGTTTGGCGTATGAGTAGTGATTTAAAAGAATGGGGTTTAATCTTGGGTTACCAAAATCACTAAATGATATATATTCAATGTACAAGAAATTTATCAAAATTAAAATACTAACATTTATTTTAAATTTATGTGTATGTTGTATAATATATGTGATAGCAAACTATAACTGTAAATGTATTTTTAATTTCTTCTTAAAAATTAATTTTTACAAGTGTAAACCTTTATATGTGAAATAAAAAAATAAAAGTTTACTTTATTCACATACTTATGATTAGAACAACTTCTACCACAGTAATAAAAATAGATATAACATTTCTCATATAATTATTTTTCATCTAAATTTTGAATATTCTCTTCAAAACTCAAAATTTACCTATTTTTAGATTTGTAATTATAATAAATTATAGAGCTAATTTGTGTAATAGCCAATTTTGAGAACAAAATTAAGAATATAGCATTAATGTTGACATTATTAGACCTCCTAGCATTTTTCTCTTTTTCTTCCAGTTTTCTCCTTTTTCCAAGCCGGTTGACAGTGATAAACATAAAAAACATATGTCATGTAAAGTGGTGGTAGTTATAGCATTCACGTTGATGGTGATAATAGTGGTATATAAATAGAATAGAACATGCTAAATGGTATAGTTTATAAAATATAACTTTTACTCCAAAGTCTATGATTACATGGAATTGAGGTAATGTTTATTTCAATGTCAACTCAAACATTTCATAAACTAAACCTAAATATTAATCACTAAACCCTAAAAGAAAATATAACCCTAAAAAAATATAAACCCTAATCCAAATATCAAAATATGCACATAATAGATAATATGAAATATTATTAAAATAGAATAGTAACAACGAATAGGATAGTACATATTGCTCAAATAACATAGTACAACTGGAAAATTACAGTACATATGAGTGATGGTGATTATGACGGAAGAGGTGGTGACTGATATCAAAGAGATGGTGATTGTTTTGAAGGATGTAATGTCAAAAATATGAAAACGAAGATTACAGATTTGGTTAATGATTAAAAGAAATGACAACATTAGTTATAATAATAAATAGAAATTCAAATGATTCAAATTATTTTTTACAGAAAGTGATAATGGATTGAAAAAAATAGTAATAGTGGTAAAAAAATATAAAATATTGAACAAAGATTACATATATGTGGTGATGGTAGTGGAAGTGGCGACAATAAAAAAAGCAGTGGTGATTAAGAAAGAGACACAGTGGTGGTGATTGATAATTAAATAAGAAGGTGTTTGAGATTTTAGTGACCATATACTGAAGGCAATATAGTATATAATATAGTAATAATGGTGACCTTTTTAAGTTAGATTATTTAATATGTTTCATTTCATGGCTACTGAAGCCAATTTCCTTAAACTATATGTACTAATTTAAATATAAATAATGTACAAAAAAGTAAATAGGAAAATTGTTAAGAAAGCAAAATTCTGTACATAAATTTTCACTTTCATTTCAAATAAGTTTTTTGTCAACAAAAAATTATTCTGCATGATAAAAATCTTAATATGAGACAAAGACAAAATAGCTTTCAATTATAGGTTCTATCAAAGCTCATATATTTAAGTTCAAATGTTAACTATAACTGAGATTTTATGAAATAAAAATTGTATTTTAAAAGTTATTTCATGTTTTTAAAGTTCAGGTGAAAATCTAGTAAGATGATTAAAACTCTGACATATTAGCTTCTTTTTAGTTGTTGCCCAAATTCTATAACTCAAATAATCTGATATTAAATGTATAGAATATTCAAAAATATATTTATATTGTAAATATATTTAGTTTTAAAAAAAATATTTTACATTATATTGACTAACAAAATATTACAAATTTATAAATTAAAATTTTGAATTTAAATTAATTATACTTTTAAAAAGCATAGATAAAAATAATACAATATATAAAAAATAGTAGATGATACAAATTATTAAACTATAAAATCACATAAATATCAATTATCATATCTAATCTGATAGCATAATTGAATTTCTATTAATTCTTAATCGGTCTACTCGATTATGTAAGTTACGTATAAAAAGTAACCATTATATAATGACAATGTCAAACAAAGTAGGAGAAATTGTCAAATGTGATCTAGAAATTGATTTAAAATGTAAAAGTATACTCAAACTTGAATCAAATGCAAAAATAACCAAAAATACTAGTGAAATTATAATTAGCTCTTTATGACCAAACAAAAACCCATAAATTATTTTTACGAGTATAACCCCGTAAATTTTTATGGGTTTTGTAAGTCGTTTGAACGTTTTCCTGAAAATCTTCTCATATTTTGATCATAGAAATTATTTATAAATTTATAAAAAATATTTTGCTGAGAAAAAATTAAAATCATGTAATTATAAACATTTGTAAATGATATAAATTAAGATATAGAAAATTTGAATTGTTTTCAACATAGATTAGTGAATGTAATGTGTCATTGTACACTTTGGTTTAGGGTCTCGTAACATATGTTGTATTATTATTTATAGTTTTACGGTTAGTTTTTGGAAGCTTAGCATTTTTTTAATTTTTTTTTTTTGTGTTTTGTTATGTGTATATTAAAAGCTTTTTAAGTTGAATCTGATTTTAATGAAGTGTTTAGTTAGTTAATTAAGTTTAGGGTTTATATTTAGGATCTAGATGACTTACAGTTAAGTCCTCTGGTGAAAAATATTTACTAGATAGACGTTTTCTAGGAAGTCGTCTCGTTTTTTTACATGAGACGACTTCCTTGAAGTCGTCTAAATCTTACTGAACCTTTAATTTACCAAAGTCTAGTAAACATAACCAGATAACTTACCGGACATATAAATAGTATTTTTTACTGTTGTTGAAATGCTTGAAACCCTAACTTTGTTTCTCTCGAAGACGATTTGTAAGGCAAATCTCTCTTTTCCGTCGTATCTCTCTTTTCTGTCGAATCTCTCTTTTCCGTCGTTCTCACCGACGGTAATCTATCTTTTCCGTCGTTCTCACCGCCGATAATCTCTACTTTTATGACGAATCTCTTTTCTCCTTCATGGCGAAGAGTATTTTAGTTGATTAAACTAACCATCTACTTTTTTCAGATTTGAAACCGCGTTTCGGTGAACTCCACTGCGGTAAGTTCTTCCTCTTTGCTGTTGAATTGAATTTTATGACTTAAGGCATTTAGCCGCTGTTAAACCCTAAAACTTGTAGTCTTGATTCTTCTTTCTTGTCGATTTTTGCAGAAAGAAACTTATCCATTTTTTTCTATTTATTTAGGTTTTTCTATTTTTTCAGGTCATTACTTCATATTTGTAGGCTTAACACGATTTTCAGATCTGTAAGAGGTTGATTTTAGTAATGTTCTACGAGAAGACTTCCTAGAAGACTTATGGGAAAGTCTTCCAGTAGGACAATACTAAAATCGGTTGTTGTGTCTTAAAATCGTGTTAAGCATACATATGTGACGATGTTTGTAGTGTTCTACTAAAAGACTTCTTAGAAGACTTTCTTGAAGAGTTTGTAAAAGATTTTCTGGAAGTCTTCTGAGAGGTTTTCTGACTAAAACTTACAATCAAGTTTTCCAGTATAGGAATTTAGAATAGAACGTTTGGTTTGTGTTTGAGATGTTGATATTTGATTGTTTCGCATACCTGAAAAATGGATTTACCAGAACTCCCACGGAGGATATCTACCTTAGGAAAAGAGACTTTTCCAGTCAAAAGCATTTCGTATCATACTGATGACTCGAAGTTGGTTCATCCTGTAAGGCGAGCTCTACATAATGACAATATGAGGAGCTAAAGAGTTCAAAGTTGGGAGTGTTCATAAAATTC
This sequence comes from Sinapis alba, assembly GCA_012274485.2. Taxonomy (NCBI): domain Eukaryota; kingdom Viridiplantae; phylum Streptophyta; class Magnoliopsida; order Brassicales; family Brassicaceae; genus Sinapis; species Sinapis alba. Next base: position 617,287 of record MU105722.1, on the reverse strand, counting down.
AAATAGATGAATTTTGGTTGCGCATCAAGGCTTGTTCATTATATCCTCAATTTCCAGCTGTCCATCAAGATGAAGTAAGAGCTTTGGAGTCTCGTTGGTCCACAGCCATTGAGGTTTTCATTGATAGAGTTTTAAAAATTCACTGGGCTGAACTGCGATTACATCAAGGACCTGGAAAATCCAGGGTGTGAGGTTACGAAGGAGATGATTTCTTTTTGGGAGCTGATGGGTGTTGATATCGATGTTGGTCTTACTTCTGAACAGATCATAGCAGCATGTGAGATATGCCAGGTGTAATCTCAGGATGATCGCATGCAGCTCGGGTACTTAACCATCTTCACTGGATTCATTGAAGGGAGAAAGTACTTAACTGCTACCCATGCTAGTCTTGCAAGGCTAGTGATAGATTTAGACAAATTTGAAAATTATCCATGGAGGATAGTGGCATTTAAGGTGCTGATGGACTCTCTAAGGGAAAAAGATTTGACAAATTCCTATAATGTTGATGGCTTTATACAAGTTATCCAAGTGTGAGTCTACTATGCTTTGCCAGAATTGGCTGTTAATTATGGGAATCCCATACCAAACAGATCATCTCCACCGTTGTCGGCTTACAAGGATGGCAAATGACGCATATCATTTAAAGAGGCTATCAACAAACATGTATTTAAATACCACTCCTTAATAGACTTCCCAGAAGACTTAACCATATGTCGTCTGAGAAATCTTTTCTGGAAGACTTTACTGATGACTTATAGTTAAGCCGTTTGCGTCTTTTCAGGAAGACTTTTATGTTTGTTAATCCGTCAAATATCTAAGTTGATATCTTTTATTCACTGCAGACTCGCGTGAACAATTTATTCTGAATGACTTTGATTAAATGTATCCAAAATGGGACACTGATGTAGAGGATAAGACCGTGGAAAACATACTTAAAGTCATATTTCATACGAAAACTAATTGGAAGTGGACTATGGATTGTTGGGAAGTCGCCGGTACTAACCCGTATGTCAATCCAAAGACTTAACTTCTTTATGTGAAGAAGGAAGAGAGTCTAGCGAAGACAGACACTGTTGTGAAGGAAGATAGTGTAAGACCTCAGAAGAAAATTCGTAAAGAGGTTCGTAAAGAAGCTCTTGCAGAAGCTTGTAAAGATGTTCCTACAGAGGCTTGTAAAGAGGCTCCTACAGAGGTTCGTTCAGAGTCTTCTACGGCTGTTGGTGGGATGACCAGAGATTATGTTGAACAAGGCTTCAAGGACATAGCTGATGCCATGAGGGATAAGTTTGGAATGTGCCTTAAGGAGATGAAGCTTCTCGAGGATAAGTTGGAAGTTGTGGAGAAGAAGGTGAGAATCACCAAAAAAAAAGACTGCATCTAATGATCTTCAACTCACTACTTCATGTCTGCCTAAATGTGGACACAAACCCGCGAAGGCTATTAGGAAGAAGATGTCATGTCAATACATTAAATTTCAACTCAATACATTAAATTTCAACTCAATACATTAAATTTCATGCTCTTGGCATGTCATTTCCTCCAAGCTTTTGTGATAAGAACGTGAAGGCTATTAGGGAGAAGATGGCGTTGAATATATTTCAAGAGACCCCTGACTTCTATGAAAAAGAGAACGAAGACAATAATGAGAATCTGACAACGTATGAGCAATGATTATGTAGTATACTAACATTTGATGCTTTTGTGTAATTTGTACATGTACTTGTATTTGATGCTTTTGTCTGCTGTTTTAGGTCAGGATATGATGATGTTTTCTCAAACTTATCCTCCTACCAAACTAGCCTTTAGTAGAAAGCTAGTTTGGTAGTGCACTAACACTTGCTTTTCGGATAATCTTATTTTTGGATAATTTTACATTGCAATTTCACAATCAAGATATGTTCATAACACAAAACGGATAAGTCGTCTGTGAGATCTTCTCTACAAGGCTTCCCAGAAGACTTACTTGTAAGTCGTCAGATTTTTTAGAGAAGACTTCCCAGAAAACTTACTTGTAAGTCGTTTGTGAGATCTTCTAGAGAAGATTTTTCAGAAGACTTACTTGTGAATCTTCTAGAGTTGTTAAATATGTCTGACTTATATTATTTTATATGCAACATATTGATGTCATAACATAAAATAGATAAGTCATAACACATAAAACAGATAATTCATAACACATCATAACAAAAAAAAAAAAAGTTCATAACAAATAAAACAGATAAGTTCATAACACATAAAACAAATAAGTCATAACACATAAACATATATATAGATAAGAAGATAACATAATATTGTCCTGAAGGTCTCCGAGAAGATTATCCTGAAGGTCTTCCACTTCAGTTCTTACAGTATGGACGTGTATGGTCAGTATCTTTGCAGTTTGAGCATCTATAAACCATGTGTTGCTTCTGGGTTTATGTCCTCTCGTCATGGATAGTTCCAACCAAGATTTTAATCTTGATTTTCTCTATCTTCTCGGACCATGCTTTACTTCAGGAGGAAGGCATGTGCATGCTTCAACTTGTTGTCCAACACAAGGATATATATTATGTGAGTATTCTGCAAAAATAATAATCATTCGAGTAGAGCCAACACACAAGTGTGGAGATATGAAAACCAACACATGTTCCAGCTGCTATAGCATGTAAGCAAGGTATTTTCTCGATTGCAAAGACACCACAATCATATTTTTCATGTTCCAAATCAACATAAAACAGTTCAATTTGACATATTTCCAAAGAATTGTCATCCATCAATTGGTTGGACAGACATTGTTGACGCTATCTCCGAACATACCGCAAGTAAGTATTCAACTCACTGACTATGTGTATTTGTGAGACTCAAAGCATCTTCTCTCATTTTTCAATACCACCTTCCTAGCTTCTCCTTTATAAACTCCAAAAGGAATTGCATGGGAAATCATCTTGCTCGCTTCAATGCGGAATTAATAGATTCAGCGATGTGGCTCGTTTTTAAGTTGTACATTTCTCCTTGACAATGAACCCTTGACCATATGGTCACGTTGGCTTCCTCCAAATATGTTGCAAGCTCTGGATTTGCACTCCTTATCTCATCCATGTACCGGTTAAAATTATAAAGTGTATGAGCATATGCATCACCTTTGACCAAGTACAAGAGATGTTTTCCTTTATACTTTTGGACAATGTTCTGTTGTAGGTGATAGTAAAATATTCTTTGGATTGCCCAAGGAAACAATTTAACACACACTTTTTTAATCGAGGCGTGCCAGCCGGAGACTATAACCATAGTATACTCGTTACATACGCAAGTCGCCAATTTTGTGAAAAACTATTTCCAAAAATCATCATTTCAGCATCTATGATTCCAAAAGCCAATGGAAATATTTGAAAATTACTATCTTGTGCGGCTACAACTAACATAACACCTCCATACTTCCCACTTAGGTGAGTCCCATCCACCACGATGACCATTCTCTGATATTTAAAACCTTCAATAGAAACTCCAAAATATATAAATAGATACCTAAGTCTATTCATAGAATCAAGTTATATACTAGTGATAGAACCCGAATTTGTCAACGCATATGTGCTCCAAATATGAAGGCAATCGCTCATACCTATCTTATGTTGATCTTCTCACCAATTCTTGCGCATATACGAATATTTTGTATGAAGTAGTGTAATCAAGATTTATGCCAAACATTTTCTTCATTACATCTTTGATATGTTGCTGATTCAATCCATCAATAATTTCAACGCGATCTATGAAAAGCCTACCAATATACTTCGGAGTAGAGTTTTTCCGCTGAGTCAGTTGGTCTGACACAGAACATGTATGAGTTTTCACATACTTGGTTACCTAAAACGTGTTTTTCCCATGTTTTACACTCGCTTTAACCTTTTACCCACACCCGTTAACACGACATTTTACCACAAATAGAGTTTTTGTTGTCTTGTATATTCTGAAGGAGAACCTACACTTCACTGCTGTCAACCGCAACTCTAAAACTAGTGCATCCTTATTAACAAAACTCTGGTTGACATAAATATTGGTAGCATTCAAAATTCCTCCTTCACTACCATAAGTCGCTTTGAAATTTTGAAAACACATATCATCTTCTTTTTCTTCATTCTCATCTTTAAATTTGCCATACTCACTGTAATCTTCACTATTATTATCCGTTTCAGTAACATCAGGAATATCAGCATCCTCTTTCATATCATCATTTTCTCCTTCTTCATTTTCATCTTCAGCCAAATTATCATCATCTTCGTCCCCTTCATCATCTTTTTCTCCTTCATCAGAAATATCATTAGCATCTTCAGCTTCTATGTTTCCATCATTAACTGTTCTCATCAGGTTTGATACACAAAGACGTATTTCATGCATTTTAGTTATCTAGAGCATGTTCTGAACTTGTCTATCACTTGTAACATGAATAAGAGGGATGTATGGTGCCATTTGTTGCATCATACACCTACTTCAATGTGCGTAGGCCTCTTCTCCTTTGCTTCAGGTAATGAGTATGTTAACTCCACAATCTATGTGTTTATGTCCAGATTATAATCTTCTTGAACCATTTCAACAAGTTCGGCATGTGTAGAACCTTCACTCAAAAAGAACATTCTCGCTCCATTGAAATTATCAACCACAAAATTCCAAGAGTCATCTTTCAACAACAATTCTCCGTAAACTATAGGTAACTGACGCATCATTTACAAAAAGTCAAACTAAAACACATTACCAAACATTAAACATCAACTTTAAAAACTTCAAAAGAGAAGACTTCCATGTAAGTCTTCTCTTTTTAGCTAAAAAATTAATAAACATGAATGTTGGTAACCTTATAAATATCACCAACTAACTTATTAATTTCATTCAATAGCCCCAATATTGACTAATATAAATGAACTAACAAGAAAATGTTAAAAAATCTTTATAGTTTTAGAGAAAATAAAAATTTATTAAACATTTATTAAACATTAACCTAGAAGTTGTCCATTTATGCCACTTTTACTATTGAAAATTTACAAATGAAGACTTCTAGAGAAGTTTACTCTTCAGCAAACTTCTTTGGAAGTCTTCCTTTGTAAATCTTAGTTTACTTTTGCTAACAAAAAAAATCTCGAAAATACCAGAGACGACTTTCATGTAAGTCGTCTAGGATAAATATGTTAGTTTTGCAATTGACCAAATTGTGTCAGAAATTTGACTTTCTTTGGATGGCTTACAAGGAAGTCTTCTGGCAGATGACTTACCTGTAAATCTTCTGAACTCTCGGTGGAAGTCTTCTCACTGTCGGTAAAAATCGTCTCAGATTATTTTTGCAATTGAAAAATAAAACTTAAATATTTAAGTTTATCTAAACGAGTTACACGTAAGTCTTTCAAGAGGCGATCTTTGTGTAAGTTTTTTGTAGTAACCAAGGTTTGACCAGAATCTCGGAATAAAATTCTTGACGACTTCCGTGTAAGTCGTCTATGAAACGACTTATATGTAGGTCATCTAGATAAAATTAAATATTTAAATTTTATTTTTCAATTGCAAAAGTAACATGGGACGACTTTCACAGATAGTGAGAAGACTTCCACCAAGAGTTCAGAAGACTTACAGGGAAGTCGTCTGACAGACGACTTTCTTGTAGGTCGTACAGAGAAAGTCAAATTTCTGATACAATACGGTCAATTGCAAAACTAACATGTTTATCCTAGACAACTTACAGAAAAGTCGTCTCTAGGTATTGTCGAGATTTTTATTAACAAAAAAAAATGGACGACTTCTCTAGAAGTCGTCTTTACAAAACACACATAAAAGTCAATTGAAAAATTAACCTTTGTATAGACCAGAAGACTTCCGTGTAAGTTTTCTACTTCCAGAAGATTTACATGGAAGTCTTTTTGGCGAAAAAATCTAGAAAAAATTTGATTTCATACCTTAAATTAGTGAGATAATTTTCTTAGCACTTCTTCAAGCACACAAAAGCTCAAACGAAAACCAACCCACCAATAATCGTGAGTTTGAATGGATTAAATAGCTCTATGAACCTTAAAAATAGAATTAAAATCTTGAGTTTTTTTTATGAATATAGAGAGAAAGTGAAAGAGATGTTGTTTTTAGTGCATAAAATAAGATAAAATAAGTGAAAATCGATTTTGAGATTCATTAAAAGCTTCAAATTCGTTGTTCATGGTGGTTGGTGAATTGATGTCAATGTCAATATTATAAATATTTGATGAAGATGAAAATGATTGAGTAAAATATATATTTTTGGAAAAAAAAAATGGTATTTTTTATAAATAATTTGAACATTTAGAGTGAATAGAGCAAATGAAAATTCTAAAAAAAAATCATGTTTTGAGTTATTTTGCAAGAAGCCCAACAAAATATAAGATAAAAATGTTATAAATTTATATAATATAAAATACCAAATAATATGTTTAGTATCTTTTATATGTATTGAATATACGCAAACAAAACAAAAACCCGTGAGAAGGTACAGATCAAACTCTAATTTAAATGAAATTAATATTTAAAGTGCGGACATTTCCTTATTGGTATCTTAAATTTTATTTATGCCTCACATGGTACCTTCACCTAATTAGTACTGACTTAAATTTTATTTGTTCCCCACATAATAAAAGTTCTTGGAATTTATTATTTATTTTCCTTTTTTAGCTAAACTTCCTTCATTTTTATTATCCATATATTAGGTATATTTAGATGTTTAAATATATTTTTGGTATTATATATAGGACAATTCTCTTAAATAGTCTTTTTAAGTTTTTGTCACAAAAATAGCCCTTAAAAATAAAATGACCAAAATAGACTTTTTTTTTTTGAAATTTTGATTTTTTTAATTTTTTTTTGAAATTTGAGACTCTAACCCCAAACCCACCCCTTTACTCTAAACCCTAAAGTCCAAATTAGTTAACCCTAAGGGTATAAATGCATATAAATGAATTTTTTAGCTTCTAAAAAAAAACATTTTGGTCATTTTCTTCTTTAAAAGCTATTTTGTGACAAACAAACTAAAAGAGGCTATCTATCTAAGGGAATTTCTCATATATATATTCTTTTAAGTTTTAAATTTAAGTTTTTGAATATAGTTTTGTATTTCAGGTAAAATTTTAGATTTACAGAAATATAATTTAAGTAAATATAATTCAGCTATTTAAAAGAAATTAAGTACTTTTATTTTTATATCATAAATTTGGTAAAAAAATAGATATTTTGGATTTCAGTTTTTGTGTGTTTTGAGTATTTTTAGATTTTCATACCTAATTCGGATATTTTAAGTTTTTCAGATTTTAAATATTTGAAATATATACAAAAATTACAGATATGTTGTGGATATATGAATTATAGATCTGAACCGATAGATCCGACAGAAACCGAATGAAATTCAAACTAAAAATTTTAAATACCTAATTAGATTTAAATATCTAAAAATAATATAAAAAAAAAATTAACGTGAACGGATTTGTACCCGACCTAAGGATTTAAATGCCCAAACCTGTCATGGACAATAAATTACGTTAATCTAAAAACTTTAAACTCGTTCAGATCTGGCCCCTTATGGATTTAGATCTGGAAAAGAACATGTTTTAGACATGTTGATATAGACATCATTTAAGAGGGCACAGATTGTTTGGAAAACATCAACTTGTTCAACTAATTTATATTTTTGGAAAAGACAAAATAATCTAGAATATTTTGTTAATAACTGATATAAAATATTATTGAGATTAATCTTATTTAAAAGAAACATCTTATGAAGTTACTTTTTATCATGTGTTATTTTATTGAAAATATAATTCATACTTAATAAAAATACTAAAATTTCATTAATAATAATTATGCAAAACAATACTATACTACTAAACATGCTTTCAACAGTACATAATTAAATATGTTTCCAAACAATCTAAAACCATTATGTTCTACATTTTTAACAATTTAATTATTAATATTTGTATAAATTATTTGGTAAAGACAATAGTTGATTAAAACATTCCAAATTTATGAAAAATACATTTGAAAAAATATATATATATAACTAAACATTTTGCTGGTTATTGTTACACAAAAAAATATTTAATATCAATTTAATAAATTTATTAATATGAAATTCCTATTTATTTAAACTAAAATAATCTAATTTTAGTTTAGAAATTTTCAGTTAAAATTTTTGATATAAGAAAACTGATGTTATTAGAAAAATAAAAAAAATTATATTAAATCATTTTTATTTTGTATAATTTAAATGTTAACATTTACCAAAACTACATACGAAAGCACTAAGTAATGAGGATTTAGAAAATATTTGTAATTTGTAAATGTTTTTAACATAATTTTTGAGTAATAGTTGATTAGTTAATAAAGATTACGTGTTTTTGTGAAAAGAAAATTAAAGCAAAAAAAGTTTCATATTGTTATTTCTCAATGAAAAAAAGTTTCATATTGGGACAAAGAATAAATAAATTCGTGTACTCCAAACCAGGTTACACGTTTGGTTTAATATTGATATCTCAATATGAAAATAACCATGGACACGTGTAATGATACAAAGAACACCCATCTTTTTTTTTGTTTGCAAAACATCCATCTAATTGCGACTTTTATATTAGAATATCGTCTTTTAATTACTATTTTATGCAACTTACTAAACTAATTAACTATTCTTACACACTATATGTTTCATTAAAAGTGTAATTTTGATATTTATCACATCAATTAAAAATATGATTAAAATTCATTTATGTTTTTATTAATTATATCTATCTAATAACATTTGAAACAAATAAAGTAATTTATAAAATTAATGCATTTATATATTAATATTAAAATTAAAACAGGTATAAATTAAATTTAAATTTTAAATAATACTCTTTATGTAACAAGAAAACATGTCAAAATAACATTTTTTGTGAAACAAAAAGAATATTTTATTAGTATTATTTATATTAAAATAATTTCTGGGATTTTATGTTTCAACTTTTTAAGAACAAAATAATTTTATATTCTATATACATATTAAATATGAATCTAAAAAGTATGTTAAATCAATTTAATATAAAAAAAATTTGAAAAAAATATTGAACTTAAATATAAAGAATAATCTAAAAATAATGAAATTAGAATATCATTAAAACTTATAAAATAAATATATGTAAATTTTATAACTTCAGAAATCATTATTTTCGTATTTGAAATTATTTTCCTATTTGATTATTTTAAATTAAGAATTCTTTGAACCAAATATTGTAACAATAGATTGATATTCATTAATTGTTGATGAAAACACGCACACACCATTATATATTTGATGATATTGAACAAGTCACAAGAATAACAATGTTATAAAATTATATAATAAAATATCAAGCTATAAATAATATATTTAATTATTTTATCATATAAAGTAAATATACCCAATTATAAATACGGAAAAACTAGTACGGGATACATGTCAAATTCTAAATCATAATCCATGCAGGTTTTATTTTATTTTCTTATTTATGAGCTTTTAGTTTTTTTTATTGTATGTTTTGTATTATAAAAGAACCAAAATAATTTAATATACAAAATATTTTCATATTATTGGAAAGTAGCTGGTATTTTCACCATTCCCCTATAAATACATGTGTTATAGTGCTGGGTTCAAACATTCTAAACAAACAAAACACTTCACTTCTTTGTTCTTCACTTAGGTTTTTGAGTTTCAACAATGGAATCAAATCGTGTTCAGTTTCTTGAGAACAAGACCTTGCTCGTCACTGGCGCTTCCGGTTTCCTCGCTAAAGGTAATTCTCTGATGTACGTAGTCTCATGTACTGCAGGAAATCAACTGAGTCATTTTTAAAAAAGTACCTGAGTAAATATTGGAGCAACTATGACCAATATAATATATATATATATATATATATTGGAGCAACTTTATTAATAATAAACCACTCGTGTTATTCATGAATTTATATATTGTTTATGAATTTTTAATATTTATACATAGTTTTCGTGGAGCGAGTTCTGAGTTTGCAACCAAACGTGAAGAGGCTTTACCTCCTCGTAAGAGCATCTGACAAGATATCCGCGGAACAACGGTTACACAATGAGGTATACTTAAATACGTACATGCCAAAATGTATGAACCAAATTTTTGATACAGAGTACATACGAAAATGAATTTCTGACTTGTATCAGGTTTTCGAGAAAGATTTGTTTAAGGTGTTAAGAGAGAATATTGGTGATGAAAGTTTAAACGCCCTAATCTCGAAAAAGGTTGTTCCTGTTCCAGGCGACACATCACAAAATAATATGGGAGTAAGTGACTCTAATCTTGTACAAGATATGATGCAAGAGATCGACATTGTTTTCCATGCAGCTGCCACCACGAGATTCGACGAAAGGTAGTTGTACATTCGCTTCATGACTTGTTATATATAAAATTGTTATTGACAACCATATTAATAGCTTTTGGTTCGCTTGTATGTGAAAAAGATACGATGTTGCACTTCGGATCAATACATTTGGAGCACTCAATGTCCTTAACTTTGCTAAGAAGTGTGTGAAAGCACAATTGCTTCTCCATGTCTCAACTGGTGAATCACTTAAAACTTCTTCTTTTTTTTGAATCTCAGATGAAGGATATTTCAAAGCTCAGACTAATTATGAGGTCTTTGAAAAAACAAGATTTTCTTTCCATTTAACTCATTTAAACCTTTTATACTCAAAATATCCTATAATACACCAACCTAGAGTATAAACTATTAAAGTCATCAACATATTCAATATGAAACTTTTTTAATTTTGTTTCAATATTTTATATGTAAACAAATTTTGTAAGCTTATTAATAATGGTAATAGTTATAGATGTTTAGCATTATTTATAGACTTTTATTAACAAAACTATTGATTCAGGGAATGGTCAAACATGTGTTAATTTTTTAATGCAGAGTTTCCAGTTCAAAAAATATTTTAGTAAAATATTTTAAGAAAATTAAATGCTAAAGAGCGAGAATAGATATCCAGTTTTCATGTTATCATTTAAAAGACTTTATTCCGACGATTTCGCCTGTAATATTTTTTCGGTATCCTGCATTTATTACGTTGTTCTTTTTTTTTTAACTTCAAAAGGTTAAATTCAAATTTTATTAAAAACATAGATCTAATTTTTGAGTAGGAAATACAGTCCATAGATAAATTCTCTTCCGGGTATTTAAATAGATTATAAACAATAAGCTTATATTTGTATGGCAACACGTGTAACTAATAATTATGCACTAGAGGAAAATTGATCCTTGACCTAGACCAATATGGCAATTCTTCATCTAGTGGAAACCAATAAACCAGTACAATGTAATTATTTATTAATATTTTATATTTAAATAGAAACTAGAAAATGAAGAAAAACTGTGAATTTGTGATAAGTATAAATTTAGTCAAGATTATTTTTCACCTATCATACGTTAATCTTAAAGAAAATGAAAACAACATCATTTTAATAAAATAAGAAAAATCAACAAAGATTACAGTAAAATACTAAACTCACACAATTTCACAAAAAAAAGCCTAAACACTTACCACAAATTTTTATTGGCCGAAACAAATTATATATAAATTTGGTTGATATCAATTGTAACTTATAATTATTTACTTCAACAAGACTAAAACTATGTCTAAAGCATGATGTCATCTAGCCATGGAAAAAAAAGTTAAGAATTCAAGATTCACATGGAACCCAAACCAAAGAATAGAATACATACACGATTTAAATACCTTAGTGAATTTTGTAAGATGATATAAACTATATCCAAAACTTAAGTGTTATTAATCCAATTCGACGAGTCATCCGAAAACTCCGAAACCCAAAATTCTAAAACATTCAAAGATTTAATATATGATCCAAATTAATATTTAGAATAAATCTTTGAAACCTAAATAAATATTGTAAATACTCAATTTCATATTTATTTTGATATGATTTCCAAAAATATATATTTAAAAATTAAGTATGTATCCTAAAAACTCAATTTTATTTTGGTTTGAAGTGATATCTAAAAATACTTTAACCCAAACTGATATAAACTGATATAATCCCAATCTTAAATAAGTATGGTTGCAAAATTATATCTGAATTGTAGTGTTATTAACTGAACTGTATTAAATAATACTCAAACAGAGTCTACGAGGTTGAACCCAAAGCCCCCTAAGAAAATCAACCCAAACCAAATAATGTTTAGATGTTGTTCTAATTTCGTTATAAGTAATTGTTAAGTTAAATTCATGTCGGCTGAATTTGTAACTAATTTGGGTCAACCAAAGCTATTTATATATTTATGGATCAATGAAATATTGGTGTTTTTAGCGAAATTGTGTAAATTTAGTATTTTACTGTGAATTTTGATAGTTTTTCTTATTTTATTAAAACAATGTTTTGATTTATGTTAAAATAAATATTTTAAGTGAAAATTAAAGTTGATTAAATTAAACCTAATTTGGCTTAATCAACACAAATTTACATGTTTGGAATAATGAAGTGTTGGTACTTTTCCAGCGCAAGTATATAAATTGAATATTTTTTATTGTTTTCTAATTATTACAATATTTATGTCTAAATATTTGTTTTTTTTTATAGCTTATGTTTGTGGGGGAAAGATCGGGACTTATACAAGAGAAACCTTTTGCAATGGGAGAAACTCTTCACGTAAAACACAAGGTAGATATCAATACCGAAATGCAACTGGTAGAGCAGCGATTGAAACAACTCGTTGAACAAGGTTGTTCAGAAGAAGAAACTAAACATGCCATGAGAAATCTTGGGTTGAAAAGGTTTGTGTTTTGGTACGAATGTTACGAAACTATGAAAGTAACTTGAGGCACGTACGTTGTTCACATATAATGTTAATTAGGGCAAAGCTTTTTGGATTGCCCAACACATATGCCTTCACCAAAGTAATGGGAGAGATGTTTCTTGGACACTATAGAGAAAACATGCCTATTGTAATAATACGCCCCACAATGATCACAAGCACTTTCTCCGACCCATTTCCCGGTTGGATTGAAGGCGTCAAGTAAGTTATCACGATTTTTCTTACTTCTTACTTGTTGTTGTCAATATGAATGTTACTGTCTATTGTTCATCCGAATATATAGTTTTCTCTGACTCAACTTCTTTTGTGGTTATTGTATATATGAAGAACTTTAGACACTATGATTCTATCATACGGAAAGGGAATGCTTACATGTTTTCTCATTGATCAAAACGCAGCATGTGATATAGTAAGTTCACTATGAACATCATTAAATGTGTGTGTACAAGATAAACTAAGTTTCTATTTTTTACTAGTTTGATAGTAACACGAAAATGTATGTCCATTACAAGATACCCGTCGACATGGTGGCGAATGCAATGATAGCGACAGCAGCCGAACACTTCAATGATTCAGGAAGTCATACAGTGTACCATGTCGCCTCATCGTACCGGAATCCAATAATATATAAGCAAATTGTTGAACTTACGAATCGTTATTTCAAGAAAAACCCTCTACTCGGACGCGGTGGTATGCCTATACTCCCAAAAGCTTTAGTAATTCTATCTACAATGGCTATGTTCCGTCTCTACACGGGCCTTCGCTTTAAATTACCTTTGCAGGTACATTAACAAATAGCATGTGAAGTAGACTTTTCTCTACGAGTGTTATTCATACTTTAAATGCGCCATCTCTGATTTTATCTGGGTTTTTTTTTCTTTAGATATTTAGATTACTTAGAATAACTCTGCCCACGCAATTTGGAGATAAATATCAACATCAAAATCGTAAATTCAAGATGGCCATGAGATTGGTTAAACTTTATGAGCCTTATCTACTCTTCAAGGGCATGTATGTCTCTATCTCCCACATTTCTTTCTACTTTCCTTTTAATACATGTCTACTAGATATGTGGTAGAGATAAGAGAGTGAAAGCTTTCTTCTATATATTTGATCTACAGTTCATTTTGCCATGCCTTAAGTCACAGTCTAAAAATATAATTCAATTTGAATTTATATTGTATTACATGTAGATTCGATGATAAAAACTTGGAAACATTACGAATCAAGAATGAAGCCAAAGAGACGAACGACATACCTGGGTTCAGCCCCAAATGCATTGATTGGGAATATTATTTTATCAATACACATATCCCTGGCCTCGTTACACACACGCTCAATAATTAAACTCCAAATACAAGAAATGTAAAATATTTATTAAAAAGGTATTATATGAAGCCAAATAAAGATACTGTATATGTTGTCTAGCGTGCCTACAATATACAGTATAATATATAATAATTAGTCTACATAAGTTCTGCATTCAATGTTGTCTTTGTTTTCACTGTCATCCCTTATGTAATACTGTCGCTTAAAATATGTGGTCCCATTTTAATATAGTACTAGTTGTTTATATGTGCTACGCGAGAGATTTTTATAAATTGCATAGCCAAATGTTTGAAATTTGTGTGATTACGATATTGTTGATATTAGAAGTGAATAGTCATATTTTGTGTTGATGAAATGTTGGTTAGGTTTGTTGTTCATTTTGGTACTAATTTTATTCATGATTTTGACAACTGTATTTAGGCGCTAGAGCATCCACAATGGTGGATTCCATTGTTGAGTCCTTAAAACTGTTTGTTTCTTTTTTCAGATTAAAAATATATATATATATATATCAACCAATCGCGTGCCGTCACGTGTCGCAAATAGTGTAAGGACCGATCCTTATTTAGAAATTTTAAAGATCGAATCCTTAGGTATTTGTAAGGTCCACTGATTATTTAATTATTTTTTCGCTAAGGACTCCCCTTAAGACTCTCCCCGTTGCGGATGCTCTTAGACCTACAGCCATCGTACCATAGCCACTATTTGTTGGGTCAATTAAAACGGTCATAGCTTTTGTGAAATATGAAAAAATAGATTTGGGCTCAAATGTAATCAAAACTATTAAACATTAAATATGATCATGACCTATTGATATATGTTTAGTCTGATAAAATAATCCCACAGTACATATTTACAAAAATAAATCATAATAATTTTTAAGTCCATCAAAATATATATGAGTTAATTGGGTCAAAATCCTAAAACTATGGTGTAATTAACAATCTACCTTGAATAGTATTTATGTAGGCTGCACAGTGTTGAGTATACTAAGTAAAAAGACTTTTTACCCCTTTAACTTCTAGAGACAAATAAGATTATAGTCTAGTACGTAGGAGATTCAGAGTAGATTTGGTGAATATTTGGTAAGATTTGTTTTACTTTACCAAAGACATATAATAGTTATTGCAGAAAAAGAAACAAACTCAGCCATATATACATCTGACACTCGCGGCGCATTAAATGTGAATCAACCCAAAAATTTTACTAGTCTACGTACATATAAAAATGTAAGTAAGAGAGAGAATGTAACATTTGTACTCGTGGAGCCTATGAAAAGAGACCTCTTTACAGAAGCTGGAAAAGAAAATCAGTGAATTAAAAGTAAAAGAAAACACAAAGGTCAGAGTTTGACTTTTCTGTAAGAAGAAGTGTGATACATGTATGGTTTAGTTAACCATGTACACCAAAATATGGCTAGCTAATCGTTAGGTTCTTACAACAGTAACATGATCCAATAAAGCAATGTTCTAAACAAGATAAATTTAAATTTTGTCGACCTTTAGCTGACAATTAAGTACTAATGTTTTATGTATGAGATTTAACAATGAACAAGTAGATCATATAAAGATTAGGTAATTTGGTTTGCAGTGCCAAATATAAATCCCTCCACAAAGTTTTATTAGATGTTTTGATGGCTAACTAAATAGTCATAAACATTATTAAATTGTTGGATACCACATGTAATGTGGTTCGCAATGTTAAATTCAAACAATGGTATCACAAAGTTTAATTATCTTTTTGGATGGCTAATTAAATAGTTGGCCACGTACTGAAAGAATTAGACAAGTTATTAAATTTTTGGATAGCTAATAATACATAGTTGGTTGTACACTATAAGATTGGCAGGCTAATCACATGATAGGAAAAACTAACTCTAGATAAAAAGCGAGCTAATATAATTAAGGCCTCGCTAACAAAGGATTGACGGGCTGATTACATGATAGAATAACTACCTTCAATTAAAAGGCAAGCTGGTAGAATTAAGGTCTTGCTGACAAAAAGGGTTGAATCGAAATCATAGGTAAGTTGAAATAATGATAATCAATCGCCAATCTTACGGGAAATGTGGTTTGCAATGTTGAATACAAAAATGGTATCACAAAATTTGATTAGCCTCTTGAAAAGCTAATTAAATAGTTGGGTGGGTATGACAATCTAAATAATAAAGAAGAATCACTACGTCTGACGAGAAGATATGATGATGGATATGGCAATCTAAATAAAATCCTATATATAGATTACATAATCTTTTAGGTTGTAGAATGAAGATTGTATCGATAGGGGTAGCAGTGTCCTAAAATATTGTTAAACAGTTGAATATAGTATATTAGTATACTTATCTAATTACCAAGAAAGTGGTATGTAGGGAGTGCAATTTTCCAATATATATTTTGTTATCACCCATAATAGTCAGGACCCACTCACAATAGCCAAAAATAAAATCCATCAACTGACATTAGTTCCATAGCGTAAATTTTTATGCAAGTCTACCCCTCTAAGTATACAATGCTATATCATCATATTATTGTTATTTTTAAAGCATATCATCTTAATATTGATATAGCTAAACCGTAAAGTGATTAAACCAAATTGGATTATGAACTTTAATATAGGCTTTGATTTTTTTATGTCGTTAAGAAACCTAAAACCCTTGATAAATCTAAAAATCTCAAGAAATTGGATTACACAATTTAAATTACATATCTTCAGCAACAGAAATATTAATACTTCAAATTATAGCGAATATTCTTGGTTTAAAAATTGGGCAATTCTCTTAAATAGTTCTTTTTAAGTTTTTGTCACAAAAATAACCCTAGAAAAATAAAATGACCAAAATAATATTTTTAAAAAAAATCAATTTTTTTTATTTATTTTTTGAAATTTGAAACCCTATCCCCAAACTCACCCTTAACTCTAAACCCTAAAGTCTAAATTAGTTAACCCTAAGGGTATAAATGCATATAAATAAAAAAATTTAGCTTCACAAAAAACTATTTTTGTCATTTTCTTTCTTAACAACTATTTTTGTGAAGAACAAACTAAAACATGCTATCTAATGGAATTTCTCTTAAAAATTTTATAATATAAATTACAGTATTTTAGTGAATATAAATTAAAATATAAAATATATTTATAATATTTTCATTTATAATATTTCAACTTTAAAAAATTAAAAATTAAATATTTTTAGAAAATATCTTTACATTAATTTATCTATGACCGTCTGCAACCACAAATATTATCCAAAATCTTGTTTTAAAAAAAAAAGTGTGGAAAAATTATTAAAACAATTTATAACGTTTTGTGATTATTGTAAAACACCATCAACACTACTTTAATATAACTGTCAAAAAAGCAGTTGATATTTTTATTATATCTTACAACATACAGACTTTTGAGAAGGATAATAATAAATATTTTGTATTACCAAGTGATAGAAAATAATATAAATTATTTTTTCATACCAACGCAGGTTTTTGGTAGATTTTCTTTTATTATATTTTACAACATATATATACTGTGGACCATTATAAAATTACATAGATAGTCAATAACATAAATAAACTAATCCAAATCAAAACAAGTAATTTTGTTAATAGAATCACAATCTAATCACATCATAATTTTTTTTATAAAAACTAAAATTCTAAATTCCTAATAACAATACAAACATATTCTTATAAAACTACTAAAATCAAAAAATTAATAATTAAAAGTTACCTATTGGTTCAACCACTAGATTAACTGGTAGCCATATTATGGATTTTAGCGAGTTTTTGTGAGTTTTATAGGATTATTAAATAATGAGTTTTTAAAAAACTTAAACCGGATTACATACCGGACTACCGGTTCAACCACATGTTCGGATTGAGTTTCAAAACACTGGATACAAGCGTATAACTATGCAACCTGACAAATTTAATACAATTATCAAAATTTCTTACCGATACTTTTTGATTTTTTTTTGAAAATAGTATATACAAATATGATTATAAAGAAAAACACAAAAATAATTAAAAAAACAAATATAAAAATTCAGTTTCTAAAAAAAAAAAAAAAAAAAAATATACCCACCCTTTTAAAGGATGGGTCAGAATGTAGTATAGCCTAAATCTTGATTTAATGAGTGGCATAGGATTTTGTCTCACATCGGTAAGGAAAACAAATCATGTGGGGTATAAATATGTCAACACACTCACCTTTGTTCAAACAGATGGAAAAGAGAGGAGGTCCCCACGTGAACGCCACTGCTGATGTTCGGTTTGACTTGGGCTTATGTGGTCCCAGGACCACTGCAACATATTTTTTGGGCTCAATTAAGTTTAATATTTTGCCCATTTAATTTTCAAAAACAGCATGCATTTTTATATTAAACGACATATAATTCGTTTAAAAAACAACACGATGTCTTTCTTCTTGACGATAAGATAAAAGAGAAAAGATTTTGCAGAGTAAGTTTCGTAACGCCTCACCTCCAAGATCTTCACGAGATTTTTGCCAAACGTTTTTTATAAAAAAAAAACATCAAAACCCAACAAAGAAAATCCCTTAGCATAAGTCATTAGTTCGATAATATTTCATAGAGTTTTATAGTTCGATAGGGCGTTTACGAGTGAAGAATGAATCGTCTGCCATGATTGTATCTTGGGACTTGATATTTCGTACACTACCGACTCACTGCGGAGAAAATATTTAGAGTTAAGGAAAGAGATTGTATTTCAACTCTATGTTCGTTTCTGCAAAAGTTTTTCATCTCGGTTTCTATTCAGTTTTTTTCAATAGTTTCTTTCCTTAATATCGCTTTATATTTTATTGTTATTTCAGTTCAGTTTCCGGCTTCTACAATCTTAACTTTAAATTGCTTTTGTTCATAAGTGTTTATCGGATTGAAAAACGTTTATATCAAACGAATTTTAAAGGATTTGTAACAAATTTTTGGAACGGTGTTTACGATTTGCTTTTAGCACTTCCGCAAAATGTTTCTAACTTATCTCATAACGGTTTGTGTTTTGCTCTGTAGTACTATGGCAAAACGTTTATTTATGTACGATTCTTAAAATGTTATGTATTCAAAACGTTTCCACGAACGTTTCTAAAGCGAGTTTGTGAAACACTCAAAAGTCTACACAAACGGTTTTTGCAAATGCTTTTAAGCGATTTGCAAAATATTTTTTCGGACTTATATCGATACAGCTTGGTGATTTGACACGCTTTTGCGTTTTCTGAAAACACCAAAAATGATAATCGATTTTAGACTAATATTTTTTATTTTAAAATAATATGTTATTGCTAAATGGAGTACTAATCCGCTTTCGTATTTTTTTAACAGAAAAATGACTGACACTAACAACAATATCACCAATAATGCTCAAACTCCAATCAATGTTGCAGCAACTGATGCAACCTTGACAATCCCTGGAACAACAACAACAACCGCTGCAACAACTTCCCTTATAGTGGGAAATGTTGCTGATGAAACCACTCACCGTAGCCTCTTTGGTGTTGGTCTTTATCAAGCAGGTTTTGTTGAAGGAACCAAAAGTGCTCCGGTTGCAGTTCCAACTCTTCTGGCTGTTCCTGATGTAATCTCAAGGATTTATGCTAGAAAAAATTGATGGCAAAGTCTTCAAAACGTGGCAAAAGAAGATGATGTTCTTCCTCACAATGATGAAGTTGGACAAATTCATCTAGAAGGATAAGCCCATTATCCCTCACGAGAATGAGGATGTGTACATTTTTGCAAGGGTTGACATATGGGTGCATTCCGACTTTATCTACGAAGGATACATTTTTGATCGCCTCATTGACCTATTGTATTGATTCTACTGTGAGATTTCCACGGCGAAAGAGCTCTGGAGATCACTGGACAAGAAGTACATAGGTGAGGACGCTGACTGCTAGAAGTTTGTAGTTACAAAATTCCATGACTTCAAAATGAGGGATTCAAAACCCATCATTAATCAGGTGGAAGTGTTTTAGGTCATTTGCCATGAAATCGCTGCTGAAGGAATGTCTATCTTTGAGACATTCACAACTCTCATCTTCATTCAAAAGTTTCTCCCAAGTTATGCTGATTTCAAGAACTATCTAGAGCAGAAAAAGAAGAAAATGGGTCTCGAGGAGCTCATCATGAGGCTTCAGATGAAATTCAAAAACCGAAATAATGACAAGTTTTATGCTAAGGAGCATAATATCAACATGGCTGAGCTGAAAGGCAAAGGAAATGCACACGCCCACTCTCGTGCCAAACCATTTAAAACAGCTACACCATTGAAGACTTCTGGAACAAACTTCAAGAAGAAAGATGCTGAAGCAAATGTGGAAAAAATTAAGAGAAAATGTCACTAATGCCACAAAATGGGGCACAAGACTTTTGAGTATCGCAGCAAGATCAAAAATGAGAAATCTCAAGTGAATCTCACTGAGAAAGATCTTGTTTCAGTGGTGACTAAGGTCAACATGGTTGAAAGCAACAACCCCAAAAAATGGTAGTACGACAAATCGGCAACCACCCACATTTGCATTGATAAGGCGATATTCAACACTTATCATAAAAGCAAGACTCATGAGAAGCTGTTCATGGGGAACATTGCAGTCTCGAAGATTGAAGGCCGCGACAATATGGTTTTAAAGATGACATCTAGACGTGAAATCATTCTGACGAATGTGAAGCATGTGCCTGACATGAGGAAAAACCTTGTCTCGGGAACCTTTCTCAACAAGAATGGATTCGCCACAATTCTCGAGGCAGACAAGCTCGTGATTGGGAAGAATGGGATGTATTTGGGAAATGGGTATGTTAAGGATAGACTTGTCAAGATGAATGTAATGACAATCCTTTTAAAAGTTATAGCTCTAAAAGTTTCAATGAATAAGAAAGAGCTAGTTGATTCTTTTAATATATGGTATACAATATTAGACCATGTAAACTAAAAATCTATACAAAGATTAATAAATTCAAATCTAATTCCTAAATACAAAATAAGTAAACAAAAATGTGAAGTATGCGTATAGGCTAAGCTCACAAAAATGCCTTAACCTTATGTTGAAAGAACTAACAAACCTCTCTAGATTTAATTCACACTGATTTATGCGATTTAAAATACATTCAAAGTAGAGGTGGGAAAAGTACTCTATGACCTTCATAGATGACTGCACAAAATATTGTTATATATATCTATTACATAGCAAAAATGAAACCTTAGAAAAATTCAAAGAATTTAAACCCAAGGTCAAAAACCAGCTTAAAACAACTATTAAGGTAGTTATGAACAATAGAGGAGGCAAGTATGATGATCCATTTAATGTATTTTGTAAAGAAAATGAAATAATTCATCAAAGTACAACTCTTTACTCACCAGAATCTAATAGAATTGTTTAACGCAAAATCAAACTCTAAAAGAGATGATGAATGCAATGTTGCAAAAATTTGGGTTATTCAGAGCATGTGAGGGGAAGTGTTGCTTACCACTAATTATATCCTCAACAAAATTCAACACAAAGTAACTGGCAAAACTTGATATGAATTATGAAAGGTAATTTACCTTCGTATAAATACCTCAAAGTGTAGGAGTGCTTGATAAAAGTTGCGGTACCGCCACCAAAAATTCATTATTGGACATAAAACAGTGGATTGCATCTTCATCGGATATGCACATAATAGTAGTGCTTATCAATTTCTGGTACATAAATATGTAATATCAGATATCCATGTAAATACAGTCATGGAAATCAATAAATGCATATTTCTTCGAAAATATTTTTCCATGCAAGGAAAAACAAGATTTGAAATGAACACTAAAAGAAAGACACAACGACAATGACTCAGAAATTGAGACAAACGTTGGTATTTCAGAAAATGAAAAAGAAGATAAACCTAGAAGCAGCAAAAGAGCTCGAAAGGAAAAAAAAAATTGGTGAAGATTTCTTAATGGCATTTTTAGTAGAAAATAATCCAAAAACTTTGACAGAAGCCATGTCTTCACTAGACATTCCATTTTGGAATGAAACCTTCAAAAGTGAATTCAATTCTGTCATGCAAAACTTATATGGTATATAACGGATTTACCACCAGGTTGCAAAGCATTAGGGAGAAAATAGATCTTAAAACATAAACTAAATCTTGATGGAACATCTAGTAAATACAAGGCTAGACTTGTAGTTCAAGGATTTCGACAAAAGGAAGACTTTGACTACTTTGATACATATTCTCCAGTAATGAGAATTACATCAATAAGGTTGATGATCGCAATTGCAGCCTTAAGAGACCTAGAAATCCATCAAATGGATGTAAAAATTGTCTTTCTAAATGGTGATTTAGAAGAAGAAATTTACATGAAACAACCTGAGGGTTTTGTAATTTCTTGACAAGAAGACAAAGTATGCCGACTTGTAAAGTCACTTTATGGTCTTAAACAATCTCTTAAACAATGGCACAAAAAATTTGACAATACAATGTTAT
This sequence comes from Sinapis alba, assembly GCA_012274485.2. NCBI lineage: Eukaryota > Viridiplantae > Streptophyta > Magnoliopsida > Brassicales > Brassicaceae > Sinapis > Sinapis alba. The sequence goes on along the minus strand of MU105722.1, from coordinate 594,643 downwards.
CAAATAGTTTCAAAATTAATGAATGTGATAAATGCATATATTACAAAATTACCAAAAATGCATATGTTTTGATATGTTTATATGTAGATGATATGCTTATTATTGGAAGCAATAAAGACATTATCAATAAAAAACCATGCTCAAGAAAAATTTGAGATGAAACATTTAGGATTAGCATATGTTATTTGCGGGGTTAAAGTCACAAGAAATTCAAACGGAATTATCTTAACTTAATCTGATTATGCTCAAACAATATTAGAAAGATTTAAAAATTACTCTAATAGTACTGCAAAAACTCTGTTAGATCCCCAAATGCACTTGACAAAGAACTCAGGTGAAGCGGTTTCACAAAACGAGTATGCACATGCGATTGGAAGTCTCATGTACTTGATCAATTGTACTAGACTAGATCCAGCACATGCAATAAACGTACTTAGTCGATATACAAGTAATACATGTCATACACACTGGAAGACTATAGCGAGAGTACTCAATTACTTGCGTTACACCAAAGATTTTGGGCTTCACTATGGTAAATAACCAACAGTTAATTTTAGAAGGATACAGTGATGCTAACTGGATATCAGATTCTAAAAACTCAAAATCCACAAGTGGATATATTCTTACAATAGAAAGAGTAGCAATATCTTGGAAATCTACCAAACAAACAGTGTTAGCCAGATCCACTATGGAATCTGAGTTCATAGTCTTAGACAAAGCAGCAGAAGAAGCTAAATGGCTTAGAAACTTTTTGGAAGATATTCCCATGTGGAAGAAACATGTGCCAACTATATGCATACGTTGTGACAGTCAATCAGTTATAGCTCAGGCTCAGAATAATCTTTATAATGGTAAATCTTATCACATCAGAAGATGACATAAAACCATTAGACAACTTATCTTAAATGGTGTAATCACAATAAACTATATCAAATCGGCTGACAACCTTGCGAATCCATTTACTAAAGGTTTACCACGAGATGTTGTTGCTAAATCATCAAATAGAATAGGTTTAAAGCCTAAACGAATGAGGATGCTTGACTGCAACCCTACCTATCATGACTGGAGATCCCAAGACGTAGGTTCAAAGGGAAAACAAAATCAAACAAAAGCACTTCGAGACAAGTGGTCTCTTCCCAGCTCCTAAGATGATAAAAGTGAATGTGAGAAGGATCAGCATAAGCTTTTAATGATTTCATAGTTTCTAAAGCGGAGTATTACTCAATATTTTTTGTGGGCAATCACCTAATGAGTGTAAATGGGACCGTTTCTAGGAGAATGAAGGTAAGACTATATTCTCTAAGTTCACTCATGAAAACCAGGAATAGTTGAGGGCCACAATGAACACAATAGAGAACTAAGTTCTACGAGAAAATAAAGTTGTGTTATGTATGTTGTCTCGGTTTACATAAAACACCGGTTGGTTCAAGACATCATGTTCACCTTCTAGTAAAGTAAACCCGACAGATATTAACTATGAGTGGTTCAAGGTTTAAAAATGCCACCAACTCAAACACAATATTTTTTTTGCAAACACTCTCGATAAGTTTGTCTGTCTAGTCAGGATTAGTTTAAGTTTAGTAACTAGAGTCTATATAGTCTTCATTTAGTCTGCATATGTTTAGAGTTATTTCTATTCATGTGAGAGATTGTTGGATCAATTTAAAAACTTATAGCTTTTAATGAAATGTGAAAGGAAATGGATTTGGGCTGAAATATATTATAGCCCAAACCTTGATTAAATGAGTGACATGAGAATTTTGTCCCACATCGGGTAAGGAAGACAAATGATGTGGGGTATTAATATTTTAATACACTCAACTCACCTTTGTTCAAGCAAATGGAAGAGAGAGGAAGCTTCCACGCCCTCACAAACTCAAACTATAAAAGTAAAAACATTTATTGGATCATAGATTTGAGAAGATTTTATTTTTTCAAATCTCCTCTTATTGTATCTAGAATTCATAAAATTATATTTGAAATTCAAACTTATTGGATTAGTTATTTGTGTAACTTCTTTCAAATTTCAGCTTATTGAAAAATACGAATTTTGTCACCAAAATCAATCAAATGGGATTTAGTGGATTTTGAATGGTATTTCATAGTGAAAAACAATAAATTGAAATACCACCTCCTATAATGGCATAGGAAACTTTTTCAAAAAATAAAATAAAATTTTCACATTTAAAAAAAAAATTAAACTGTTTGAAATGAAAATATATATTTGAAAATTGATTTTTAATAACTTTTATATATTTATATATTTCATAAAATGGTAAAAATATAAATTTATATTTATTAAAAAAAAGTTACTTTAAAAAAAATAATTTTTTTTTAAAACTGATACATTTTAAAAAAAAAAATTAAAATGTTTGAAATGAAAATATATATTTAAAATTGATTTTTAATAAATTTTATATATTTATATATTTCATAAAACAATAAAAATATCAAATTATATTAATTTTAAATAAAAGTATTACTTTAAACAAAAATTTAAAATTAATCTTTTTCAAAAACTCTAAAAATTCTTCAAAACCCCATAAAACTTGTAACAAATCTTTATACGATTTACTGAATTTTTGTATTTTTTTCAAATCTTTGATCCAATAAACTATCTCGGATTCAACTATTATCAGTTTTACAAGAATGACACAACTAGAACACATTTAAGAACACAAACAATATCTAAACCACTGGCAAAGATAATCTAACAACTTAGCAATAATATTTAAACCATATCTCACAAACACTATCTTAAACAAACTCGATCAGATACATTCGAACAATAACGTCCTTTGTTGTGAAAAGAAGAGGACATATGAAACATTGTCCTACAAAAGAAGAAAAATATTTTGACCTGAGATCATATTTGCAAATTCAGCTGAAGTAAAAAAAAACAAGTTAATAAGGATGTAAATCATCAGCTGAAACAAGAAGGGCTAAATATTACATAGCCTCCAAATCGCTTTCTCCACCACTACAGTCCTCTACTTTGCCCGAAGTCTACCAACGGATTCACCGCTCCGGTGGTGAACTCTTCTTATTTTGCTGAAATATGCACAGCTTGTAGAGCGTCGTAAGCGGTAGAATCGCGTCATAGCTTTCGGTTAAGCTTTTGTTCTCCTCGATTGTTGCATGGCTGCTCAGAACCACCATCGTCCCTGTTTTGATTTGAATTATTTGTCTTTGTTTTTATGGCAATTCTATTAAATAGCTCTTTTTTAGTTTTTGTCACAAAAATAACCCTAAAAAAATAAAATGACCAAAATAGCATTTTTTTTTTGAAAATTTCAATTTTTTTTAATTTTTTTTTGAAATTTGAAACTCTATCCCCAAACCCACCTCTTTACTCTAAACCTTAAAGTCTAAATTAGTTAACCCTAGGATATAAATGCATATTAATAAAAAAATTAGCTTCTAAAAAAACTATTTTGATCATTTTCTTCCTTAAAAACTATTTTTGTGAAGAACAAATTAAAAAGAGCTATCTAAGGTAATTTCTCTTGTTTTTAGAAAAGAGAGGGTTTAGAGATTAAAAAAAAAAATGATGAATAAGACTCCTAAAGATGAAGATGGAAAAATTAAAGAATTTGGTTTTTGTTTTTGTTTTTAATTTACTTATTATTAAATTGATGGGATCCGTATTATCCAAATAGGTTTGGGTGAATGATCCGATTTGGATTTGTAATTTCTTAGATTCATTAAAGGGTTTTATGTTTTTTTTCATCGTTTTGGATTTAAAGAAATCAAGAATAAATGATTTATTAAGAATAAATGATGAGGTAGTAGGGTAGATTCAAAACCGAAGATGATAGCCTCGTCACCGGTTCTCGCCACGTCACTTCCACAGAAACACTTGACCACTTGCTCATCCGGCGGAGGAATCAGCCTCCCGCTGCCTGAGAAACTCGCAATTCTACTCGACAAATCGGAGTCAATAGATGAAGTGCAGCAAATCCACGCCGCTATTCTCCGTCGTAACCTCTTCCTCCATCCTTACCACCCTGTTCTCAACCTCAAGCTCCACCGTGCATACGCTTCCCACGGAAAACTCCGCCAATCGTTGTCTCTACTTCACGAGACGATCGATCCTGACTTGTTTCTATTCACCGCCGCGATCAACACTGCCTCCATTAACGGCCTCCGTGACCAAGCTTTCCTACTCTATCTTCAATTGCTATCTTCTGAAATCGTCCCCAATGAGTTTACTTTCTCGTCGATTTTGAAATCATGCTCCACTGAGTCTGTAAAAGCGATTCATACCCATGTCCTCAAGTTCGGATTGGGGCTAGATCCTTACGTAGCGACTGGTCTTGTTGACGTTTACGCGGTAGGAGGAGATGTAGTATCTGCACGGAAGGTGTTCGATAGAATGCCTGAAAGAAGCCTCGTTTCCTCCACGGCTATGATCACCTGCTACGCGAGGCAAGGGAACGTTGAGGCTGCCAGGGCTTTGTTCGAAAGCATGCCTGAGACTGAGAGAGACATTGTTTCTTGGAACGTGATGATTGATGGATACGCTCAACATGGCTTTCCCAGCGAAGCTCTGTTGCTTTTCCAGAAACTGTTGGCCAAAGGAAACCCTAAACCTGATGAGATAACGGCAGTGGCTTCTCTCTCGGCTTGTTCGCAGATCGGTGCGCTTGAATCTGGACGTTGGATCCATGTTTTCATCAAGAAAAGAAGTCGCATCAGGTTCAATGTTAAAGTATGCACGGCTTTGATTGATATGTATAGCAAATGTGGGAGCTTGGAAGAGGCTGTTTCAGTGTTTAACGATACTCCGAGGAAGGATATTGTGGCGTGGAATGCGATGATTTCTGGTTACGCAATGCATGGTTATAGCCAAGACGCGTTGAGGTTGTTTGATGAGATACAAAGAACCGCAGGGTTGCAGCCAACGGATATAACTTTCATTGCAACACTACAGGCTTGTGCGCATGCTGGTTTGGTAAAGGAAGGTGTAAGAATGTTTGAGTCAATGGGACAAGAGTTTGGTATTAAACCCAAGATTGAACACTACGGATGTTTGGTCAGCCTCCTTGGTCGCGCTGGTCGGTTAAAGCAGGCTTATGAAATCATAAAGAAGATGGAAATCGAGGCTGATTCTGTTGTGTGGAGTTCTCTTCTCGGAAGCTGTAAACTTCATGGAGATTTCGTGTTAGGCAAGGAAATTGCAGAGTATCTCATTGAACAGAACATCACAAACTCAGGAGGAACTTATGTTCTTCTTTCGAATATATATGCATCGGGGAGTGATTATGAAGGCGTGAGGAAAGTGAGGAGCTTGATGAAGGAGAAAACAATAGTGAAAGAGCCAGGAGTAAGCGCCATAGAAGTCGATGATAGAGTTCATGAATTTCGAGCTGGAGACAGAAACCATTTGCAAAGCAAGGAGATTTACACAATGGTGAGAAAGATGAGCGAGTGGATCAAATCTAGTGGTTACGTGGCAGATACAAACGCGGTCTTGCAAGATCTTGAAGAGACAGAGAAAGAGCAGTCTCTAGAGGTTCACAGCGAGAGGCTAGCCATTGCTTATGGTCTGATCAGTACCAAACCAGGGAGTCCCTTGAGGATATTCAAGAACCTGCGTGTGTGTTCAGATTGTCATACGGTGACAAAACTGATATCGAAGATCACAGGGAGGAAGATTGTCATGAGAGATCGGAATAGGTTCCATCATTTCGTGGATGGTTCTTGTTCTTGTGGAGATTTCTGGTAAGAACCAAACGCAACGCATTGTGGGTTGAACGTGAAAAGGAGTCAGTGCTGTCTTAATCTATCTGGCATTTACTCTCTTTTTTTGTCTCTATCGTAAGTAGATTGTATGTAGATGAATCCAAACAATCTCCAAAAGACCGTCAAACAATATTATTCCCCAGCAAGCTGCCATCCCAACGCAGTTCCTGTCGAAATGGTTGAAGGAAGCTTTCCCTGAAGAACAACGAATTGGCTGAGAGCATTTTACTTCCACTGGTCTTTGGTTTCGGCTTCACATTGATTCTTATGGTTACACCTTCCTGTGAACCAAACAACAAGAAGAATCATCTTTTAGCTTATTCGAACTCTATTATTAGCACTTGTGAGATTCGATATTTTGTAGTTACTATATTCAGTAGAAACTTGAAAATATCAATAGATCCTCCCTCTTCCTACTCTAATACTGAGACAGCGTCTATAAATCTTGAAGTGGACTCATAAATCTGAAGTAATATTAGTTATGTTATATATGTTATGTTGCAGTGGCGCATCGTATGTGAAAGATATTGTTACTCTATCCTCATTCTTGGTATACGTATCTGTTAATAGAGTAGTGGTGAATGAAGTTGACAGATTAGCTAAGTTAGAGCACCATTAACCCAGATGGCTTAATGGGGTGCTTAGCATTAAAAAAAAAAAAAAAAAAATAGAAAGGAAGAAGAAAGAAAGAAGCGGCGCTTCTTTAGGCGTTCCAGGCGTCGCGCTTGTTCTGAATCGCGGGCCCCACTGACACGTGGCGGCCCGCGATTGATTATCTCTCTTTTTTTTTTTTTTTTTTTAATTCGAAAAAGTAAAAAGAAATAAAAATTAAGCACCCCTTTTTAGATCTAGGGTTGATGCTGCTCTTAGGTAGACAACTTAGATAGAGAAGAGTTATTTTATTCAGAAAAGGAGTCGCATTTTACAGGTAAACCTCTACAAAACCAGTCACATTTCCATACATTATTATTATTATTACTATTCTTACTATTATTTTAACTTCCTTTTACAGTAGAGGCTCACTGGTCATTCTAAGTTCTCAAGCATCAGCCTTCCTTGGCCTTCCGGAGCTCGCTGGGCCACTGCTGTGTGTCAAAGTGGTCTCGATCGTGTTGAACTTAACCCTTCTTGCTTCCTCGAGTGAGATTTGGTACCCATTGGATATGACCTCTAAGGGTAAACCTCTCAAGGCCGAGGTTCGTCCAGCAAGTGTGTTGATCTGCGCGTTTGCATTTGTCTTGAACTCGACCCACCGGAACTGTTCGCTTGTTGCGCGTTTCACCACGGAGAAACCTTGTGGTATGGCAAGTAGCTGTCCTTGAGAGACTTGTCCGTCGAACACTCTGTCACCGTTGTCGTTAACCACCTGCAAATGGGCTTCCCCGTCTGTCACGTAAAGAACCGCGTTTGCGTTTGCGTTCCACTGTGGAAGCACCATTGCATTCTACATCCAATACATGATGAAGAAAAGGACATATTAAAGCAAACCGAAAACATAAAACTATGGTTATAGAATTAATTATATGGTACTTGCCACACTGATTAACCAGAATAAACATAACCAAACTTCCTAATGTCAAACGTATACGTTACTTTTAAATAGAGAATATTTTTTGGTTGTACTTACTTGACGAATAGATCCACGGAGGGCTGAGAGACGAAGGGAGCGAAGGATGGGGAGATCATAGCTGTTAAGAGTGCTGATGTAACCGAGCTGTGGCTTGTACACGTCAGCATTAGATGGGTCATCGAGGTTTTCGGTGCACCTCGCGCTGCATATGGTCTCTTCTAAACCGTTAACTTCCTCCTGCGGTCTCTGACTCCTCAAAGGCGGCCTAATGACACTGAATTGGCCTTGGACTCGGACAATGTTGCCACGGTTGTCTTGCTGGTTCTGAAGTTGTTGCGCTGTCCGAACATTGATCTTGAAAGCTTGAGCAAGAACCTCTGGTGTGAAGCCACTAAGGATGTTCTTTTGTGGCTGTTGCTCACGTCCTTGTAGCCATACTTGGCCTTGTGGGTTGTTTCCTGCCAAGTAAAATGGCTACCAAACCGAAACCCACATTTTAGGACGTTATTTTGTAACTATATAAAAGTTATATGATTGCTTTTGAGGTTTTCGTTTATGTATATATATACCCTTGGGTTGCGGTCGAGCTGGTTCTGGTGGCTGGCTAAATCAAGGACAGAAACGATGACAAGGGGTTGGTCTCCTTCGTTGTAGAACCATTGGGCTACACCGGGATGTGTAGCGATGGTGTCCCCGGTCCTTATGTGCTCCACTTTCTGGTGCATATCACGGAAGCCCTGGCCTTGACCCTGTTGTTCCTGCTGACCCTGACCCTGCTGACCCTGACCCTGTTGACCCTGACCCTGTTGACCCTGGCCCTGTTGTCCCTGCTGGCCTTGGCCATGACCTTGTTGCCCCTGGCCCTGGCCTGGTTGGAACACTGGTGAGTCCTGGAATGTCTCGGCGCATCCAGGGACCACTCTCCCCATAAGACCGTGTCCTGTAACGTAACAAACCAAAAAAAAAAGAAGTTACATGCGTAGTTTTATAAACATCGACGCATATTCTTAGGTCATAAATTAAATAAAAAAAAGGAAAATCAGATTCAAATAGTATCAGGAGTTTGAATCTCGATACTTAAATAGTATCAAAATCAGATTCACGTACCTTTAACCACGAAGGAGAGTTTCGCGGTGCTAAAGAAAGAGGGCAAGTAGAGACCCTTAGACTTGATGATGTAACGTATGAAGGAGACACCAGAGCAACGTAGCTGAGGAGCGTGGTGGTCCCACACCTCGATGCGACCAGCCTCGGACTTAAGTACGTGTGACGGCTCGAGCGCATTCAGCTGGTCTAGCTGGCACTCGTTTGGAAACTGCTGAGCCGTAGAGCCATGGAGAAAGATCAAAAGTGCTAAGGAAAAAGAGAGAAGAGATGATAGCCGAGCCATTTTCTCTTTACTTGTTTGTTGTGTTTTTTCTGGTCTTACAGCTGCGTTAGATGAAGCTATTTATAGTGAACTTATTTGTATAGATGTTTGATAAAGTTTTTGAGGATAAATTGATTGAGATAAGAACCAGGCATATAGAGTCGACTATGTACATATTAACGAAGGGAGTTGACACATTTCAATTTGCATGGCTTACTGAACTGCATGTCTCTACACATCAACTTTGAGATAGGCATTTGTAATAGGACAAAATCTATATTTCTTATGTATACTGGTTTGTTTGTCAAGATATATATATAAAAAATTGTATTATACTTTACATTTGATCAATATAACAAATTGACAATAACATCACTATAGCAATTACGTTTGAAACGAACTGCTCCAACTCGGTTAAGATAATAGTTTTACTAAGAGCACCATTAAAGGAGATCTTAAGGGCTGTTTAAGAGCAATTTCAACCTCACTCTATTTTTTACTCTAAAATAGAGTGGAAAATAGAATAATGAATAAACAAAAAAAAACACTACTCTATGTTCATTACTCTATTTTCCACTCTATTTTAGAGTAAAAAATAGAATGTGGTTGGAGATTTTCTAAGACTATGATTAATCTTAAGAACCCCAATTGGGGTTCTTAGTTTTTTTCTTTATTTTTTTTTGATTTTTCCTAAAAAAAAAAATTAACCAATCGCGGACCGCCACATGTCCGTGGGGCCCATGAACAGTACAAAAATTTCTTAAGAGTTGGTTCTTAGAGAAGAGGTGGAAGAGGTGGGTTTTTAAAATTTTGTGGATCCCACCTCCTAAGAACTTACCTAAAAACGCCCAATTAATCTTGCTATAACGGGAATGGTTAGCAAAAAAGTAGGTGGATCCCACAAGAAGGGATGTTTGTGTAACCTAATTAAGAACTGATGCTTACACTGTTTGCAGACCCCACTAACACATAGTGACCCATAATTAGTTCGTTTTTTTCAGAAAAAAAAACAGAAAAAATAAAAATTAAGCACCCCTACAGAGTGCTTAGAGTTAATGGTGTTTTAATGTTAATAACAAACAAAGATTTATAGTAATATTGTTAGACAAAAAAAAATATATGCAATAAGGTTGCAAGTTTAATTCTAGACCATATGTTTTGATTAGATAGTAGTATAACAGACACTCGAATTGGAGAAATGTTAAGAGTTTCGAATGACTGAGTAATTATGGATATGCAAATTATTAAAGTTAACAAATGATGCTAGCATGTGGAAAACTACTAATCAATCACCGTTTCTTGTTTTTTGTGGACTCAATTTTAATATTATCATGTATTGGGCTTCTTGTATCTGATACTAACTGTACTAGCCTAGTTTGGGCTTATCAATGAATTAAGTTAGAAAAAAAAAATATGCAATAAGGTTGCAAAGTTTAATTCTAGACAATATGTTTTGATTAGATAGTAGTATAACAGACACTCGAATCGGAGAAATGTTAAGAGTTTCGAAAGACTGAGTAATTATGGATATGCAAATGATTAAAGTTAACAAAAATGGTAACTATAAGAAAGACAATCGAGAGAAAAAACGTGGCGACACAAAACAGATTACTCTGAGAAACACGTGACGTGAGAGATGTGTCGGACGCGACAAGTCGTGCTTTCATCATATTCCACCGCCATGACGAGTGTACGGCTGCATGCAGCACAGTCCCTTTGGATTTTCATTCCATTTTCCCTTTTTCATAAATACGAATTTGTAAATTTGTTTTCTTTCTTTCTAACACTTCAATCACTTCTTTTTTCTAACACTTCAGTTACATTATCTCATAGTGGGCTAATCTTTTGATCTAACAATAAGGTTTCGAATGCTGTAGTGGGAGATATATAGTTTTTCCACACATACAATTTTCTCGTTTCAAAAACACTCATTCACGTTTTTCTATTTTTAAAATACAGTTAGTAAAAGATCTGTATCCAATTTAAAATTTTTTTCTAGATCTCTCACCCGTTATATATTTAGAGTTGTTTACCTATTTTTTTTAGGCAATAAATAATTTTGTTATAAATATTAAAATTTAAAATATATTTATTTGCTTTTATAAATATAATTATTTTATTATGTTTTACGAGAAAACATCCATTAAAACTTTGAACTTTCAAATTAAAGCAAAAAAAAACTTTCAACTCGTGTTTGAGCCAAAAAAAACTTCCAACTTTCAAATATTGGTCATTTTTACTCTCGTTGATTCGGTCATTTAAGAAACATGAATAGTCAACTAATAAAATCGATTAAAAAATAAACGTTTGTTAACTTTCTAAACGACATCATTTTAAAAACTGGTTAAAACATTGATCAAACGACGTCCTTTTGCTTATGGAAACACTAAAAATGTCTCTTTCGTGAAACCATAGTGAAGAAGGTGAAGTTGATTTGGGGCTACGGTTTCACGAAAAAAATGCTTTAAGTGTTTACATAAACAAAAGGACGTCGTTTGATCAATGTTTTAACCAGTTTTTAAAATGATGACGTTTAAAAAGTTAACAAACGTTTATTTTTTAACCAATTATATTAGTTGACTATTCATGTTTCTTAAATGGCCGAGTCAACAAAATATGAGAGTTAAAATGACCAATATTTGAAAGTTAGAGTTTTTTTTGGCTCAAACACGAATTGAAAGTTTTTTTTGCTTTAATTTGAAAGTTCAAGGTTTTGATGGTTGTTTTCTCTATGTTTTACTTACAACTTTAACAATAAAAATTATCATTATATACTTCTTTTTCTTTTTCTTTTTATCATATAATTTTTTACATTTACTTAAATTATTTTATTTATATAATGTGTTATTTAGTTATAATATGCAAATATATAGTATTATAATTTAAATATATATGTTAACAGAAGAAAGATGTATTTCGTCAAAATGCTAATCTATTTCATATTTTTTAGTTTTAAAATTGTAGTAACATGATTTTAGGGTAGTAACATATAATATCATTAAAAATGCAGTGATATGTCACTACAAAAAAATGATTGAATTGTATCACTTAAATTGTATCAATTATATAAATGATCTTATATTAAATTATTTATTTATAAATGACACAAATATTTAAAATTTAAAATCAGTTTATGTAAGTGATATTAATATTAACCGATTTAACATCAATTCAAGATATAATTTTTATTAAATTATATCATTTTAAAATAAGTGATGTTTTTATATAAATTTATATCAGTTAAATAATTGATACATTTAAAATATTGGTTAAAGTCATTTATTAAAATAATTCACAGTTTACATCGGTAATAAATTGATACTAACAAAAATTAGGTTATTCATTTAGCATTTTGAAAAAAATTTACATCACTTAAAAGATTATTCTAATATAAAACTAAATTTGGATCCGCGCGCTAGCGCGGATATTAATTTTGCGTTCCTTTTATTAAATGAGATAATTAAAATATTCTGTAGTCTTAAAAATAATTATTTATGTGTTAAAACATATATTTTCTGAAACCATATCTGAATCCGACTCCAAAAATTTAAACTGAAATCCGAACTAAAGTAGCAAAATACTCAAACATGTATTGAATTATGAGAGATTGTATATCCGAATCCGAACATGTAATACCCAAACCCGAATAGATATCCGAAGACAACCGAACTTATATATATTTAGCTTTATATTTTTAGTTTAGTTCTTTAATTTTATTTAAAATTTTTATATTGATGTTACTAATAATTTAATATTATATAATATATATATAATTACAAGTATTAAAACACAATAAATAAATTAGAAAAGACAAGTATTAAAATAGGAAGCTAAGTAAAACATAATAAATAAACTAAAAAAGACAAATATTTAAATAGATAATTTATTTAATTTTCAGTGGCATAGAAATATAAATAAGTATAAAAACTTAAGGGTATTTTTTATTGGGTATTTTTCTTTTAATAAGATAGATCTAGTTATTAAAAACAACCTAAAGTTACGAGATATAGTTACTATTTTCATGGCTTTAGGTAGTTACGTTAGCTTTAATTTTTTTTCCCCCATGTTCTTCTTAACTGTTTCACCTTAAGAAGGCATATTATCTTCGATACTGATTCATTTATAAGTAATGCAAATATTTAAAATAAATGATGTTAAACTATGTTTTTTTGTAGTGTGTATTCTGTTAAATTTTAGCGCTTTTTATATTTTGATTTTGTTAAAATTATAGTAACATGTTATTTATGTATTAATATATATGATATGTTTTGATATATTTTATTATGATTTTTATTATTTAAATACATGATTTGCTTTATTTGAATTATTTTACCATTCAAAACTATAATAATTATTTTATTTTTTTGATATGCAGTTTTCCGGTATGATCTATTTGATTTGTATTTATCTCATTTGATTTGTTTGATTTATTCTTATTCAATTTTTTTGGCATGATGTGTTAGATACATACCGTTAGAACTGTTTTTACAATTCAAAATTTAAATTGATCAGAAAAAGAAAACACTATATAATGCTTCGATTCTCTATGTTTAATGGGTTACGTCTATTCACTTAGTTTGTAGATCCCATTCCGCGTTAATTTTCTATGGTCCGAAAGATTTGTTTAGTACTAATCCTACAATTACTACATGACCTTTCTTCGTACTTTGGTCTCATTTTCACGGTATTGCAAATTATTTCCCAATAAATCACTCTTTCTTCCACTATTCTATCTTAAGTACGCTTAACTCTAGAGTTCTAAATAGATGTGTGTCGAAAAAGATAAGCACACTTTGATGACATAGGTAATCAAATCAATTTTTTTAGTCTTTCCCATATATCACAATTCGGAATATTACAGTTCACCCCTTCTCAAAGAATATAACGTCTTTATTGCGTCCTACGATAGATCTCAAAATGCCTTTCATGTTAGATTCAAGATGACTAACCAGTTCTGATACCACATATAATGCCTCAACCGCCCACGGCTAATAAGCCATCTACGCCCATTCACTCGGTCATTGAGTCTCATCCTGTCTGATTGGCGGTGTATTATTTTTTTTAAAGTCTGAAAGTCTTGTATGTTTACTGACCGTATAATTATTACATGATTTTTTATGCTTTGATTTCATTTGCACGGTATCGTAAATCACTTTTTCACTATCTTTTTATTATTCCAGCTCGCACGTTTAATTTTTAAGTTGTGAATGAATGTATGCCAAAACAAAATTACACTTCAATAATAATAGATAATTAAAACAATCACAATTTGGGATATTACACACTAGGCACAGTTACATATGTACGAAATTTATATGAACTTCTTGATATATATCAGAAAGCTATATGAACTTGTAAGTGATCTAACCTGATTTTTAGTTATTTAAAATTGTACGGACTTTTTGGAACCTCTTACATAAATATATGGTAAATAACATTATCCAAAAATATTTTCGATTTGAGTATCTGAAGAAGTCAGCAGAATCTTCCTGGTTTCTTTTCTCTTTTATCAAGATTTTGTTCTTTGGTTTAGTTTGCAGATTATGCGTACATCTCAATTACATTAGAGTTTAAAGCAATGTGATTACAAAGTTCGTGTATTGGTCTTGTTTTGATATAATAAAAAGAAACATTTGAGTTTAGAACTATCCTTTCAAAACAAGAGTTAGAACTATTCTTTTCGCTGCAGTTTTTTTTAATTCATATTAATCATATAGTTCATAAGATATTGTAAAAACTTTACAAAAATTAAACTATTGTAAAATGGCATAGTCAAAAAAGTATAAACTTCATATATTATACAGTTTTAATATTTTAAAATTGTATATAATATAGTTCCTTTCAAAAAATTAAGTTGAATAACCTAATCTGAAATTAAACTGATTATACAATTTATAAAATTTTGTAAAATACCTTTTAAAATATTATAACATTTATAAAACGTTAAAAATGACTAGGTCAAACAACTTAATATGAATTCATCTAAATAATATAATAGATTTTGTAAAGTAAATTTCAAAATCTTCTAAGATTTTGAAAAAACTATTTTATTTATCATATATTACTTTATAAGATAAATTTTTAAGTTGTAAAATTGTATATTTATAAGGGTATAGATCTTATAAAACTGTATTATATATCTTAATAACTCTATATTTTATGTGAAATTTATAAGATTTTATAAATTTTTAATAAGTATTTAAAATTATTTATAAGAGTATACATAACCAAGCATTAAACATATAGTATTTTATATAGTTTTCTAAGAAATCTTTAAAATTATATAAGTATTTATATCATATTAATAGTATTATGCATAGTTTAAACGTATATATTTTACATGGTGTATAAGAGTATATATTATTTATAAGAATATAAGTTATTAAGTGTTTACAAATCTATTTACTTGAGAGTTCCTCAATTTACGTTTTTCGTAACTGGGAATTGAAGAATAAATGTCATTTTTTGATTGATCAAGCGAGAAAACGCAATTTTTTATTTTTTTTTATGGATGATTTATTGTCTGAAGAATTACTACATATGGTTAAAGAAGAATACCAAATTGATAGTCTATATATTCAGTTGACTTATCTATTGTCTGAGATAATGTTAGAAAATCTGCAAAATGAAACACCACATCGGTTTTTGACAAGTAATCGATAAGTGGGGAGTTTATTCAAATTTGCAAATCAAATTCCGTTAATATTTTGAGTTGTTATTTCTGCTGGTGGTGATAAAAGATATCATGTAGATCTTTATGATGGTGATAAAAATGAAGATAACAACTCAAAATTTGATCTACATGACACATTCTGAATATAATCAGCCTTATTCTCCACTGAGGGAGTCGTCGATACATATTGAATATATTCATCCTTATTCTCAGAACAGTGGATCTATCGACGTGATCTGATGAACAGTTTCCTTATGGAGTGGTGAGCAATGTATATTATTTATATTTCACTGAAACTCGAAGAAACAACTCTTCTAATTAATCCTGCAAACATATTTTTGTATCTGCAAAATAATAACGAGAGAAAACTTTATATATAGTTATCATAACTGATACAAATACATCATAATACCTTAGGGCATGATTATCCCAAAAACCCTTAATAGATTTCTTTTTTTTCTTTTTTCTTTTTTCTTTTTTCTTTTTTGTCTGATTTAATTTTTTTTTTTAAAAAACAATCGCGGACTAGCACGTATTAGTAAAATTCGCGAATAGTTGAAAAAAAAAACACATAAAACGTTTCTTGTTTGGCGACTTGAATATACGGTTTTTGGTATTTTGTGAGCATTCCCTAATACTTTTGGCTTAAGAGACCCTTCTTTTTAAAGGGATAAAAGTGCTTTTAGATTACACATCCAACTAGCTACTATTGATAAATATCTAAGAGTCAAATCTAATTTGTAACAAAATATAAAGTCTAGTACGTCTAACAGCTACATAAAACACAATCATGGACAAAAAAATTAACAAAACATAATGACAAAGTTAGAGTACCACAATTGTTTCTTCTTTTTACCAACCTTGCTAGATTTGCGAATTATAGTTGTGGCTGAATTAGTTGATAGTGACTGATTCTTGTCATTAGCTCACTACAAAAAAATATGCTGATATTGACGGACAAAATCGTCAGAAATTCATCGGAATAGATATATTTTGACGAATTTCTGACGAAAGTGGTCGTCGGTATCATTTGGTCAGAAAAAAATATTCGTCGGAATTTCGTCAGAGTTTTCGATGACTTTCCGACGAAACACTGGTTCGTCGAAATATACCGACGAAACATGGGTTCGTCGGAATATACCGACGAACCTTGATCGTTAGAATATCTAAGGAAACTGTTCGTCGGTATATTCCGACGACATTGGTTCGTCAGTATATTCTGACGAACCAGTACCGTCGGAATTATGTATTTTTAAATATGAATAAATTTTGTATTTTTAATTAACTTTTTATATTAAAAATTAATAAATAAACAAAATCTGAAATTTAAAACTAATAATATTATAGAATTCAAATTCATACAAACTGAAATAGAAAAAAAACATTCATAAAGTTTTAAAATTCAGAAAAACATTCAAAAAGTTTAAAATTCAGAAAAAACTAAGAAACCAAAGGAAACAAACGATCTAGCATCTGCAATATCTCGGCGTTGGTCTTCTTTTGATCCGCCAGCTCAACAAGGATAGTGGCGTTCTGCTCCTCTAATACCACAATCCGTTCATTTTTTCTGTAGCTGCTCCAGAATCATGGGATTGGCATACGGAATATACCGACGAATTTCCGACAACATCAACGGTTATATATTTTATCGGAAGGTCGTCGGAATTTCGTCGGTATATTCCAATGAACCACTTTGTGTCGGAAAGTCGTCGGTATATTCCGACGAATTTACGACGACCTTGTATTTTTTGTTTCGTCGGAATTCCGTCGGAAAACTGTCAAAAGTGTCCGATGACTTTGGTGTCCGTCGGAATATAGCGTGTTTTCTTGTAGTGGCTTCACTTTGTTGCATTATCTTCAATTGATTCTCAAGTTCTTTTATATTGATGTTCATTCCCTTAACTCTTGTGTTTAATCCATGAAAACCGTTAAAGAATACTTTATGAAGCTTTTCAATGGAGGAGTCAAAATATGATCGACTTACTAACTCCTTGGTTTCAGTCAATTCTTCTTTGTCTTGACTTTTCAAAATCTTCCTCTTCTTCACCCAACATGAATCTCCTTTTTGTTAGATTAAGCTTGAAAAAAAAAACTTAAGAAAAAAGTTAAAGACCTTATCCTATCGAGTTATGTTTTAATAAAAGGATTAAGAAAATAAAATAAATAAATATGTTAAATTCATAGATATTAGGAGTTATATAATCCATATATAAGGAGATGTAAAGTTGTTGCATAATTTATGAATTTTATGAGTGTGTGTGAGAGCTTAAAGTTTTGAGAGATTTTCTTTAAGAGATTAATAAAAGACTTATTCTTATTATTGAGTTTTTATTATGTGTTTGTGAGATGTTGATTACGAGAGACTTGATTTCTATATTTGGTATCATAACTCTAGTTTTTCGGAATACTGTTCACGATGGACACTGTTCACGACTAATATTGTTCATGATTGACATTGTTCACAGCAGGTAGCAGTTACTGTTCACTATGGATATTGTTCACGGCGGATAATGTTCATGCCGGGGACTGTTCATTGAAGGATCTTAAAAACCTAATGTCAAACCCGAGCAATGGGAGAGATTGTGCCAACGACGGTCAGACTTAAAGGTGGAGGGACGACTTCGATACAATGCCATATGCTTACCGCCACAAATTATACGGTTTGGACAATGAGGATGAAGATCACACTTAAAGTACACAAAATTTGGGAAGCCTTAGAAAGAGACGTAACTGAGGGAGATAAGAATGATATAGCTATTGTTTTACTATTCCAATCGATACCTGAAGTTCCCATTCTTCAAGTCGGTGAACTTGACACGGCAAAGAACGTATGGAAAGTCATTAAAGCAAGATATATGAGAGCAAAGAGAGTTAAAGAAGCAAGACTACAAACTTTGATGAGTGAATCTGAGCGATTGAAGATGAAAGATAATGAAACAATCAATGATTTAGGAGGAAAGGTATCATAGATATCATCAAAGTCAGCAATTTTGGAAGTAAGTATCGAAGAATCAAAGCTTGTAAAGAAGTTATTGAAAAGTCTTCCTCGAAGGAAATATGTACATATTGTGGCCTCTCTTGAACAAGTTTTGGACCTCAATATCACAAGCTTTGAAGATATCATAGGACGTCTCAAGCCTTATGAAGAACGTATTGGTGAAGAAAGAAGATCCTCAAGAAGATCAAAGCAAATTGATGTATGCAAACATGGATTCTCAAACAGCACCAATCAAACCGAGGTTATAACAGTGACTTTAGAAACATAGGACAAGGTAGACGTGGATTTTACAGAGGAAGAAGTTGTGGTAGGTTTGGTGGAGATAGAGATGCATCATATATCACATGCTTTAGATGTGATAAACTTGGACACTATGCTTCAGACTGCATGGATCGATTACTTAAGTTACAAGAAACACTTGAGAATGATAACAGTGACACACAAGAATCTGAGGAACTTATGATGCATGAGATCGTATATCTAGACGAAATAGGAGTTGTACCAAGAAACTACGACGCGAACATTAGTGGAACTGCAACGAAGATATATGCAACTGCTAAGATACCAATTGTTGGAGACATTGATAGAGGTCATAGAATTGACCCGGATGATGGCAAGAGTGTGGCAGGATGTATTTTTATGTTAGTAAAAGTCCAATTATGTGGGGTTCAAACAAACAAGAGAATGATTTGTCATCATCATGTGAAGCTGAAAATGATGATGACTGAAGCTATGAAACAAGATATATGTCTTCAAGAGTACTTACATCAGCATCGTCTGAAAGTGAACGGAGAAGCGATATAGCGATGAAAGCGTTTGGAGAACTGAATTTCAAGGAGATGAGAGGTAGTGTTGAAGATTTGTCGAAAGTAGATTTCAAGCTTAAAGGGAAGAATGTTGGATTAAGCTTGAAAGAAAAGAAAACTTGAGATAAAAGTTAAAGACCTAATCCACCGAGTTACGGTTTAATAAAAAGATTAGGAAAATGAAATGAAGAAATATGTTAAGTTCATAGATATTAGGAGTTATCTAATCCCTATATAAGAAGATCCAAGGTTGTTGCATAACTTATGAGTTTTATGAGTGTGTGTGAGAGCTTAAGGTTTTGAGAGATTTTCTTAAAGAGAATAATCAGAGAGTTATTCTTATTATTGAGTTCTTATTCTTGTGTTTGTGAGACATTGATCACGAGAGACTTGATTTCTATATTTGCAAATAAGTTTTGGATATGGGCTCACTAAATCCCAACAATTGGTATCAGAGGGGTATGACGAAATCTGCAAAAAAACCAAAATAAACTTCTAGAAATGAATGGTACCTTTTGAGATATGAATAGGAGGTATGTGGCAGAGATCAAGTCATAAGATCTTGGAAACTCAGTTGTAGAACACAAGATGAGTGTGATCCTTAGTTTGAAGAGAAGAATGTGAGATATCAAACAAAGTTCTATATTGGAAACTAGACAAAATACAGTCTAATATATAAAGAGATGTTCAACTCTAATTAGTACAAAGCCTTTTGGGAAAAAATCTAAAAGTAAATTCATGCGGGCCAGCCTCTTAGGCTCAAAATGGACAATATCATACCAATCGAATAATAAAGAGTTGGACATGGAGAGTTAGACATGGACTTTCACAATCCCAACACTTTTTATAAACCATAACCAACCCAAATACCTTTTGTCAAATTTTGTAGAGAATAAGATGCTCTGAATTAGGTTGATCAACAACTAATCTTCTATCCCATCCTTCCATTTGAGTTCTATAAAACTTGATAGATTCTCATTACCAAGAAAATTATTAACATCATATAAACTAGAACTTTTATTAAAACATAATAGAAACATCTCAAAATAATAATCATTGACAGAATATTTGCATATACCAAATTTATACTTTATTGATATTTTCTTCAAGACCAATAAAATCAATTCTTGCTTTAGATCCCTTCCACTTCAACATCACAGAATCATGTAAAGCATCTTCTGCGTGAGCTTTAACCTTCTTAGCTATCAACTGAAAATCCTCATATCTCCATATTTGGAGAAATTGAATGAAACTGTTGATAAGATATGATGGATTACCCAAATCAATTATTATCTGATGAACTGAAGCAATAAGAACCTCAAAAGCAGCCTCTCCCATGGATAACTCTCAAATTTATCAATATTTCTAATAAGATTTATATATTTCCTAGCCATCAATATTCCAGCCAATATCAACAAATATGCTAGTCTAATCTGATCATCTTTACTCCATTCACTACATGTCAAAACCATTTCTCCTAATTTTTGTACAGATTGACAACTTTTTGACTTAAACATCCTAGTCCATCTACTTGTATCTTCTTCACTATCTTTTACAACATCACTGGGGTAATGTTCACATGACAGTTCATTATATATCTAAACTCCTCCAAAGAAAACCATAATGGTTGCCCACAAAAAGAAGACCAGATCTCATATTTTTTCAGTAACCAACTGTTTTGAAATAAGAAAATGTACTACATGACCAGATGAATTCATTGTCTTTAGCTAGCCAATAAAAAACCCCAAATGGAGATGCTTTGATATAATCGAACTCCTTAAAATACCAATCCAATTTCTCACCAAATAGACTGATATGAGAGTAATCGTTAATATGGTTATCCAATATAGGCTATGTTCATGATTCATAGAGCATCTTTAGTAAGTCAAAAGGTGCATTAAAACTATTATTTTAATTACATAATATTTGACGTATATCTTTAGTTTTAAGATAAAATTTGGTCTATTTTAGTAATTCTCCCAAATCAAAGCATGAATACTTGTCGCATAATATTTTTTTGTATTTTTGTCATATAACAATTTCATAGACATTCTTCTGGTATATGGGATGCAAAACAGCTCGCTCTTAATCCAGTGACTCAGATCCAACTTACTGTATAACCAACAAGCTTTTATTCCTTTAGTTTTAATTGTGGCTTTTACTAACAAATCATTATTCTCTTACATTTTAAGGTGTTCAATAGTGTATCAAATTTGAGGATGCACTATTTCACTCATTCTAACACTATTCTCTTTATACTTTAGTGTTTTTATTTATGTAAATTTCATGATTTTGTACTTAATTTAATTCTGTTACATTTTGTATTATAGTTATATTAGCACATAAATATTATAATTTTAGTTTTATAAAGTTATTTTTACACATTAATATATATATTCTACACCAAAATATATTTATGTTTTAAAGTCTTTTAATTTATTTTCTAAGATTGCTCAAAATACTGTTTCTTCAGCTAATTACACAATTTAAGAACAAAAATATTACACAAGTAATTATTTAGCTGATGATATATGTCCCAAATGATCAATAATTGTCCAAATAATTAGCGATCCCCAAAGTAAAAAAAAATGCTTTAAAATAAGAATCATGTTAGAAAGATGTTGAACATGCTTTTAAAGTTCTACAATCTAAATTTACTATCGTCGCGGGATCCTCACGTTATTGAAAGAAAGAGATATTGCATAATATAATAATATCATATTTATAATGCATAACATGATACTTGAGAATGAACAAATATTAACGCACTGATTAAAGATATCAAACCAGCACCACCAACAAACATTAAAATAATGATAAATAAAAGTATATAAATTTAATAACTTTTATCACATAATCTTCAGATAAAAAATAAAGAAGTTCATTTATTACCTAAAATATAGTATGTAAATAATTTTATTGATTAGTTTTGTATTTTATATGTATCTTTATAATTTAGATTGTATATGTTATTATTCTATATAATTTTATACTTTTATTATCATAAGTAATTTTATTTATTATTTTGTATTTTATATGTATCTTTATAATTTAGATTGTATATGTTATTATTCTATATAAATTTATACTTTTATTATTATAAGTAATTTAATTCTTATAAACATACATATTTATGAAAGTTTAGTGATTATAATTAATTATTAATAGTATTAAAAACTAAAACGTAAAATTTTTTAAAGAACGTATATGAGAATTACCATTAAAAACCATTTTGTTATTCTCTTATTTAAAAAGTGTTTCTTCTAAAAATAAGAACGATTACTAGAGATGCTAGCATTTGCATTATTCTCCTGATTTGTCAGTGCGGTTTCCAACAGGGTAATCTCTCTTTCCTTTGCGATACATTCATCATACTTGGGTTGATCAAATTTCTTAAATTTTGCCTTTCTATTACATATATTTTCTCATTTTTGCCTTTTATAACAACAGAACTCGCAATTTTCTCTCAAATTAATTCCAGCCATAATTTCTTTGATTAAAACTACTTGCGCCCCTTCAAATAGATGATTACTTGCACTCCTACAAGTACATTTATTAAGATTTGTGAGTATATTATATGGAAATTCAATGTTCTTCGTTAAATCATCATTTTCTCCACCAAACCACACAATAAACAGTAAATAACTAAATTACAAAACTATTTTATTATAATTTCAGATATCAAAATTTAATCGACTAGTTTTTGGGAGTTTGTTTATCGGCGCTAGATAGACCAAATTGCTTGTAATGAGAATTATAAACTAAAATCACATGACCACATATATTTAATGTCGTGGAATTGATTCAAACCAGATTACTTAATTCACCGGAATTCACCTACCATTAGATCATTCATGTATAGTTCACAAAAACTATTTTTTCAAATTCACATAATCCAAATCGAAAGTTAAACTTGAAAATTAGAACATAAATCAAAAACAGTCCAAACTAATCAAATTTACCAAATATGTTTATTTTCTGTAAATTTTAATAAAGATAAACCAGTTTTTGTTCTAATAAAATAAGTGGTATTTTTGAAAAGAATTTATATGTTATAGTTTTGATATTTAGCATTCCCAAAAGTACATTTCTAGCAATTTTGTACATGGTTATAAACAAATGATGTATTTAAAAGTCCAAAATAATGAAAAGCAAAATTATTCCAAATATTCAACAGATATAATACAATAATTCGTTTTTGTGCTACTTTTGAGCCTTGTTCGAAATTGGTAAATACTAAATAGTAAATACAACAAAACTAGGAATGGAACATATCAGATATTTGAGGTATTTTAAGTTATCTGGATCCAAATTCTTATCCGGCAGATTTATGATTTTACTATTCTTATCCAAATTCGGGGTTCTCGGATATCCGGATGTCGGATATACCTCCTAAAAATTGTAATATCCGGCGGATATCCGAATCCGGATTAGAATCTTTAAAATAAATAAAAATAATATTAAAATATACATAAATATAAACAATAATTTAAAAATAAAAGTAATATAATGATTTTAATTATTTCTAAGTATATTATTACAAAATTTATACTTATATAATATTATAAAAATAAAAATATACAAAATAAAATTATTTTATATATATTACTATTTTTGAAAGAACTATCAATAAAAATTATGGATCCGGATATCCGGATTAAAAAATCAAGATATCCGGATTCAGATTCGATTTTGACGGATTCATTATTTTACTATCTGGATCCGGATCCGACCCCTTCGGATATCCGGATTTTCAGAGCAAATCCAGATTAGATCTCGGATCGAATTCAAATTTCGGATAAAAGTCTCAGACCTAAATAAACAAATTGCTATGCTGATAGGATAAAATATTATCTGTTTATCCTTGTAGTTGTAGGTCTTCCACTCCCACGACATGCCAACTTGTTCATCCCAGGCTGTCACTTAACCAACTTGGTCCAATCAATTAAAAAGCAAATAAAACTATAAAAAAACAAAAAAAAATCATGTTTTGACAACGTGCTTTCCATTTTCTTTTCTTGTTTAAAATCTTGCTTTTTTTTACAAACCTGAAATTTTTAATACACTTTCTTCTTCTTTAAATTGTATCACAACACAGTTTTATAAGTAATTTTTTTTTCCAGTTATATTACTTTTCTCTTGAGTTTTATATTTTACCTTTTTAATTTCATGGTATGAAATATGGTTGGCTTCCAACTTTTAATTTCTTTCAAGTCCCATATTTTCGAAGCCGATTGTAACGTATTTAATTCGCAGATCATAGATAAGATAATTCAAGAACTGTTTGGCTTAGACCGTCAAACGCACTAATCAAATAGGATAATGTTGAAAAGAGCTGGACAAGGTTGAAATGATTAAATGTAAGCGGTGTAGGAGATAAACATGAAATTACCTTGGGCCTTAAGTTACATCAATCCTAGTTGAGTTAAGAATAGGATAATTTCCTTTATGAGTTTTTATGAAATAAGATCTCTATATAAAGAGTTGCAAGAATGTTGCATACCTTCATGAGTTTGAGAGATTAAGTTTGAGAAGCTTAAGGTTTTTGAGTGTTTCCTTAAGAGAGATTAATAAAGATGAGTTTATTTACTTGAGTTCTATAATTTTGAGACTATATTTGGTATCAGAGCGGAATAGATCATGAGAGATATAACGACCTTAGCAAGCAAAACTAAAGGAGGAGGGCCGTCCTCGATTACGTGTCCAATGTTGAGCGTAACAAACTATACTGTATGGTCTATATGAATGAAAAATCTTCTGAAAATCCACAAGGTATGGGATGTCGTCGAAGAGGAAGCAAGCAACGACACAGAAAAAACAATATGGCAACGGGACTCTTGTTCCAAGCAATCCCGGAAGCCCTAATCTTACAAGTTGGCGAGCTAGAGACTGCGAAAAGAGTTTGGGATACAATTAAACCCCGTCATCTTGGTGCTGATAGAGTAAGAGAAACGAGATTGCAGACACTTAATGCCGAATTTGATCGCCTGAAGATGAAGGACAACAAGAGTATTTATGACTTTGTCGGAAATTTATCTAAGATATTATCAAAGTCAACCGCTCTAGGAGAAAATATGGATGAGACCAAGATCGTGAAGAAATTCTTGAAAAGCTTACTCAGGAAGAAGTACATTCATATGGTCGCATCACTCGAACAGATGCTTGACCTCAAGACCACCAGCTTTGAGGATATTGTTGGCGATTAAAAGCTTATGAAGAACACGTCTGTAACGAAGAAGAGGAAAGCCAAGATAATCAGCAGAGCAAGTTAATTTATGCAAATACAGTCTCAATCCAACAGAGAATATTACAACGATTATAGAAGAAGGGGTCGAGGAGGACGAGGCTACTATAGAGGAAGAGGACGCGTCCGTTCGTATTGGGACAGTAGGGACGCGTCAAGAGTAACATGTTTTAAGTGTGATAAGGTTGGTCTCTTCGCTGAAACGTGTCCATATAGATTGCATAAGCTAACCGAAGCACAAGATACTAAAGAAGATGACGCACAAGAAGCGGATAAACTGATGATGCATGAAGTAGTCTTTCTCAATGAGAAAAATGTGAAACTTAAGGTGTTCGAGTCGAGCATGGATGGAGATAAAATCTGGTACTTGGACAATGGTGCCAGCAATCATATGACCGGTAACAAGAGTTACTTCAAGAATATCGACGAAAGTATCAGGGGGAAGGTAAAGTTTGGTGATGACTCAAGGATTGATATTAAGGGCAAGGGATCCATATTATTCATCAGACAAACCGGCGAGAAGAATCTCTTGTCTGATGTGTACTTCCTGCCTAATCTAAAAGCAATATCATTAGCCTCGGTCAAGCTACGGAAGCGGGATGCAACGTGAGGATGAGAGCAGATTATCTTACACTACATGATAAAGATGGTAACTTGATTGTGAAAGCCAACTGGTCAAGGAACCGTCTTTACAAGGTTCTTATGGAGATTGGAGATACAAAGTGTTTGCAATTGGAGATACAAAGTGATTCTGCAAGGTGGCATGCGAGGTTAGGTCATATTGGAATTGATTCAATGAAGCTAATGATACGGAAGGCGTTGGTTCTTGGCATACCTAAGATCGAAGTGGAGAAAGAGACCTGCGAATCATGCTTGCGTGGTAAGCAAAAAAGGCAATCCTTCCCGCAAGAAACCAATTTTCGAGCATCAGAACCACTAAGCTTATACATGGCAATCTTTGCGGCCCAATCACACCGGCCACTACTGCAAGAAACAAATATATATTTGTTCTTGTGGACGATCATTATCGTTACATGTGGACTGTCTTGCTAAAAGACAAAGGAGATCCATTTCAG
Organism: Sinapis alba; assembly: GCA_012274485.2. NCBI lineage: Eukaryota > Viridiplantae > Streptophyta > Magnoliopsida > Brassicales > Brassicaceae > Sinapis > Sinapis alba. The sequence continues at coordinate 568,162 of MU105722.1, read as the reverse complement.
AAGTTTAAAAACTTCAAGATAATGGTTGAACAAGAAACCAAGGCAAGTATTAAGACACTAAGGACCGACAGGGGTGGAGAGTTCACATCCACTGAGTTTTAAAAGTTCTATGAAAAGTCAGGAATTCAACGTCATCTAACAGCTCCTTACACACCACAACAAAACGGAGTTGTCGACAGACGCATACGAGGTATTTAAAGGAAAGTGACATAAAGAGTTTTTTTATGTATTTTAATGCAAAGTCTATCAAATTAACCCTACAAACTACTCGTGCCAAGAGAGGTCAAATTGTGGTATTTAGAGATCGAATTCACAGGGAGCATGGACACACAATAAATTCAATACAGTCGCGATTAAGCTAAGCAAATAGATTAATAAGCAATAAATAACTATAGCAAATAATTGATTGATTGGTAAGTAAAAAATAATAATAAATAGCTAGATCTAGGGTTTCAAGCAAGTGGATTATAGAGGATAGAAACTAAAGGTATTAATCGTAGAACTCGATATCTAATGTAAAAGATGACCAACTCTCGTTGCGAGTCTAATCTATTGACTAGGTCCGATGTCTCAGCTCTAGCTTGTTGACACGGAATGACCGTCGATCGATGGCAATGATCATGCGTCGATCGATGGTCTCTTGAGTCAAGCTTTATGACCTAATTCATGTACATAATAAGTTTTGACCTTGACCTCAATGATCTTGTCATTATTCATAACACCTGATTACATCCTTTGAGTATCCATATTCCTGATACTGTTGCTAGACACAAAGTTCTGAATCAATCTCTTAGCTTCCTCTGCAGTCCTGGTTTCAAAGTTCCCTTCTCTTGCCTGATCCAGCATCATATGATACTGCACATTAATACCCTTGCAGAAGAATCTCAGCAGTTGAACCTCCGTGAAACCATGATGTGGACAATTTTTTTGGTACCCCCTAAATCTGTCCCAATGAACCCTTCAGTAGGTCCTTGAGAGATTGTCAAAATCTTATCCCTTAGCTCTTCGGTCTTTGCATCATCAAAAAAATTAGTCAGAAACACAGTCTTGACATTGTTCCAGGTAGTGAGAGATCCTGGTAGTAGAAGTTTCAGCCAAATAATTGCATTCCTAGAGAGAGAATACTTAAATAACTTGCAGAGTAGATAGTCTGTAGTTCCTTCATGCTCTGGGATGCTAAAAACAAAATCCTCTAGTGTTTCAAGGTGGTCCATGGGATCTTCATAGGGAAGGCCATGAAAAGGGTGCTCGCGCACATGATTAAAGTATGCATGTCTTATTTGACCGTCGATCCCCTGAATTTCTCGAGGTTGAATCGCAGACCTGTTAACATAGAGTTAAGTAGGCCTGATCAATTCTGCTAATGATCGATGCTCAGGGATTACAGCTCCCTCGTCTTTCTCTGTCTTCCCACAAATAGTATTGATCGACGGCAAAGATTGGTCGTCGATCGACGTCATGATGTTAGTATCGGTCGATGGTGAAGTGTGGATGCCGATCGATATCTTGATGTCAGAATTGATCGACGGTGAAGTATTGGTGTCGATCGATGCTCGCTTCTCTTTGCTAGAGATCACTGCTTGGAGGGTGTCGACTGCCCTCGTAGACTTATGGATTGTGCACAAATCAGCAGGTTCCTTTTTTGAAGAACTCAAAAATCCTCTCCTCATTGCTTCCTGGTACTAATATGTATGTACCTGAAACACAAGAAAAACAATTTATGCAAGTAAACTAATATAGAAAAATACCTAGACTAAATCAAACAAATTGAGTCTAATGGGGAATCTTTGCTCCCCGGCAACGGCGCTAAATTTGACAGGAGGGTTTTTATGTATTTCAATACAAACTCTATCAAATTAACCCTACAAACTATTCTTGCCAAGAGAGGTCAAATTGTAGTATTTAGGGATCAAATCCACAGGGAGCGTGGGCACACAATAAACTCAATACAATCGCGATTAAGTTAGGCAAATAGATTAATAAGCAGTAAATAAACTATAGCAGATAATTGATTGATTGGTAAATAAACAATAATAATAAATAGCAAAATCTAGGATTTCAGGCAAGTGGATTATAGAGGATAGAAACTAAAGGTATTAATCATAGAACTCGATATCTAATGTAAAAGACGACCATCTCTAGCTGCGAGTCTAATCTATTGACTAAGTCCAATGTCCCAGCTCTCGCTTGTTGACACGAAATGACCGTCGATCGATGGCAATGATCATGCATCGATCGATGGTCTCTTGTTTGGAAAAGTGTTTGGATTCAAACAAAGCGGTTGAGCTGGTCGGCTGGAAAGCAACTGTAAAAAATCAGACAAAACGGTTGAGTTCGACCGAATTGGGATGAACTGATTCAGATAATGATATTGGTCCAATTTGGACAGAGAGGTTAAACTTGTCGGCTAGGACAATCATTCTTAAGCTTGAGTTTTTATTAATCAGAGAGGAACAATTGTTGACCAAAAGGGAGAAAATTGTGTTTACAAGGCAATTGAGTGTGGGGTGGCAATTTTCACTTCTCTCTGAGTGGAAAATGAGCGGCAATAGTTTCTTGACAGTTTTTGGGTTTAAACCGCACAATTTCTCATTTAATCGTCTTTCTTATTCATTTCTTCATTTTGGTCACAAAAATCCTAAGGAAAGCAAGAGAGAAACATAGAGAGGGAGATTGTCCAATTAAAAAAAAACTGAGATTTGGGTGAATCGATCAAGTCCGAGTCAAGAATGATCGTCTATTGGGTGATTCCGACTATAGGAACATTCGAGTGATCTGAGAAAATATGTGCAAGAGATGTCAAAAATATTGAATCAAACCAACTCTAAGACTAAAGTGAGTGTGTGACCATAGCCTAACATTTAGACTCATAGTCTTGCTTAAATCGGCTAATCTTTGATGCTAGGAGATTGTTCTAATTTACTTCTTATCATATGATTCATTGTACTATTGGCTTGGATTGAGTAACCAGTTCTTTCCTTTAATGCGTTTGAGTAAGTCTATATGCTTAGAGTCTTACAACCTGCTAAGGCGTGACTCGGTCATGAGATGGTTCAATGGTTTGAAATGGTAAAATGGATCAAGCAAATGTTGATAAACATAATTGACTTAATGGATTTAGTGTCTTGATATGTTTGTATTATTATTGGTTAAGTGAGACGGGATGACCATTTTTACTAAGTAAATTTGTTGTTAATGCTTTCTTTATGGATGTAGGTCAAGATCAAACCCAAATAAGTAAAGACATAGCTTGATTTTGAGACTAAGGTATGAAAAAGAATAAAAATTTTCCAAGACTTATGTCAAGTAATGCATATAATAATATATTTGTGAATTAATATGTATGCTTGAACCTCAATTTTATCTATATGGATCTGTTTATGTTTGCTTGACTTGTCTTGTAACGAGATAAAACGTGAAAATAATTACAAGTCTAAAAAATTAGAAAATAATCTAAATTTGATCGAATAAATTGATTTAAATTTGTATTGATGGTAAGAAATATGGGTCGGGTCCCTTCACCAACCCTGATTATCCTGATTATGCATAATGCATGCTGCTTTATTTAATTCACAGCAGTGTTTATAGTTTATAGTTTACAATAAACTAACTTAGTAATCTCTGTATAGATTATCTAGTTTAATAATCTACAACTACAACACATGGTTTAGTTCGCATTTTCTCACAATTAAATCTGAATTTCGTATATATATATACATATATTCCTAACGAAATAGTAATATTTTTCTAGGGTAGAAAATGTCAACTTTTTGCCAATATAAAAGGCGTTTAATTATTAAATTCAGTTATACATTTATACTAATACTAATTAAATCTATACTATTATTTGCGAAATAGTTTTTCACATTCAAATTTTAATGTTAAAAGTTATAGTAGTTAAAGTTAATGATACCTTTAGTGATTTTTTATATATAATTTTTTATATAACTAAAAACAAATTTTATAGAAATAAAGATTTATATGTTATATTAGTTAAATGACTATATATTAATATAATAAAGGTGGCAAAAAGTGTTTTAAGAAAATAAGATAATTCTTATGTGTATATATTGTATTCTTATTTGGAAATAGTATTTTTATTATACAATTAAAAATTAATATATATAAACCAATTTATAATTAAATACTAATCAATCAAAAAAAATTGTATAAAGATAATTTCTAGAATACTTTTAATATGTCAGTGATTTTAAAATTTTAACACAATAATAAATGTATACATTTGATGAAAAACTTTATTGTATACTCTTTTGCTTCTGAGTTCTCATGGTAAAAGTTTGATCGGTTAAATCAATAATACCTTTAGTGAATTTTTCTATATATTTTATTATATAATTTAAAAAATATATTAATAATATTATATTTATATGTTATATTAAATAACTGATTGTCAATTAATATAAAAAATAAAATAAAAACACATAATTTCTATATATATAAAAATATATTTCTTATATATATTGTGTTGTTATCTGAAAATAATATTTTGTATAGAAATTAAAAATTAAGCTATAAAACAATTTATACTTAAATATTAGTTAATCAAAAAACATTTTTATAAAGATATTTTATATAATATTTCTAATATGTGAGTGCTTTTAAATTTTAACACAATAATAAATAAATATATATTGATGAAAAGCTTTATCATATATAGATAATCTGATGTTTGATTTTTTTTTTGTGAAAACATAAATAAACAACTTATTATGATTGTTTGTGAATTAATAAGACATAAATTAATAAGTATTTTTAAGAAGATTATGTCTGCATGTGTATAGACAAAAACCTAATATCAAATATTTATTATATTATTTGTAAATTTTGCATTCGAACTATGACGTTAAATGTTATAGAGGCTAAAGTTGATATTACCTCTAGTGAATAATTAAATTTATATATTATATAATTTACATTAACCTAATATTTATATAATGAATATATTATATAGTTAAAAGATAATTCATATGTATATTATGTCGTTATCCGTAAAAACTATTTTACTCATAAATAATTAAAACTTTAAACAAAAAAATTCATAACTAAATATTAATCAATTAAGAAAATTATATTTTGTATATGAAATTTGATGCTAAAAATATAAAAATTAAAATACATAATTAGTAATATATATAATAATTATTATTTGTAAAATAATTATGCCTACATGCGCAAATAAAATATCTAGAGACATTTTCACCTCTGAACTCTCACGTAAAAAGTTAAAACGGTTAAAATTAATGATATATTTAATAAATATATAATTTATTATATAACTAAAAGATTTATATTAATTATATTATATTTATATTATATTAGATAATATATTATAACAAAATTTTCAATTTTTTTTTAAAAGTATGAAAATTCTTATATATATTGCATGTTATCTTGAAATAATATTTTCTATTATAAAGGTTAAAAATTAAGTTATAAAACAATTTATAATTAAATATTAATCAAACAAAAAAATTGTATAAAGGTATTTTCTATAAATATTTTTAAGATGTGAGTGTTTCTAAAAAGAAAGTTCTCTCAAATAGTTTATTTTAAGTTTTGTCATAAAAAGACTCATATAGCCTAGATATACAAATACAAATAAATAAAAATTAAAAATAAGAAATTTATAAAAAAAATATAGTTTTGAATTATTTTTATTTAATTTGCAATTTTTATAAGAAATATTTATAAATTTTTTATTTTTTCAAAATTATTATTTTATTTTATTTTCTTTTGTTTTCTAATTTCTTTTCAAATTTTACAAAAATCTATTTTAAAATTTTTTTATTTAAATATTTAAATATTTTTATTTTTCAAAATTTTAAACCTCAATCTCAAAACCTCACCCCTTAACTTTAAACCTAAGTCTAGAATAATTAACTCTATGGTATAAGTTATATTTAATTCATTAATAAAATATTTTGGTCATTTTATTTTTTAGAAGCTATATTTTATGATAAAAAAAATTAAAAGCTATATGAGACAATTTCTCTTTTTATAGTTTCAACACAATAATAATTATATATATTAATAGAATATTTTGTTATATATTATCATCTTGGTTTTTGAGTTAACAATTCATAAATGAATAAGTACTCGTAAAAATTATGTATGTACGTACGGACATAACATTCTAGTGTAATATATACGAGTATAGTAATTTATCAGGTCATAATTCTCCGTTAGACAACTAAGTACCACCAACCATATCAATTAGTCGTGGGTATTGTGTTAGTCTTGGTTGCTACCCTAAAACAACTTTCCAATAATTGGTTTCAATTTTGTTTTCTTAAAGAGAATTAACTATCTTCAAAATGTTCTAAATAAAAAAGGAAGTGATACTTTTTCTAATGGTTAATTTCATTTTTTGTAAAAATAAATAAATATATTTTATTTGCTTTACCATTAATTATTATTAATATATTTCATTTTTGTGATACTATTTTTAGAAATTGAAGATTATTAAGTAATAATATTATTACACATAACATAAATAAATAAACAAAACATTAGTTTTTGTAAAAAAATATGTGATATATGTTTTTCTAGAAATGATCAATTAAAATGCTTTGAAGTGAAAATAAGTTTTTATTGTATCTTTGATTCTTCTAAATCAACTCAATATTAACTCTTGGAAGTGAAATTTCTCTAAAACTTTAATTAGTGTTTTCGAAATCACGTTTATCCATATTATTATATTATGTAAAATTATACAAATAAGCATTGTATCATGTGTGTTACAAAAAAAAAAAAAAGCATTGTATCATGTATCACATCTTGTCTAAAAACAAACTGACCCTTTCACAGTTGAAAAGAATGATTAGAAAGCTCCAAAAGCACGTCGCAAATTTTTGTGGCATACTTCTTATTACTTCTTAGTATATTTAATATATGCTTTGTATATTTAATATTTTAGATTAATTAGATGAAAATAATGATATAGTTAAAAAAAATACTTGGATAATGTTTAAAATATGTTACTTATTTAAGAAAAAAAAAAGAAATATTAAAGTTAAAGATTACATTATCATAAAAAGTATTTTTGTGAAAGTATTTTCATACTTAAAGTAAGAAACAAAATACCATTAAAACAAAATTTTCTTCAGAGTGAAACAAAAATATGAATAATGAGACACTGTCAAAGATCTAAATATTTATAATATACATTGATGGCAAAAGAAAATTTGTCATTTCGTTGTTAACTTTATACAAATGCTTTTGTATGTTGAAAACTCTTTTTAATATTAATATATATTAGATTTATCGGGGGAAAACTTTATAGAAATTTGATGTGAATTGTGTTTTTTATATGTTAAAGCTCATCACAAGTTTAAACATCTCATATAACCCTCACATCATAATTTAATATCTATTTTTTAAAAACCTATGCAAGTTCATGATCACAGAACGAATCATACATATATAGCTGTTAAAAGGATAAATAACTATATTGGAATAGTAAATTCATAATCATATATATGATTGTGTAAAGAATCAGATATTTTGTCGGCAAATGTTCTATTAAAATAATTTATTAGCCAATACCATTTCATTCCAACCAGACAACAACTCATAGGTAAACATTTTTCTCATCAATATAAATCATATAACTCTCGACCTCACCTTCCCATTAAACTCAAAACTTCAAACGCAATGGCAACCACTTATCTAACTCTAGCTCCTCTCCTCATCCTCACCGCTGCACTCCTCTCCACGGAGATAACTGCTCAGCCCGCGGCTCCAGCTCCTGGCCCTGCCGGTCCCGTAAACATCACTGCCATCCTCGAAAAAGGCGGTCAATTCGTTACTTTTATCCGTCTTTTGAACTCAACACAAGTGGGAAACCAAATCAACATCCAAGTCAACAGTTCATCAGAAGGCATGACCGTGTTTGCACCAACAGACAACGCTTTCCAAAACCTAAAACCTGGAACCCTAAACAAACTAAGCCACGAAGACCAAGTCAAACTCATCCTTTACCATGTTAGTCCCAAGTTCTACACATTGGATGATCTTCTCTCCGTAAGTAACCCGGTGAGGACTCAAGCTTCAGGACGAGACGGCGCCGTTTATGGACTTAATTTCACCAGTCAAGGGAACCAAGTCAACGTATCAACCGGTTTCGTTGAGACACGTGTTAGTAATGCGTTAAGGAAAGAACGTCCTCTTGCGGTTTACGTGGTGGACATGGTGTTGTTGCCGGAAGAGATGTTTGGAGAAAACAAGGTCTCGCCAGCGGCACCTGGTCCGAAATCAAATTCTCCTGATGCCTCCGATGACCAAGAGAAAGCAGGGGCTCCCTCGGATAACTCTGGCTCCACTGAGATGAAGGCTGGATTAGGGTTTGCTCTTGGCGTTGTTTTCTCATGTTTGAAACTCGTCCTTTGATTTGGGTTTCTATATATGTTTTTTCTTCGTTTTTTTCTTTATTTTATTGTGGGTTTTTATAAAAAAAAAATTGTTGGATATGATGGGATCGAAAAACTGGAATAAGGTTATATTTCAAATTGTTCCAATTGAATTAATTTAAAAACAAAGTAAAACAAACGAGAAGAATCTCACCGTTCATAACAAACATTATGTTTAGAAAACAAAATGACAGTAACGAAGATTGTTCATTTCCTAATTTAATAAAAAATATTTTTGTTCTATAATATTTTAAAGTTAGTAAAATGAAAAGAAACAATAAATAAAAAATATATTTTTTTATAGTGGTTTGAAGTTTAGGAACGAAGATGAATTTACATTCTCACTCATTTTTTGTCACCATAGTTGGTAAAGCTCCATATGTTCCAAGGTTGATTATGTATGAAGAAGATGACTAAGAAATCTCATTCATTTATTAGTCCAAAAAAAAAAAAAGAAATCTCATTCATTTTTTTATTTCTTGAGTAATTTGGTCACGAGATTGCCTTATATATCTGAAGTCTAAAATCATACATGGGTAAATCATGTGTCATCAATCTAATACTCAGTAAAAAACATTATAATTATTTGTGATTATGATAGAAAACTCATTGGACAATTCTCTTAAATAGCCCTTTTTAAGTTTTTGTCACAAAAATATCTCTCAAAAAATAAAATGACCAAAATAGACTTTTTTAAAAAAAAATTTGAATTTTTTTTATTTTATTTTTGAAATTTGAAACCCTAACCCCAAACCCACCCCTTAACTCTAAACCCTAAAGTCCAAATTAGTTAACCCTAGGGGTATAAATGCATATAAATGAATTTTTTAGCTTCTAAAAAAAACATTTTGGTCATTTTCTTCCCTTAAAAACTATTTTTTGTGACAAACAAACTAAAAACTCATTTTCCATACTGCACTTTCAGTAAAAATTCATCTTTCTACGTTCTTTCTTGTTAGCTATTTTTTTGCTTTCTCTCTTAGGTGATGACCGTTGCTGAGATTATTCAAAATGGGAGTACTTTTGGACTGGACTTTACTTCGTCTTCGCTCAATGTTGGATTACATAATTTACATACCTTACGCTTCCACATCATATTGCCCACGACACAGTTCCTTTCTGATTTTGTCAAATGATGAGATGTCCATGTTGTGTCTAAAATAATTCCAAGAAGAAAAGTGAAATGCTGCTTAAGATAACGACTTTGTGAAAATATCAGTCAACTATTGATAAGCAGAGATGTGTTTAACAACAATTGAACCAAATGCAACTCTCTCTCGGATGTAATGGTTATTCAGCTATAAATGCTTAGATCATGATTAACCCTAGAACCCCAAATGGGGTTCTAGATTTTTTTTTTTTTTTTTTCTAAATTTGTTTTTTAAAAAATAAATAAAAATTAAAAAACGAACTAATCGCGGGTCGCCACATATCAATGGGACCTGCAAACAGTGCAAGAAACTCTTAAGAACCGGTTCTTATTTAAGAGTTTTAAGAACCGGTTATTACATTATTCATGGGACCCATCCCTTTAAGAACCTTTCTAAGAACCCCTTTTAATCATGATCTTAGTTCTAGACTGGTATCGTAAATTCGTATTCAGAAACGTTCCAATGGCCCAGTATCACCTACAGCCCACAAGGTTTTTTTTAAAAGAGCTTCGACGTCCCACATCGGAAAGCTAAGATGGTTGGTACTGGAGACTTTTGTATAAATAGATTTCACACTCCTGTAGTAGAAGTCACGCAGCCATGTGGTGAGCACAAAGCGAACTATTCTTTCGCCTTTTACTAAAGAATACCGTGTGCTCTCCACGCCAAGTGGCATACGCTTATTTTTGGAGGGATTCTGCCTGCGGGTGGACCCAAACACTAAACAGTTTGAGTTTTGTTTTAAATCATATCAAAGATAATTTGTTCTAATAATCTAATCTAAGGAGAAAGCGTTTAGTGCGGAGTAAGGCAAGCGCAAGCATAACACCACTCAAAGTGCAGCTGCAGAGTCAAAAGATACACAATCAGAAGATCATTCCATGGCTTGGTCAATTCCTGAGCTATGGGTTTAAGTAGGAAATATGTTGATCATGAAAATTCAAAATAAGCAAGAACAACCATTGACATAAGCAGTCCCTACCCAAGCACAGGGTAGGATCTCAAGACTATAACAGAAATCACTATGAAACCATCTGATATAAGCTTACCAGAGAGAAAACCGGCTGATTCAATCATTTCAGTATCAGTAGCTTTGAATATTTTTTTTTAAAAATAGATTACAAAGTAGAATATTCTCGTTTACCTTAGGCAATACAAAAAGAGTACTAAGATAACATATAAATCAAATCGTATCTAACCAAGAATCAAACTCATCTAAAACTTTGGATTTTCCAACTGTTGACGACGAAGAGGTCTGCTTCCCCTGTGGTTTGGTTGATAATGAAGTACTCTCGAGCAAATCATCAAGCACGTCACCGAAACCCGTAGTGTTAAGCTTTTGATCAGATGGGTTGGCTGGTTTGTTGAATGGTTCTTCTGAACCACCATGAGAATTTAGAAGAGAGTCCAGCTCAGTTTCAAAAGCTGAAGATCTTTGGACAGAAGCCTTCTGACTGGAGGCACTGGCCACTGGGTTAGGCTCTTCACTAAAGGAGTTGAGAAGCAAATCAAGATCAGCTTCAATTGCTGAAGACTTCTCTGTGAGTATTGGTATGTCCTTCACTTGTTTCATAGACTCAGATGATTCTCCTTGTGCAACTATTGAGTCGATCTTTCCACTGGATTCTTGTTGAACTGGCTCATTTACCCTTGTTGCCACAGCGTGTGAATGACAGGGTTCTTTATCTCGGCTCAGTTTTGATTGAGTTGTACGCTACACAACCCCATAACATCATCAAATAAGTCAAACATAGAGCCAAAGCATTGTTTACAGGTAATGGTTTAGATCCAGTAAAGCTTACCAGCTCGGGAGGCAAGAGATCAGCGTCAATGTAAAGTCTCTCATGCACATCCACTTTCTCTAGCATTTTCTCCAGTGCATTCAAATCCAAAGAGAGGAATCCAGGCTTCACGTAAGGAAACAATAAGCAAGGTACTAATCAAATAACCGTAGCTAGAAAAAAATATTACTACCTCATGATTAGAAGCTGATCCATCTTCTTCCACAACAACAAAGTTGTCATCTTCCATCCATGAAAGTATACTTTCACCTCTTGCCGAGATCATAGATCCAACTACACGACTAAACTCATCTGCAAAGACTCTCCCACAAATAAGATTCCAGACAAAGACTGAGTAACTAAACAAGATTGGTTCCAGTTCCTACATACCGTGCAAAAGATCATCTAGAGAATCTGAGTTGATGTCAATCTTTGAGTGAGACTCAGCTTGAGCTTCAGATATCAAATGCAGATAATCTGCTCCTTTGCTCTTTGGCACAATTGCATCCGCAGTTGTCGACAACGAATCACCAGAAGCATTTTCCAAACCGAGATTGAGTTCATCATCGTACCGATCAAAATTTGACGGTAACCGAGACTGAACCGGAGCTTTGGGCTTATGAACCGAATGTGGTTTCTTGCTGTGGTGTTGAGTGTGAGCTCTCTTCGATTTTGCCATAGCTTTTGTGTCCATTGTCGAACAATCTTCTTACTACACAACCAAAATCAAATTCAGATTGCAAATTGTAAAACTGAACAGCAAAAAATTAGGGTTTTGGTTCTTAAATAGATTTGAGATCGACAAAAACTTACCTTTAGAAACGAAACTCCTACTATGGAAGATTGGAAGATCGAAGAAGCTTTGCTTTGCTTTGCTTGCGAGAGAGAGAGAGATTAAGAACGCAGCGCAGAGGGGATAATTGGTAGAGATTCCAATTAAAATTAGTCAATTCGGAAGATACGACGCCGTTCAGCGCATTGTAAAGAGCATACCAAAACAAAGGGAGCGAGCCTCTTCATATCTGCCTCAAAATATATTAGCCTCCCCCCCACTCGACGCAATCACCACTTGAAGCAGACTATACCCGTCCAGGGTATCTGTTCAGATTCGGATATCTGTTTGAGTTCAGATCAAGTATTTCAAATTTTCGGATATTTTAGTATAGAAGTGTAGAACGCATTCAGATATTTTTACATATCGGATCGGTTCGGATATTTATAGTTCATGTTCGGTTATTTCAGATCAGATTCAAATAATTTAGATTTTGAAGAAAAAAAAACAAATTCTTCGTTACTTAAATTTTTTATACTTAAAATTTTACAATTTAATTAACTGACTTTTAAATTCTTGATAAACTGAACAATTAATAGATTTGTAAACAAAATTTTGAAAAAAAAAAAAAACATTAATTTAGCTGTTGTTTTGACAATTTGAATATAACATCTATTAATGCATGAAACAAGAAGTTTAACATGCATTTTAAGTGAATACCAAATCATTTTTTCTACAACCATATGTATATTATATGATTTTGAACCATGTATAACATCAATATAAATATTTTGAATAAAATGAAAGAAGTAAATTAGAAATACAGGGTGTAGTGTACATATGTTCGGATATCCATTCGGATTCAGGTATTACCTGTTCGGGTTTGGGTTTTACCTGTTCGAGTTTGGATATTCAACCTCTCTTAATTTAATATCCGTTCAGGTATTTCGCTACTTTGGTTTGAATTTGGGGTTTAGGTTCAGATATTGAGTAAAATGCCCACCCCTACCCAAGACGAAGAATTAAACTCGATATAATCAAGATTTCACTAATACGACATCGTTTTGAGACAGACTATATTGGCTCATTAAGCCCTTTCTCTTGGATCATTTTCTAATTTGTCTCTCAAGTGATAAAAAAATCTAATATAAACCCCTTGAATTATGTATTTCTCTTCAATTAAATTTAATTAAATAAATGAGCAAAATATCTTCTAAACCCAATTTTTTTTTTTTACAAATTCAACCACTCAAATTCAAATCTAGACCTATATAACTAAACTCGGTCTAGATGTACTTAACTTTTTATAAATATTCAAAAATTTTAGTTTATTAATTATACTAGTTGTACAATTATATTAGTTGTACCGTTGTACTAGTTATACATTTATACTAGTTGCACTAGTTATACTAGTAATAAATAATATATTAGTTATACTTATTATACACATATATAATTACTGTACTCGTGCTATTTCTACGTCTCTTACTAGTTAGCTTTCAATTTCACAACTCAACATATAAAATCATTCGAAGACAAAAGTTTCAAGTCGATGGAAGCTTTGTTGGGTTAGGAACAAAAACAATTGTATGATCAACCGAAGAAGGCAGCTGTGGAGCTGGATAAAGTTGCAATAATAGGATCCAGAAGTGTCAAAAGAATATATTGCAAAATATGATATAGAAACCATTACGAGATCGAAGAGACTGTAACAACATTTATGGTTAGTATTTTGACTTGTGTTTTGAACTACTTACGCTTTATTCAAATGGATTGATATTTTTTCTTTCAAACTTGTTGTAGGTTTAAGACTTGTAGTGTACTTTTACACTTGAATTGAGTTATATTTTATTTGCAAATAAGTTGTATAACTAGTATTAGTAATTTAGCTACAGTAATATTAACGCGACTGGCACAACTGGTTTAACTACGATAATAGTAGTATAACTAGTTTAACTACAACAACAATTGAGTTGTTTTAACATTAGGTGGTAAGCTTCTTGATTTTAAAACCCTAGAAAGCATATGTGGCGAAGAAAATAACACAATTAGAAACACTTGATTTATGAGAATATTCTATACAAAAATTATACGAGGAAATAAAAAAAATGAATGAATGATAATTGGTATCTTAAACAACCTTACCCACCATTGATATCATCTAATTTTAGCTGGAATCAAATAAATATTTTGAAAGGTATGCGGCAACAACGCTTATTAAGCACAAAATTAGAAGAAAAAAGATTATGTGAAGAATAAGAACATGTCAATTGGCGTAGAAGAGGAGCAACTAGTATAACTAAGATCAATCTAGCTGTACATATCGATTGAATAATTCCACATATACGAGTTGTACCACATATATGAGTTGTACCACTTATACTAGTTGTTCTTGTCAAGTGAGTAATCACAGTTGTTTGTACCATGACAAGAAGGAGGCCGACAATTGAAAATGTTGTACCGATAGTATCTAGTAGTGCAAATATGGTATCCAATAATGTTAGCCTAATATACTATAATAAGTTGTACTTCGTTATAATTAATTTTGCCATTACTAAAACAATTTTAATATGTATTTATATTATTAGATTATTCAAGATTTCAATGAAAAACGTACGCATACTAGTATGCTTGGATTGTTTCTCCAAATTGAATTTTTAAATCAAAAATATATATCACTAATCACGGAAAATCCTTACACACATTGCTAAATTCAAGGATAAACATAACAGACAAGGTGATAAACAAGATGAACACAAAATTATAAAAAAAAATAGTAAAGAGAAGAAAGAAGAAATGTTTTTAGGTTATCAATAGAAATATACCTCAATTAAAAGAATGAAAGTCTATAAGTCCCAAAATTAGAAGAAAAATAGATTAAGTACGACATGTATAACTCGTACAACTAGTATCACGAAGAAAAATAAGTATGACTGGTATAACTAGTAAAACTAAGTTCTTTTAATAATATGTAGTTGTACCTGATTTTGAGTTGTAGGTTGAACATAGTTGAACTTATATTATGAAATTAAAAAAACATAGTTGTACTATACACAAAATATAATTGCATAAATTGTATCACAGGTTCTAAAACGCGGTCGCCATGACCGATTATACAGTGGTTAAGCGTTCGGAAGCAAGGTACCGTGAGGTTTTTTTCCAAATCGGATTTAAAATTTAAAATAACAAATTTAATATCGATTTTATTGTGTTGAGGTTCGTAATCGGATTACATAGTATAGATCTTTCATATTAACAGATAAAACATGGAAAAGAGTTTTAATATTGACTTATGATATGCTTAAATCAAGTGGCCGCCATTGTTATAGCTGAAGAAATCATAAAACCTAATTTAAAGAAGATGATATAATAATTACAGTTTTGTCCTTCCTTTAACAAAAGAAAGAAAAAATGACAATTGTCCAAAATTTGGTTTGAACTCAGCACCTCACGTGTTAACACCACACCGCATCCACTAGACCAACGTAAAATTATGGTATTCCTCTAGCAAAGCAGTATATATTACAATTATAACTAAAACTTCTACAAAATTAATCCTTGATTAATTCTCGTATAATTTCCGGATAATTAATTTGGTGTTAGGCTTGGTCGAGCGCACATGTAGCGTCTACCGCAATTCCGAACATGGATTTTACCACTTATTTATGTGTCTATATTATGTTTTACATATTTTGGAAAATACGCTCAGTGTATGTTTTTCCAAAATATTGTGGCTAAGTAGATAAATAAACTTTAAAAGTATAAGGTAAGTAGATCATGTAAACTTATGTGATGGTGTAATATTTTCAAAAAAATTATCACAAATTTCAAAAATTTAGGAGAGACCATTCTAACCACCTACCAATTTGACAATTTAATTATTTTTCATATGTAATATTCAACTGAATATTAAAATTTCTAAAATAAAAAAGTTGTACTAGTTGTTCCAGTTTAAATACTCTAAATTTAGTATGAGTGGTACAACCAATAAAACTAAGAGAATTTATTAACATGTAATTGTATCAGTTTTTGAATGAAGTTGTATTTTGGCAGCGATATCGAAAAACTTAGTTGTACCACATAAGAATTATAATTACCTTAGTTGTATCACTTATTTATATTTACCTACATACTTACATATTATGGAATCACAACTTTTGTTAAAATATCTTTGTTGTATGTTTTTGAAAATAATGTGGACAACCAAGTACACAAACTTCAAAACTAATTTGGCCATTTGATTGTATTCATATGAAATATCCAATGAAATTTTAAACTTTATGATATGACAAAGTTGTACCATTTGTACCAGTTCAACCACTCTAAATTTGGTATGATTGGTATAATCAGTAACACTAAAAAAACATATTAACACATAATTGTACTAGTTTTTGAGTTGCATTAGGTTAAATGTAGTTTTACTTTCATCGTGATGTTAAAAAAACTTAGTTGTACTATACACAAAACATAATTTTATCAGTTATACCCAATGTTTGAGATTGTGCTACGCGTAATGTATGCGGTCAAGTATAGTGCCGAATCAATTACTAGGAAATTATGCGGGGATTAATCATGGAGTAGTTTAGTGCAGTTATCAATATTTAATGGGTTTATATATTAGAAATGTGAACTCAAACCAATGATGTCATGTAGTGTATTGGTCAACCACCCTTATTTACTCTCGCAAGTCAAAGGTTCAAATAAAAGTATGTTCTTTTAACCCATTTTCTCTGGTTTTAGGGTTAATGAAATGAAAATGACAAAAATAGCTTTGTCTCCTACATTACACCTGTGATTTTTCAGACCTAGTTACAACTGTAATCTTTTTTTTTCCGCTTACCATTGTTTTTCTTACTAATCTTATATGTTTTAATCAATATATAACAAATCTATCATAGAATATCCAGCCGCTTAAATTGAGGTTTTGGAAAGACGTTGTACTATTTATTTATGTGTCTATACTATATCTGATATATTTTTGAATCATAAATATTATAAAAATTTGTTTGATGTATATTTTTCCAAAATAATGTCAATAAACAAGTAAACAAACATTTAAAACATAAATAGAAAGTAAAACATGTAAAATTATGTGATAGTGTAGTAGTTATAATAATTAAGAAAAAAACTTATGAATATTTACAATTTTTTCTATTTGATTGTTGTTTTAAATTATGTCTGGCTTTGAAACTTGTGTTAACTTTTAATATTAATGTGATAGTGCTGATGAGTAATCGTTAGGATGAGATCGATCACATTAAATTTTAGTCTTATTGAAACTAGATTTGAATTATTTATTCATAACTCAATTTGCGCTTATTACAACAAATATATTTCAAATTTTAAAATTCTAGAGTTTGAGGTCAAATTGTGTTGAGTAGATGCTGACTCATCTGTGTTTGGGGTCTATTTTTATTTTAGTTTCATACTACTCAAAGAATGAATCAAACGTTCTACCCAAAGTAATTATTTTTGTTTTGTTCTCGTGCAAACGGAACTGAAAGAAGGGAAGAGAGCATAAGAGATTGAACACGAGCTGAAACTGTAACCCACTGAAAAACCAATCCATGTATGATGTACACGAGATGTCTACTTCTCAAACCAGTCGTTACCTGTTGGTGGCCCATGTAGACATCAGCTGCAAAATGGTTAACTGTGAATTGAATGTGTTAAAGGGCCATGACCGTGAAGCTTGTTAAGACAAAGAAGAATCTCTCAGGTCAAGTTGGTAGACAAGAGACCAAGACCGGCAACCATGTCCAGAACACCAAAATTCCGGCTAAGTTGTGAGAATTGTCTGGGAACTCACGTTTCGAGAAAAGCAAGAGGAACATTTGGATGAAGAGAATTAATGATCCTCGCGAAGCACATGACCGGGTAGTAAGTTAAGTGTTGGTAGCTAACGAGGAACTTCACGAGTGGATCAAACGTGAGTTTCCGATCATAGAAATGTGACGTCATGGAGTTAAAGAACTTGGAGGAGACAGCGAAGACATGGGTGTGCTGTACATCCGGATCGTAATCAAGGCTGCTACAAGAGAGGTGGTGAGCATTGTGAGTCCATTTCCACCACGCAATGGAGATTTCGGTGATGCAATTACCGGAGAGAAGCTGAGAGAACTTGTTGTAGCGCTTATACGACTTGTTCTTCATGATGACGTAATGTCTTGAGTCATGACCTATGTAAGCAATCTGGATCCAGAGAACTCCAAGTATCACAGCAGTTATTTGGTGAGCGAAAACAGAGGTACAAGTCAAAGCATTGTAGAGAACGACAGTGAACAAGGCTGCAATGAAGGTTAATGTACTGCTAGACCGTCTACAGTTAATGGGACTCTTAACCTCGCTCACATAACTTGTGGGACTCATTCCGTGTGATATACGGTGCGTTAATTTTTCTAAGATTCGAAAGACTTGTTTACTAACCCCGCAATCACCACATGACCTTTTCATGTGTTTTGGTTTCAATCATACGATATCGTGAATCACTTTTTGATAGGTCACACATAATTTCACTACTCCAATATAAGCACGCTTAACTTTAGAGTCTAAAATGTATGTGTGACCGAAATAGTAAGTGCACTTTGATGATATAGGTAGTCAAATCAATTTTTAAGCTTTTACACATATACCAGAAATCAGGATATTACACAATTCACTCACTCTCCCATAACGCAACGTTCTCGTTGCGCACCACGACATATCTCAAGATACCTCTTAGGTCAGAACCAAGATGGCTAACCAGCTCTGATACGACTTGTAACACCCGACCGCTTATATCTAATGGGCCTTCTACCCCTGCTCACTCGACCCATAGGCCCATCCATGTGACAAGTGGTGCGTTAATTTTTCTAAAGCTTGAAAAACTTGTTTACTGACCCTGCAATCACCACATGATATTTCCATGTGTTTAAGTCTCATTCGCACAATATCGCTAATCACTTCATGATAGGTCACCTATCCTTCCACTATTTCCACATAAATACGCTTAATTTTAGAGTTCTAAATGTATGTGTGACCAAAAAGATAAGTGCACTTTGATGATATAAGTAGTCAAAACAATTTTTAAGCATTTCCACATATACGTGAAATTGAGATATTACAGTTAAGATATAAAACATAACATGTCTTTTTTTCTAGAAGAGGCTAAGTTTACGAAACTCGGCGACTAAGCGGCGGTAATCACATGAAATATCAGAGAATTGTGTCTCCATGTGGTAACATGAAAAAAGATTGTTAAAGTGATGTCATGCGGATCGATTTAGGAGAAAGACTCGAGGCCCAATTGATGATTTGTTGGAAACATTTTTAGAAAAAATGGAAGAATTTATTAAGGTTATTTTGTAAAATTTATGATAAGTGGTCCATGTAGATTAGTTTAGGTTATCATATAATTTTTAGTGTGAAATGGCCAAATGAGATTGATATCCCTTTCTCTTACACGTAAATGAGCCTATACAAAACTACAGTTAATGTATGTAACCTGAAAACTGATCTTAAAGAAATATTATGATGGTTATGCATCTTTCGTTGTAATAATTGGCCAAAATTCTGTAATGCCCCGATCGCCCATGGCTAATGGGCCACCCATGCCCACTCTCTCAGCATGTGGACCTCATCCCATCCGACGGTCGGTCCGTTAATTTTCCAAGGCCCGAAATTATTATTTACTAACCCTACAATCACCACTTAACTTCCCCCCCGTGCTTTGGCCTCACTCGCATGTTATCACGAATCACTTCTCGATAAGTCATCCATCCTTCCACTACTCTAGCTCAAGCATGCTTAACTCTAGAGTTCTAAACGGATGTGTGACGGAAAAGGTAAGTCAACTTTGGTGACATATGTAACCAAATAAATTCTCTTAAGCCTTTCCATATATCATAATTCGGGATGTTACAATTTATCCCCTCTCAAAGAATGCAACGTCCTCGTTACGCCCAACGATAGGTCTCACGACGCCTCTCGGATCAGAACCAAGATGGCTAACCAACTCTGATACCACTTGTAACACTCGTATTTCTGAAATAAAATAATTAAATATTAACTCTGAAATCTCCATTTATTAATTCTTAAAAGTCATTCAAACACCATAAATCCAATAAAATCCATAAAATCTATAAATGAAATAAATCTGGTAAGGTGAAAGTGAAAAACCGAAAGTCTGAAAAGCACCAAGCCGAGACGGATCACTCATGCTGGCCAGTCTCACCTGAAAGGGGAAAAAAATAACGCCTAATGCATCAAACGAAATAAACAATACGATGATAGTACATAGCTAGTCCATACACCCCCATCCTCCTCATTAGGATATACCATATATAATTGCGTCCGGAAGTACATAAGTCCGTCTCTGTTTTCCCGCAATGTATGCTCTGCGTCGATATGCAAACGTCTTTGCACCTTACAATTTCTACTCTTCGTCGATATGCAAATGTCTTTGCACCCCGCAATCTCTCAAACACCTGCGCTGATAGCTCTGACGTTTCTGGCCCCCGCAATCTCCACATAGTCCATATATTTATAACTACATATATATCACCATTTAACATCATTCAATTCAATCAATAGTTGAATCATCTAGACTCCTAATTTTGGTTTACAATGAATATACTAACTATCAAGCAAGACTCGATTCACACAGACGGAACATGCTTCAAAATCTAAACTATCATATAAAGAATTCTACACTAGTACGGGATTTATGGAATAGACCCTCACCTTAGCAATTTGGAAAAGTGGTAGCTATGGACTCCAAATGCTCAAACAAACTCCAAATCTGAAATCAAGACGCCATTTGAACGGTAAAAAACGAGTAACGGGCAGTTTAGTCAAAGTCAACAAAAAGTCAATGGTCAACAATCAACGGTCAATGGTCAACGAGTCAACACAGTCAATTCGACCCGATCTGGCGACCCGACCCGATCCGGCGACCCGACCCGACCCGGCGACCTGACCCGCAGAGTTTCTACACAGATCTAAAGCTTAGGAATTTTTCTGAATAAAATAATGGGGAGGTGTTTAAATAGGAGGGTTCACCTAGGTTTTTCTGCAACCCTAACGGGTTGTGCTAGGCCGAAATGTCTGGGACGATTATTAGGTCGTTACAATTCTCCCCCACTAATAAGGAATTCGTCCCCGAATTCATCTCCTGAACCGACTGTCCGATACTATCCTCAAAAAACTCTGGATAATCCATCCTCATCTGAGTCTCGGTCTCCCAAGTCTCTTCTTGAATCCCGTCTCTTTCCCAACGAATTCTAACCATCATGGTCATTGTCTCCTGAACTGATTGCATATGTCCATCAAAAATCTCCATTGGATGACAATATGCAGATAAATTTTTACCATGGTCATTTGGTGGCTACTGCAATATAAGTTCTGACTCTTTCACGACTTTTCTCAATACTGATACACGGAAAACGTCATGGAAATATGATAACTCTGCTGATAATTTCAGTATGTAAGCAACTGTTCCAATCCGTTCTACAATAGGGTACGGTCCCATATACCCCGGCTTAAGTTTTTTTAACTTCCGAGTCTTAGATCCTCCCTGAAATGTCCTCATTTTCAGATATACCAAGTTTCCCACCTGAGACTGTAAATCTTTTCGGCGCTTATCTACATAGAACTGGATTGTTACAAATTCGCATAGATTTGAATTGTCACAAATTCGCAATATCTGGACTGTCACAAATTCGCAATACAATTTTTTTTCTTCTGACAACAATACTTCTTTTTGGTTTTGGATAGCAAAACTAAAGATATAGAATCAATATAAAATAAATCAGAAAGAGAATTCTTAGCACCTCATGCAAATCTGTCCAAGTTGCTATAAATGGGAACGTGAGCTTTAAACCAAACAAAATTATATGGAAGAAACATTTGATGTATTTGTTTAAATTTAGTATTATTAGTTATCACTTATTTTCATGTGTCTTGTTTGATAGCTATTAGAATTACACATTGTTACTCCTTGATATCATCAATTTACCGTTAAATTTTTGTTACAACCACTAACTGACGTAAAACATAAAAAGACTAGTCAAATCTGATGAGACTCATTCCATGTTTCTATAGTTTTATACTTACATTTATTAATATCATTCATCATAATATTTTAGTTTCCTCAGTTTAAGTTGTTGTCGTCGATTGTTTAAAAAAAATAAACTTTTAATTTGCATTTCTATTATTTTATCAATTCTTTTTAAAATTTTACTTTGTTTAGAAATTAAATTTGGATTGTTATTAATTTATTATTTTAAAGGTCTAGGCATTCAGGATCTCTATCGATTTTTGGTTTTGTCCAATCGGGTCTCGATTTTTCAGGTTTATCAAAATCAGTTTCATTCAGGTTATATGAAAGTTTGGCTCAAGATCGATTTGGGTTCTATGGGGTTCGGTCGGGGTAAGTAAATCTTCAAAGAAGAAGTACAACCCGATATACTTTAAGGTTCGGGTCCCAGTCGGTTCTTTGGTTAAAAAGTACATGTGTTACAAAAGTACAATTAATTCAAAAAGGAACATCAAACATGATTATTCAAAATCAAATGAAAGGTAAACATAGTTATTGATAGAAAGAAAACCAAACAATTGAAAGCATAAAACGAAAACAAAGTTTTCATGAAATGAAAAATATTATTCAATGAAAAAAAAAATTAAAATCTAAAAATTTCACCGCCACCTTCAACAATTAACCTTCAACCTTCAAACAACAAATTGTTGAGCCTCAAAGTTTGGAACAGAAAGCTCAATGACAATAAATTAGACATACGGTAAAGAAGACAATAAAGAAAAACTACATTTCGAGAAACACAAACCTTTCTCAAGTCGACTTAACCAAAATCTATATTAGGCTAAATATTAATATTCAACACAAACATTAATACTAACCAGATACCAAAATGGAGTATATATTAAGCTAAATATTTGAGTTAATTATTCGTGTAATAAATAAAAAATTTAAACGTTCAATAAAAAATAGGAATTGAGATCATGTTTGGTACAAGTTACTTTTTGAGATTTTGAAATTTTTGGGTTCTATCAGATATCCATTTATGTTTAGGTTCGGTTTGGATAATACTCATAACCTGAAATACCATAAAACAAGATACATTCAATATTTATGTCAGGTTCGGATTCATTTTTATCGGATCGGGTTCAGTTTGGATTTTCAGATTCGATTTTATTTGCCCAGCCTTCTTATTTTGGTTTGTAATTAGATTATTAATTATTTGTAGAACATAATAAAAAAATCTTATAAAATATTCAGTTTTCAATGCAAAATGGTTTACTGGAGATATACTAAAAATTTATCATTAATATCTAGACAAATGTTGCGATTTATTAGGTTTGTTAGCATAACAATTTTAAAAATTCTTCTCAAATTTTTAACCTTTTTCATCAAATGAGTATTCTATTACTCAAATTTGGGATGGTATGGGTAACTAAACCGAAATACTACAATCAATAAACTCTAGTTTAGTATAGAAAGATCTCGCAGTTCTAACTAGAAAATCATGAATCTCGTTTTGCTTCAGGAGAATGTGACAAATCTTGAAGTTGTGAAATCTTGATTTTAGGGTCTTTATCACCTCTAGCTCCATTGAGAAATTTGACAATACTTCAGGTTCTCGAACCATGTTAATAAGGTACGTACAATCTGTTCCAAATTTCTGATATGTGAAAACATTTAACATACTCTCCATTGTTAAAAAACAAAGGGAATGTGATAAAGACGAGTCTTTGTCATCTGCATCATCTCAGGATTCAGAATTCTTAAGTATGTGCTTCTAGTTCTGAATGCAAAGATGATTATCCTCTTCTTGAATTCTGGGCTTCCAATAATTGAGTATTTCTATAAGTATCTTTCCAAATTCAGTCGTATCCACTAAATTGAGATGTAGAGGACCATGATCCATCCACTAAACAATTTTTTCTAAGCATATGACATGTGATTCAATATTACTTCTCAAATATTTAGTTAAATTTGTTAAATACATGTTATGAATATTCCACACAAATTGTTACTATCCACATACCCCATTGATTAGATAGTATTAACTTTTGGACTAAATATATTAAGATATGGATTTTTTAATATAAACTTATTAATAAATATATAAATAGGTATAATATAGTTCATATCTAAACTTGTTAGATTTATTTTCTATATTTTATGTTTTGTAATAGAATAGATTTTTGATGTTAAGAAAAAAGAACCATTTAAGACAAAACCACTGGTCAAAATATTGATTTGGGAAATATAGTCTAGTGTAAAATCAAATTTATTGAATGATTATATGTTGTTGTCAAAAAAAAAAAGCTTACATCTTCTAGTTTATGAAATAAGCTTTGTTATTTAATAAGAGAGATATAATTTTTAAGAGGCCACAAAATAGGACAATAAACAATATATTACAAAAAGGAAAAATAGAAATAATACATATTAATAGTCTAATTATACTCTCTATGTATCACTTTAATTGGTGTTTAAAGTTTTTACACAAAGACTAAGAAAAATATATTTTTTTATGTAATTTATCTTGATTACATAAGATAACATTAAATAAAATTAGTTCAACCAATAAGAAAAAAATACATTATTTGTAACCGATCACAAATTTTAAATGACATTAATTTTATCTAGAATTATGAAAACATCAATTATTATAAAACAAAATAAAAATCTTTAAACACCACTTAAAGTGATAAAAAGGAAGTATTTAGTTTAATTTGTTAAGTTATAATGAATTGGTCCAACAATAAATTTCTTTTATAGTAGAATTTGATTTTAATAGAGTATATATCATTATGTTTCATGGTTATCACTCGACCTAGTATACCTCATAAGAGGGATTCTTTCAAAATTAACTCAAAATTTATGATCAAACACAAAACTGAGCTCTTTTCTTTTGAATTTTTCTATTTGCCTTATTCACAGTAGAAGTTCAAGTTGTTCACAAAAATGCAATTATTTTTTTCTTTCAAAAATTATTGTTTTATTCAATCATCCTCATCTTTATATTTTATTTATAATATTGTCATTGTTATCAATACACCAATCATCATAAACAATCAATTTCAAGCTTTAAATGTACCTAGAAATCAACATATACTCTTTATATCTCATTTTTATCCACACAAACCATTTTTCTTTCACTTTCTCTCTCATTTCTTCCGAAAAACTCAATTTTTTATTTAAAATTTTGTAAGTTTATTGAAGTGAATCAAGTTCATGATTTTTGACTAATAATGAGTGGATATTTTCGTGGTGAAGTTATGTGTGCTTGGAGAAGCTAAGCTAGATATCTCCTCATATCTAGGTATGATATACTATTGTTTTCAGAACTGTGCGTGAAGAAGACTTCTCTAGAAGTCTTTTAGTCAATGCATATATTAGTTTTGCAATCGACTCTTCTGTGTGTTTTTCATAGAAGATTTTTCTAGAAGTTTTCTAAATTTTCTTTGTGACCAAAAAAATGAGTAGATTTCTCTTATAAGCATGTTAGTTTTGTAACTATCCAAAATGCAGAAATTTGATTTTTCATATAAAACTTCCGTAGATGTCTATTTTAAGGCTACTAAAGTTGATTTCTCTAGAAATCTTCTTACAATCATATGAAGTTTAAATGTGGCAAGAAGTCTGTGTAGGTTAGTTTTGCAATTGACACAAAAATAAAAAATTATTATTAAAATTAAATAATTAGAAGACTTCTTCTCTTACAAAGCCAAACATAGTCAATTGCAAAACTAACATGCGTAAAGTTCTTGCGACACTTCGAATACTTTGTATGACTATAACAAGACTTTTATAGAAGTATATGATAGGAGAGTTAACTGCAAAATTAGCCTGGTTAGAAAAGTTTTCTCTGAAAAAATCGAAAATTTTTAAATACAAAAGTAAGCCGATAAATTATAAAGGAATTTTTTTTAAGAAGTCTGCAAATTAAGAAGACTTCTTGAGAATTATCATTTGTAAATTTGCATTGCAAAGATAATATAAACATGAAAATTCTGGAGAAATTATACTATAAGAAGACTTTGGAGAAGTCTACTAGCAAAAGACTTTTCAATAAATCTTATCTATTATTTTTTTGTAAAACTTGCATTTTCATATTTAAAATAATTATTTAAGTTTTTTGTTAATTTATTTATATCATCATTATTAAGGTTTCTGAATGAAATTTATAATTTAATTATTTATAATTATGAGGTTAGCAATATTCATGTTTATTTATGTTTCTAGAGAGTAGACTTTTTAAAATGTATAATGTGAGAAAATTTCGTGAAAATTTTTCTTTTTAAATTTTAGTAAACTTGTATTTTCTCTATATTTAAAATGATTTTTTAGATTTTTTTTTTTGTTAATTCATGTTTATCAAAACGGGTGCTAATGAATAAACAAAAAATCTTAAAATTCATGTATTTATCAATATTTAATCTTACATGATGTTTATGTTGTACTATACATTTTCATCTTGTTTTATATTCTTGTAGAGTATGAGAAATTCAAAGATGGGAAGAAATACACAATGAACATCATGTTTTATATTTCATTAATTTGTAGAAGGGAAAAACATATTGTTAACACAAATATATTATATCTTGAGAAACATCATTACTGATTTTACACAAACAATTTGAAAAGAATATCTATATCTTGCAATCAAGTGATTTACAGATTAGTGGAACTTTACAACAATACATGAGATGTCTTCTTTGCTCTTCTTAGATATAGTGAAATTTTATTAATATTATATAAACTATCAAAACAAGAATTTTTTAATAGACTGAAGACATGATGTATGTATTACTTACAATATTATATACTTCTAAAATAAGAGTTTCCAAATCCTAAAAGGAAACTAAAATTTTCAGTAAAATTTGATCATGGATTAAAAGACTTCTAGAGAAATTTACCATTAGAAGACTTCTAGATAGCATACTTTTCAAGAAGTCTTCTACTTCAAAGTCAAATTTCACTTACAATTTTAGTTTCCCAATTAAATCAAGGTGAAGTATGCTCGAGAAATCTCTTGAGAAGTCTACTATGAGTTCGATATATAGTCCTCAAATCTAAAAGCATGCATATTAAAAAAATGTTTAAAAAGATTTCAAACAGAGAAAATTTTCAAGAAATAAAACTTTTAAGCTTAAATAAGAACAAAATAATTACAATAAGTTTAATATATATTTTTATTTGAATCTAACATACAAAAAAATTAGATTGTTTGAAACTAGAACTTTTACAACTAAAATAATAACAAAAATATATAATAATGATTTTGATTTTTTATTTTTATTTTGTTTTAACACACACAAGAAAGGAATATCTCAAAAATTAATGCTTTATTTCTTAATTTTAGAAAGAAAAATAAACCATGAAAGCGGAAAATTTAATCTAATAAATAAGAAAATAATTATATTAAGTTAAATCTATGACTTTATTTTGATTTAAAAAACAAAAAGAAAATTGTGAAAAAGAAAATCATATCAATTTTAGCAATTTGTATAGCAGACTTCTCCCGAAGTTTTCTAGAAATGTCTGCTAATTAAGTCCAAAGTCTGATATTGTCTTCAGATCTGAAAAAACTGCATATCCAAAAAGGTTTAAAATATCTTCAAAACAAAGAAAAATTTTAAAATATAATTTCTATACTTAAATAATAAACAAAACATTGACACTATGTTGAATATTTGTAGCTTTGTTTTATTCTAACAATAATACACACAAAATACATATCTACAATTTATATATTTACCTTTTCAGGAGTGGAAAATGAAAATCAAGGAATAAGAATCTGCAAAAACCAAAATAAAGTAGTAAGAAATACATGAGACAAAATGAGGAGCAATTGACATAAAGTTTGGTGTTTTCAATTTTAAAGAAATCAGTGAGAGGTTAGATAATTTTAGACTGAAAAACATTACATTTTTGTTGCATCTAGCATCTATTTGAGAGAAAAAGATAAAATATGTAATTTTTCTTTATATACGGAGACAAAAAAATCCAATTTAGTTAAAAAATTTGTTGTAGAAGATTTTTCAAGAAGTCTGCTACTAAAATACTACTAGTGAATGAATTTTTGGAAGTCTTCTACCCCTAAATCAGAAAATCAAATAGTTTGATTAGATAGTAATAAACACTTTATTAAATATAAAATCAATTTATATAATGTTTAATATATACAAAATAAACACTTATATATCAAATTTTAATTTTCTAAAATCTAACCCTAAAAATATCAACATTACTTGAATATATGTTACCAAATCCTAACTAATGAATAATCATGACTTATAAGTTATATTCAATCATCTACGTGGAAAATAATTCAATTTTATTAAATATAAATTTATATGTAAAGTTTTCTCCATTAAAAACATGTAAAAAAATTTCCATCGCTCAACTATATAATAATCATATATAGATGTGAGCCTGAACGCTATGAAATAGCAGTGCAAATCGATGAATCGACTAAGTAGGAGTATATAATTAAATATGAAATGAGACTCAATATGCTGAGATCTAAAATTTATACTATTAGATACTGTTCTTGTATGTTGATTAAATGAAAATAATGGGATTAGATTTGCTGAGAGTACTAACTTGAAGAAAAATATCTTATCAGAATTTGCAATGAAAAAGTTGGGATAAACAAAACAAAATCTTGAGATATGAATCAGTAGAATTAAAGGGAATCTTAAGCTATCATAAGAGGAATATGTGAATTAATCCTCAGGAGGTTTAACATGATGATACAAGCTTTTAGTACTCTTTTGGCAAAATATTTTTGGTTATCCATAGATAAAAGTGACTAAACATGAGATGACATATATGTGTAAAGTTACATATCTTAAAGCTATTAAAATTTGATTCACACAATGGTTTGTACAAGGCATAACACTTTACATGCAGTGGAAGTCATCATCTAGCATGTGAAAGAGCAATCCATGTAAGAAATATTGAGAGGCTATTAAGTGCATTCTCAAGTATCTACAAGAGAATCTAAGGCCATGATTATTGCTGGGTTCTTAGAACGGAGTTTTTAACGTAATATAAAAACCCTCTCTTAATTTTTTTTAGTTAATAAAGTTAAGAGATGTTTCTTATATTGCGCTAAGAACACTGTCCTAAAAACCATGCAATAATCATGCTTTAAGTTTATATATATACTGAATAATTCCAATATATAATGATATTTTGTAATATATAATGATATTTCTACGATATGGGAAAACAGAATACTTGTAATATATAGAGGTTGATTGTTTTTGTTTTTTCAAACAGTTTTTCGTTTTTGTTTTTTCTAAGATCCATTTTTTTACCAATCAAGATTTTGATAAAATGAATTCCCTAAAATATAGGAAACCAGTTTTTGTAATTAACTACCTATTTTCAAGCAAAAGCCAAAAACCATATTTTCTTGGTTTTTTCAACCATATACGTTAGATTTTGAATTTTTCTTATTAAAATATTTATATATTTGTATTAATATAATAAAAAATTCACAAGAAAATATTAAATGATAAAATAGTAAGTATTCCAAATAAATAAAGTTAAATAAATGTTTTACATCTAAAATATAATATGAAAAATATAAAAATTCTTGTATTAAGTAGAAAAATTAACATTATTTTCAATTTTTAATTGCAGAATAAACCAATCTACATATCTTATTGATAATATATATATACTTAATTTTGATTTATTGATTTGGTATGTCACATTTGTTAAAAATTACATATAATAATATTAAAATAATTAGATTAATAAAAATAAAAATTTGAAGAACCAAATATTTACAGAATAATCAAATAACTAATATTATAATATCTAAAAATATAAATCTAAATATGGCCATAAAAACTAATATCCAAAAAAAGAAATATTTTTCAATGTATTATACATTTACTATATTGTACTTAAATTTTTATTTAATAATCTTACATAAATTTTATGCTTTTGCCATATTTTATAAATAAAATTATTTTAGTATCTTAATATTATTAATAAACAAAAAATTTTACTACTATCACATATTTTATGTGTCTTTTGGTAATAATATTTTATATTTTAATATTTCCAGAATAAATATTTTACTATTAATAACAATTTAATTTTATTAATTTAAAAGAAAAACCAAAATCTAGAAACCAAAATCTAAAATCACCATTCATGTTTTTCTAAAAACTAAAATCTACAGCAAAATCAAAAACAAAATATCAAAATCTAAATATCAAAAACTAAAAACTAAAATCCAAAATCTAAAATCTAAAAACCAAACAAACAATCATCACCATAATGATATTTTTGTTTTGGATGCCTTATAAGAAGGAGAAATATACCATCTCCTTCATAGTGTCTCTCCTGCTCCGTTTCTTCATCGCCTTTGTATGTCTGCCACCTCACTCTCTCTGAACTACCTCCTCAGCAAATTACAGTTGGTAAATGGATAATTGATTGAGATTTCAACTTGATATGGGTCATTATTTTTCTTTCTGATTTGAGCTATTTTCCCTTCAAATTATGGGCTGATCCAAAAACACTAGCCTTGGTTAGGCTTGTATTATCTTTTTCTATGCTTTGAATTGAAGAATATTTTCATAAAATGTTTTCATAAAGAACTTTAATAAATGGAATATTAGTGCTTGAAAAGATTATGAAGTAAATAGTCGTCAAACATGATAACATTAAATGTCTGATTGGTTGAAATGCATCGGTTGCGGTTGCGAGAGTGCGATATGGATGATTGTGGTTTCTAGTTATTAACTGATTCATACAACTGACACAACAGTTAGAAATTATTGTGTTTGCAAAATATTTGTAAGTCATTAATTATGAGATACTACATCGATTCAATAATAAACTACAAATATTAACACATTATAAAAAATTAATAAATAATAAAATATAATAAAATTAATAAAAATATTAAATTTATTATTTTATCTATTTTTAGTTTAAATAAAAGTTATAATTTCAATAAAACTTATTTTAAAAATTTATATTAGAAATTTTAAAAGAATATTTTATTTTATTTATATATATTAATGTTTAAAATTATAGTGAATAATTTTGGTTTAAATTTTTTATAAAATATAAATTATACTGTTAGTGAATTTAAGTTAAAATAATATATATATATATATATATTATAATATTTAAACTTAAATTTTAAAATTAATTTTTTAAAAAAGATTACAAAATATTTTTGTATTTATTTATTCACCCGCAGTCGCAAAGACTAACGAAAACCAGTTTTTGATTTTATGAGGTTTGAAATAGTTTGAAACGTTTTGTAGTATTTTTTATAATTATTACAAAACGCCAACTATCACAATCAATCGCAAAAAAAAGTGTTTTCGGATGATACAAGAAAACCAGTCAGACTCTAAAAATTGTACTTAGCTTACTAGCGTAACAAACTTAGAAAACCTTAGAAAGAAAGCTTAGAAAACCTGTTGCATTGATCAATATATGAAAAGACACTATTGTTAACAATAGTGTTTCAACAATTTATAATTTTCTTATAAAGGTACGAGTGGCTTCTTTTTAATTTAAAAAGACAAAAATGTAAAGAAGGGAGGATAAAGTTTTAAAAGTACAAGTAATTTTACAATATAATTGAGTTTGGATATGAATTAAAAAATATTTTATTTTTTGTTAATAATAAAAATTTACAACATATGTAGTGTTGTGGGTAAAATTAGCTGAACTATACTAACAACCTATATGTATTTAATATATTATTGTTATTAACTTAATTAACTGGAAATTTGAATTTGTTTCAAAACAGAGGCAGGAACATAAATATTTGTGTAGCTTAATGTAGCGTATTTGCTAGAGATATATTCAAGTAATTATCACCACCATCTTTATCTTATGTTTTGCATATAAATTACGCTTCTCCGAGCCAAAATATAATTTTTAAGCAAAGAGTCCATAAAATATAGATCAAGGTGGATGCCAGAAAGGAAAAAAAAACTAAGGAACAAAGTGGCCCAAAGTTTTAGCGTTTTGATAAGTTCAGATATTTTATAACTTTGTCTTATATTTTTTATTCCATTATACCAGAATGCATATGGAACGTCAATATGTCCTATTTAAGTCATCAGTCAATGATCGAACAGTAAGAACAAATTAGTTATCATCACCTCAACCATGAGAAGTATGTTCAAGATATCCAAAATACATTAAAAAGGTATCAATACGATGTAAATATTATAGGTTCTATGCATGTAGGCATCAGCATCATATAGACCTATATCATTAATTAGAATATTATGATGGTAAAATGAAATTGGTTATATGTCTGTGAGAATTAACAACCACATTTATGTTCTACATGTCTTTCTTCCAGGGAAAAAAAAGAGTGTTTTTTTTTTTGAGAAAGAAAAAAAGAAGAGAAGAGAATTTTTTTCTCAGTTAACACTAATTAATGGATAATCTGAATCTTTATCAACTTTGTGGAAAAGTTTGGAGACGACTTTATCTTTTTGTTACTTTTACGGGCCCATGAAAGAGAATCTTAATTAAGGTCCCATTACAATTTTTCACAGGAAGTTGCATGGAAAAGGTAACAGCGTATACAAGACTTGTACTTTAATTTAATTTGTAAGGGAGAAATACTCTAAAATAACTTTAATTTTTTTTTGTCATGACCAAAATATTTCATTAAAAATTAAAAATTATTTATATCATTAGAGTTAACTATTTTAAATTTAAAGTTTAGAATTAAAAATGGAGTTTTGGAGTTAGAGTTTTAAATATCAAAAATAAAAATAAATATTAAAATTTTCAAAAAAAAATTATTTTAGTTATTTTCTTTTGAATATTATTTTTATGATTTTTTTTTTAAAATAAACTATTTGAGAGAGTTGACATTTGTAAGATTATAAATACAGTCTTTTGTTGGATAGAAAATACAGTTGTTTAGCTGTGATTAGTTGTGTTTATTCGCTTGATTACTATCCGGAGAGGCTGAGAATTATTTATTTGGTAAAAGACATGTAACTTTGAGATTTATGGTTATTTTTTTACCAAAAGATTTATGGTTCTTGTCATAATGTTTTAGCTAAAAACATAAATAAACGTTGGTTAATAGTTTATGTAGCACAAATTTATCATCAATTCTAGTTTGAAATAGTCTATGTAGCACGAATACATCATGAACTTTAGTGTGAACAATATTTCACAGACCATATAAATTATTTTACATAGCGTATGATCGGAAAGTCCATGGAGTCCACAAAAATAAGAGCAGCTTATCCGATTCATGTATTAAAACACACACATATAGTTCATTCTTAATTATCATCAATCGTAATCATTGGTCTACATATAATACTTTTAGCATGCATTGCTATGGAATTTTTATAAGCTTTTTAGTAGTGTGTATACAGTGATCGATAGGTATAACGTTGGTATTAGAAAAGGCAAAAGAGAAAACAAAATATTTCTTTGTCTTGTAATAATTGTCCATAGTGATTGACTTAACGTATTGGATTGATCAAATTGGAAGTAAAAACAATAATACCATTATCATTCACTATGTGACATATCTATACTTTTAACTCTAATCGTCTCTTATTTATTTGATATGTGTACGTCGCCAAAGTATAATGCCATGAATCTTTCCTTTGTCTTCTTTGAAATGTCGTTTATTGATCGCACCCTCTTCCATGTATATATACTTGTACTCATCTATATACTTGCTGTACATGTGAAACATTAGCATGCATAGATAATACTTATAAAAAACATGTATAGATAATACACATATGAAACCTTTAATTTTGAACTCCAAATTTAAACCCTAATATTGTATACAATTGGTCAAAACCTATAGAAGTTCTCACTCTAGCATGAAATTTAATAACCGGTAACTCTATAAGATTCCATATTGTATGTAGAGATAGGAGTGGGTATAGATCGAATATCTGAGGTTTTGAAGGTATTTGTGATCTAATTCGTTTCGTCTAAATAATTAATTATCTGATCGATTTATAGTTACACATATATTCTATGTCTCAGATATCTAGAAAATTTTAGTTTTTAACTGGATATTTGTTTGATCCCTACAAATAAAATTAAAATTAATAATTAACCCCAAAATAATATAAAATAATATTTTATAAGAAAAATAAAGAATATTTAGTTTTAAAAAAATTCTAATATCTAATATAATGAATTCAATTAATAAATTTATTAGAAAACTTATAAAAATATAATATTAATATATTATATATAATTTTTTTAATATATGTATATATGCATATAACATATTGGATCGAATATCCATTTCTAAAAATATTAGTATTTATGATTTATTTCATTCTTTACGAATATTGCACATTAGTATTTGATATGCTTTGTAGAATTACAGATATCCAAAATTTTATATTCAAATCGAAATGAATTGAATCAAAACTTACATATATTTGCTCAGCCTTATGTAGAGATGTATGCATGTGTGTTATATATCTATTGACAGGTTTGTATTGTGTGTCTATATATGCTTTATATGTTTTAAATATAATTGGCACTCTATTATTTTTATTTTTTCTCTCCCAACGAACGAGGCAAGATCAAAAAGGGATATGTCTCCATTTTAACCTAATAATGCATCTGCGAAAAGTATATATTCTTCTACTTTCTTATGAACCAAGAGCATGTGGTATATCTGTAATGTACCATCTAGATCCACATCTGTCTTACTTTGCAATTTAAGCTAACTCTATATTTTTTTGAAATAGCAAATTCTGAAAAAATTGCCAAATATAACTACCATTTATAGTTCGAATTAGAGTATTATTCTTTCAAAGATGTTGTACGATATGAACCAATATATATAACCCAATATATTATATGTCTACATGTTTGTATTTTTGCATATTTATGTCTACCAATATCTATTATCTATCAAAGCAAAGGGAGCAATATTATATATGTTACAAAGTCTCGAAAATGTAGGAGAATATTCTGGTGTCACCATAGTTCAAGAAGAAAACTCCAAAAATTAATAGTAAAAAAAGGTTCACCAATTTAACAATAAAAAGGACAGTCTTAAAAACATCATTACATTATGATTAAACTTTAAATATACTCAAAAGAATTGTTAATTAGGTCAGCCCACAAGCAGTCGACTTCCAAAGCCTTACCTGCCTTTTGTCAGTTCTATGTCTCACCTTTATCATTTTTAATTATACTATGATAATTCACATCTTAGCTTAGGGCAAAAATAAATGATTTAGTAACTGTTATTGGGGGATCGATTGGAATAAACATATGGGAACATTACAAAAATAAATTTATGGAATAATATGGTATTTTGTTTGTAGTTTAATATTTAATTATGTATTTTTATTTTTACTTTTATATTTTAATAGAAGTTTTTATTAATTAATATTGTTGTAATATTTTATATATGTGTTAGTTATTTATAAAAAATAATAAATCTATATTAGTTGTAATAAATATAAGACCATAGTGTAAAATGTAATTTTGAAGTTAGTTTTGAAGTTTCAGTTTTGGAGAAAAAGACTTTGGAACTTAAAATATAGAGTTTGTGAAATTTTAAAATAGAAAGTTTTTTTTGAAATGATGTAATGAGGTAAAGACCTCAAAAACGTTGAAATTTGTAGAATTCATTGGCTGATGTTCTGTGTGTTGGTTTTTATAGTATCATGACGACGAGGATACTAAAAACTGATTATCTGAGATAGCTGCTTAATGTGATCAGGTTTAATAACCATACAGGCGCTATAGTTATTGAGTGGCTTGATGTGTCATAACATAATTTTTAGCTTACCTAGAGGTTTTATCAAAAAATGATTTCATGTATAAATTAAAGTTAGAGCTTGTATAAGCTAACAAGAAGAAGAAGATAATGTGATGTAGACGTCTGTTTGATGATATTCCAAGATTTATAGTATTGTCTAATTATGAGTTGTTGGAAGATAAATTCTCAAAGACAGTACTGATATATATTCATGGTTCGTCGAAGAAATTTCTCAAATCTCATATATATCTCACTTTTTCCAAAATAACAAAAAAAAAACGCGTTGTAACTTGTTATAACTTTCTTAAAGAAAAAGAGGGCGAAAAGGAATGGACACAAAACTATTAAAGAAAAAAAAATGAATAATCATACTCTTCATTCAATAAAGTCACCAAAGTTTCTTCTAAAATTCAAAAACAATATTTATAAAAACAAAAAACAAATCTTGTTTTTCTAATATAGAAAAACTTGCTACGTTAAAAAAACAGGTATGCGAAATTAACGTTAAATCAATATGTTCTGAAAAGTTTAATTTTGGACAGCTTCGCAGTAATCAAATTTTAATTAGTCAACAAAGAAAAATATGAGTGTTTCAAAAAATTAGTTTGTTCAATCGAAATAATGGTACATTTTAGAGCTATTACAAAGTAAAGTGAGTATGTTTCTCAACAACTACTATATTTTAATTTTAATTTTTTTTTTTTCTTTTTGGTCAAAAATTAATATTTTACTGGAATGAATTAGTCGGATTTCATCCCGAGTTACATCTTGCTGAAAAAAATAGATTTACTGTCGGATGGAACTCTTAATGCATGTCTTAGTTTTGTCGCATGTTGTTGGATTATATCTAAAGAGCACGTGCATTGCAGGCTTTGTTCGACAAACAATAGATGTAACCATCACCGTTGGATCTGTTTTACATCTTTCACCTATAACTAAAAGTTTATGATTCATATAAATAAATTAATTTAACCACAGAGTGATAATTTAATGGTATGTGGAGTTTGAAGAATTAGAGCATCCACAATTGTGGTGCTCTCACCATTGTTCTCAAAAAGATATATAAAAAAGAAAGAAAAAAAGTATGTTTTTGTACAAGAGCATGTTTTGTACTGATTTTACATTTGTCAGATAATAAATATATAAAATTAATTTTATGAAACATATATTTTTTATGAATAATTTGTATTTTTAATATTAAAATTTATTTTGAGAGACTCATGTTTGTTTCTAAATGATCCAGTTCAAAAGCATTTTATTTTTGTGACCACATGAATATAAAATAGCAATTTATATCTTATTTGAACATCTAGAAAAATATATTTATAGGATATGATATGTTTTTTTATGGAGATTAGTCTGAATCTTTTTATATTAAATGTTTGAAGTATTTCTAGATTATTTTTATTAAAAAAAAACAATGACTGTGAGACATATAATCTGCTACCAAAGATCTTCGAGTCCTTGTCATCACTCAAGCACTCATCTACTCAATTTATATGGAAAGGAACACAGTGCTCGGTTCCATACAGTTAACGCTCTGGCTCTACAGTACTTGCTAAGTTGCTGTTCAGTGGACAATACTATTCAGCTTATGGTTTCAGTATTCCAATTCACAGATCACTGTTAGAAAAATCTAAATTTTGTAAGATCACAAAATAGGCAGAACTTTGAATAGTGTTATTTTTCCACTAGCTTTAATATTTGAACAAGATTTTGATCCGCACTTTTAAAGCGCAGAATTATTTTCGTTGATATATATCACTAAATAATATACTATTTTTATAAATGCATAAGAGCACATGTGATGGTTATATCTTTTGTTTGTCAATCAATCCCACACTTTAAAAGAGATGTAACCATCACATGTGTTCTGAGGCACTTATAAAAATAATATATTATTTAGTGATATATATCTCGTAAATTTTTGTTGGAATCTAAATATATAGTTAATATTCATGTCATTAGGAGTTAGTGAAAATAAAATAATAAGTTGAATTTAATTAACGAAAGATAAAAATAGAAATGGTATCATATACTAATATATATGTAATGCTATGTAACATAAATGATCGAATAAGTTTAATAATATTTTAGAATATTCTTTAAATAAATTTCTTTCGTTAGCCGATTATAATTAATAATGATTCTTAAAATTAAGGAATGGCATAGCATTAATAGTATAGATTTTTATACTAACCTTCAAAAGAGAGATATGTTTAGTTATTAACTGTGTGTTTCTGAGTTATGACAACTCCTGCAACAATTGTTAATATTTTCTTGGCAACTCAAGGTCAAGTTAGTTAGGGCATCAACAACGGTGAATCCTTCTTGGTTTTTCAATAAATATTAAAAAACTGAAATTTATCAATAACTCATAAGTGGCAAAAATCTCTTTTAATATTGGATAAAAACTTTTTTGGAGAGTCGTTTCACTTCTCTTTCCTCCTTATTTTGCTTTCTTTTTTTTAATTTTAGTTTTTTTTTAATTTTTGAAAAACTTATTAAAAAAAATATTATTGCAGATGGTTTTATAACCTTCAATCAACATATTTATCATTTGTTTCTTAGAACATGGCTTTATAACATTCAATCAACATTTTTATCATTTATTTATTCGAAAATGAAAACATAAATATTTAACATATCTATTATTTAGTTGTTCAAAAACGAAAACACGAACATATTCTTTATGTTTCATAATAATTGTTGTTCAAGGTTTTTACATGCAAATTAAGAAAATTATTAAATTTTATGTTTTATCTCTATTTAATACTCACTTTGTATCAATTTAAGTGATGTTTAAGGATTTGTATTTCGTTTCATAATATGTGATATTCTCACAATTCAAGAAAAAAATTAATGTCATTTAAAATTTGTAACCAATTACAAAATACTACATATTTTTTTTATTGGTTAAACTAATGGTATTTTATGTTACCAAGATAAATTGTATTAAATTTTGTGTTTTCTTAATATTTATGGAAAAAAACTTAAAACCCTCTTAATATGATACAGATGGAGTATAATTTTTGTTTGGTTTTATTAACTAATGGATTAAAATTATAAAAATGGAAAATTTAGTTAATATATGCATTGGAAATGTAAAACAAAATTTATAATGAAACAAAATTTAAAGACTAAAATGATACTTAATATATTAACATTAATTAAAAAATATTTTAGAACAATTAATTATACGATTACAGAAAGTCATATAGTAAGAAATGAAATTGACACAAAGTACCATGACCATGTGGGAACAAAAGTAAGTAACTAATATAGTGCAAAACACACTGAAAATGGAGAAGAAAGGGCAACACAAAATAATGGGATCATCATTCCAAATAGAAAAGGCAGAAATCTTAACTTTCTATGTGTCATATAACGCACTACCACAGCAAAATTCAAATATTTAAAGGGAATTTCGTTTCTATTAGTTACATAATTATGCATCCTACAGCATCAAATATCTAATTTTATATTTATATAGAAATAGTTGGTTCATAACTTCCCATATCCGGGAAGACCCGTTAAAATATTCTGTTGATTACCTACAATAACAACTATATAAATATAAGCATGTAAGATTTTTGTTTTTTAATCTGGAGGTATCTAGACCAAGGTCTAATTAATCTTCCAAAGAGAACAATATCAACTACTAGTTTGACTTCATATTTTCTAATAAAGTATAAAGCATAGTTTTATGTTTGACTGTATTTGGTAACTTAGTTCTTAGCCGGACTTGAATCCAGGAGCGATAGATTACGCTTTATTCCAAATTCTCTTTTTACCATCAGATTACTATGGTCTGATTAGGATGTGTGAAATATTAAACGTAAATAACGAATATAATTTGTCTAATAAATTATATTTAAATAATTGATAGTAAAACTGCGGTAAGGAGCTTACATATTAGAGTTTTTTTTAGAATGTTATCTTTACTTTAATATGAAAATGAGAATAAAAAGAAATTTTTTATTTAAAAACTAATGAAAATATTAAAATGTGTGTTTCTCTTATATAAAATTATTATACTATTCATTAGAAACTCATTTAGACCATGTTTATTGGTGGGTTCTTAGAGTAGAGTTCTTAGCATAATTTAAGATATTTAAAAACTATTTCTTAACTTTTTTTAATTAAAATTAAGAGATGTTCTTAAATTATGCTATGAACCCCACCACCCTAAGATACTCCTAATAATCATGCCACTCTTTCCAATAGAGCTTTAAATATATTCTGAGGCATGGTATTTTTATCTTGCACCTTTTGTATTTTTTTTTTTTATTGGCTCTGATGCAATCACTTTCAGCTTGTGATTTTTCCACCGCCATCCACTTCATACCCTCTTAAAATAATTTAATAAAGAAAAAGGAAATAACAATTACCTTTTATTTTAATAAACTGGCTGCACAGTTTAACAGATCAAGGTGGTCATATACCCACACACGTATATATATGAGCTGATATATATACAGTGGTATAGGTTAAGACAAAAGACAGATATACAAGTGGAGAACCCAATATATCTTTGTCTTTGTTATTTTTCTTCTCATTCATAGTTAACTTGCAGATTTCTTAACCTTTCTCCTATCTTACTCTTTTTCTTTCTCTCTCTCTCTCTCACTCTCAGCTATATACAAAAACTTACTTTTTAATCTCTCTTACAATAAGTCAAGTACCCAGAAGAAGACATGACAGGTGAAGTTCTTAAGACTGTTTCTAGCGGATCAGCATTTGCTCCGAGCTCATCAACTCTGGATCATGCTGAATCTCTCATCAGTCCTCCTCTTGTTAAGAAGAAAAGAAATCTCCCTGGAAATCCAGGTAATTCTTTATATTAAATCTATAAGCTTGATCATCACTTATACAGAAAACCCTAGAATCTTTTTAAGGTTTCCCC
Source organism: Sinapis alba (assembly GCA_012274485.2). Taxonomy (NCBI): domain Eukaryota; kingdom Viridiplantae; phylum Streptophyta; class Magnoliopsida; order Brassicales; family Brassicaceae; genus Sinapis; species Sinapis alba. Next base: position 527,337 of record MU105722.1, on the reverse strand, counting down.
CTATTAGTTAATTTTCTTTTGTTGTTTTGCTATGGATCTTGATCTATGTCAAAACTATTTTTTGGCTGCATGAGTTATATATTTTTGATCACTGGATATTTGAATGCTAATTTACTATTTAGAAGACGAGTTTTTGTAGATTTAAATTTAAATTTTCTATGATCTATAGAGTTATTTTCTTAGAAATTGTATTGGATTCCAATAGAATATGTATGTGCAATCCCTTTATTAGTACCCCATAAAGAAAAGCACAAAAAGGAATATTACAAATTTGACTAAAACACATGATCCGATCCAAACATATATATATATTGTGTTTCCGATTTGACCTAATGGAAACCAAAAAAAAAATCTTAATGATCTACATAGATCCGGAAGCTGAAGTAATAGCTTTATCTCCCAAAACCTTGATGGCTACGAATCGGTTCCTATGCGAGGTCTGTGGTAAAGGTTTCCAAAGAGACCAGAACTTACAGCTTCATCGTCGAGGACACAACCTTCCATGGAAGCTAAAGCAGAGGACAAGCAAAGAAGTGAGGAAACGTGTCTATGTTTGCCCGGAGAAGACTTGTGTCCACCATGACCCCGCTAGAGCTCTGGGCGATCTCACCGGTATCAAAAAACATTTCTGTAGGAAACACGGCGAAAAGAAGTGGACGTGCGAGAAATGTGCCAAGAGATACGCTGTTCATTCTGATTATAAAGCTCATTCTAAGACTTGTGGTACTAGAGAGTACCGTTGCGACTGTGGCACCATTTTCTCCAGGTACATTTATATAATATACTTATTTAAGTTTATAAATATGTAGATATCTACTGCGTTGTCGTTTGTATTGATCATGTTCGAAAGCTTTATAGTGTCTACATATTTTCTTTTGTGAATATATATATAGGTTGATTCAGTATTTCAGTTTTTTAACTATGTTTTGTCATTTTCTATATGTTTTGTTTGTCTTCTTGAAGTAGAGTAAAGTTTCTTGCTTGGGAAATGTTCTACTGTGTGATAATTGTGACAAAAAGGGAACAAATAACACTATCTTTAGCTTTTTTTTTTTTTTACTTAATTTGCATTTATTTAACACATTGCCAAACTTAAAGCACCCTCAAGGTAATATCTACCATTGTGGTTCTAAAAAAGATATATATGTTTATATATATATATATATATATATATATATATATATATATATATATATATCTATTAATATTAGTAACAATTCTTAATATTAATATATACATAAACATATATAAAACACATATTGAGGTGCTCTAAATAGTTTATTTTATATCAGTAGTTTCTCCAATTATGTCTGCTCCAAATAATAAAAATGGGAATTGTTTGTTTTCCTAATATTTCTCAAATTAATTATTTGCTTTCCTAATTAATATGGTGATTTTTGGCTGAACAGGCGAGACAGCTTCATCACCCATAGAGCATTTTGCGATGCCTTAGCTGAAGAAACCGCCAAAATAAACGCAGAATCTCATCTTAACGGTTTATCCGCCGCTGGAGCGGTAGGAATGAATCTGAACTATCAATACCTCATGGGGACACTCAATCCACCGCTTCAACCATTTGTACCGCAACCGCCAACAAATCAAAACCACCATCACCATTTTCTACCGCCACCTCCCTCATCCTCTTCCTCCCTCTCCCTATGGATGGGACAAGACATCCCAACGCCTCAAACGCAACCGCAAGACTACGAGTGGGTTTTCGGAAACGCTAAGGCTGAGTCCGGATGCATTATTAATGATCACGATGGCCTCATTACACAAACCGCAAACGCTAGCTCGACCACTACTGCTACTCTCTCTGTCCCTTCTTTGTTCAGCAGTGACCAAACACAAAGCCCAAACGCAAACGTGAACATGTCCGCCACTGCGTTGCTTCAAAAAGCGGCTGAAATTGGCGCCAGTTCTACGACGCCAACGAGCACTAACCCGTCGGCGTTTCTCAAGAGTTTCCCGCTAAAATCCTCCGACCAAACCACAACTAGTTATGACGGCGGTGAAAAGTTCTTTGCTTTGTTCGGAACTAACAACAACATTGGAGTAGTGAACAATAGTCATGATCAGGAGATTGAGAACGTTAGAAACGACGTTACGGTTGCGTCTGCGATGGATGAACTACATAATTACCCCTGGAAACGTAGAAAAGTTGATGGTGGAGGAGAAGGTGGTGGAGGAGGGCAAACTCGAGATTTCCTTGGGGTCGGTGTACAAACGTTGTGCCATCCATCGTCTATCAATGGATGGATTTAAAACGTTTAACTAAAGTTTCGGGGGTTATGGATAAATAACGAAAAGGACAAGAAATCTTTTGTAATTTCCACCATTTTCTACGAACGCCAATGGTAATGGACGTTGTTTTCTTATAGTAATTCAAGGTTTAAGTTTATAAAAAGTGTTTTTAAAAAAGTTTATGATAATGTGATTTCATATGTGATATTATTTTCAAGAGATTAATATAAATAATGTAGTAATATATATCTATATATTCATCGTAAGCTTCCAAGAAATGGTCTTTTGGATGTAGACATTCAGAATCTTTTGGATTATACATATCTTGACTGGTTTTAAATTATTTATTAAATAATTATAATAAAACATCACAATGGTCTCTCTATAATAAGATGCAACTTACTTTTTTAACATTGATTATTTCTACTTTAATATATAGTTAAACCCAAACTAATATTGTTAGCTTTAAAAAGTTTCGGCATTATAAATACCCCGTCAACGATATTCGACTTATTTCTGTGACATTCATCTTCATTTTCACCGTTTCTCTTAGTCTCTTATTCTCTGAACAATCACACTTTATTGAATTGAAGTAATATACAGTCATTACTTTCTTTAGTTTTTCTTTTGTATAATGCATGGTCTATGGTTGATTATAAAAAGAAAGATGATGTAAAGGCTTACGATTTATAAAGTTTTAATTAGTATCGTCACTTAAAAAGAAACATACATATATTAAGTACGTACCATCGGTGGAAGAGTGATTCATTCACATATGTATTGGGTCAAGGAATAAAGGAATTCAATGAAATAACTTGGTTTATAAGCATATTCGGTGTAGAAGATAAAGTGAAGATCCATGCATATTCTCCATTAAAGAGTTGAAAGGTCTTAATTCTTGTATGCAAGGATATACAAAAATTATAAAGCATAGATAGAGTGGAGAAGTGGTGGGGACAATGAAAGGTGGAGACTTTTGAAGCTCAATTATTTAAAGATCTTATTTAAATCATAACCCTAACTCAAAGGCAAAAAATATACTTTATAGTGGAGGAAAAGGTAGAAAAAAAAGAGAGAAAAGCTTGATATTCCTAGCTTAGGCTTTTTCCACCTTTTATCTTATCTCCCTTTTGCTCTCAAGAAAATAAGATTCAGTCATCTATATATATACAAAGTTTAGTTACATAAAGATAATAAAATCTTCTATAAAAAGAACTTTGAGTTACTGCAAATATAAGATAACAAAATTATTGATAACATCATATAATATAACAAAAACATTCGAAAGATCTATATATTAACAAATTAGTACACTAATTAATTTATATGTAAATTAATAATTTCGGAGAAAGGTGTAAGATATGCATGACATAATACAGAAAAGGAAAATAATGAACAGTTTTTTATTGTTGAAAAAAACAAACAAAGCATCTCTGATTTGACCCAAAACGAAACATGTAGGGCAGATAAATTCGTTGTCAAATTCTTCGTTGCCGTTAAATTTTCATTTTCCATTCAAGACAAAGTATAGGACCAAAGACCAAACTTTAGCTTTTGCTAGTGACATCTTTTTTTATCATACTAGTAATGTTTGACACTCTAATTAGAGTATAGACTATAGTGCAGTAACATATCTACAAACATATTTGAGTAGAATACTATTTTTTAGGGGGTCAAATTTGAGTAGAATGATCTGTTAATGTGCTCTGTATATTATACTTTATGCCCACATTCTTTATACATATATATGTATGATGTATATGTATAATTTATACACATACAAAGATTCTACTTATCTCTTCCAGAGTAACGCTTTTATCATTTTAGGAGAGAAACATTTTTTGTTTGTTTTTTTCTCACTTTGCTTGTCTTGATACCTATTGTTTATGGTTCTATCTTATTGAACAAAATAAGATAGGCATGTCTTTAACAATTTTTTTTCTTATTTATGGTTCTATCTTATTGAACAAAATATCAGAAATTGAAATGCTCAAATTTCATCTGCGAAGAAAGAATATTTTTCTGCCTTAGTGTGAGATTTCCATCTTTAGCTCAAAATATTGGTTCTGCTAGGCATGTTGCTGCAAAAAATGGCTGAGCTTAATAATGTGTCGACTATGAGGGTGAGAATGGCTTTGTATTAGCTGGAACATATTTCAGGTATTGCAACCGCAAAAGTGTAGGTTTTGGTTTAGGGATTCTGATAATGCTCTGTAATTTGGATTATAGGAAGTCTTAATTTTTTTTTGTGATAAGTAGTTGAATTTCATTTATGAAAATGTGCAAATGATACAATGACTGGATCAAAGATTGCCATAAGCAATTGGCACCTAAAAATCCCTCCCAAAAAGCTAAAAATACACTTAGAAACAAGGATTAAGTCTCTCTAATCTCATAAGGAAACAAGAAAAAAATAAACTAAGAAATAAATAAGGGAAATTGCACCGTATGACGTCCAAACAAATTATAATTAACTCAATGACCAATTACCCTACTATAGCGATATACCATCTATCTTTTGTGTAATAATGCATTTTTACCCTTGTATACAACCGGCGCAACCTACAGAAATAATAATTTATATTAATAATTATTATTTGCTAAAAGAACTCGTGGTTCTTTAATATTCACTCATTCTCTCCAAGTTCCTTTTTAATATGGAGAACGTGAATTTGTTTTTTCTCACAATTGTGAGACATCAGACGATGTTAAAGTTGCAGCGGCTGTTAATAACAGACCCTTTCTCTCCAACTTTACCAAGTCGATTCTTCTCAGATCTTTGGAACTACGGTAAGTTCTCTGTGTTTTTTTTAGGTTTATGGGATTGTTGATGAATTTGTCTCTGTTGATGGTTAATGATTGTGGTTATCGCATCAAAGTTAGATCTATGATGCTTTACATATCCAGTGGTGAAGAATAATGAAATCGGGTCGGTAAAAGCACCTCCGTCGAAAAAAGAGAGAAGATAAAGACGATCTCTATATGGTGGTGAAGAATAATTACAGTGAGCCAAGTAAATGCGTATCAGTATGTCTAAAAAAGAAGAACTGAAGAAGAAGAACTCCCCGTCTATACGCTATTCGGTGAAATGAATAGTATAGTATATAATTTTAGTGCAGCTATTGATGTAGGTATTGATGTAAAGGTCTCATACTATTTGAGACATATTTTTATACTATTCCTTAAAATGTAATAATATGTTTTGTCTTCAAATTTGATAGTTCTCTTATTTGTCATTTTGTGATTGATTGTAATATCAAATTCATTTTTAGGGGCTAAGGTTTAGAGTTCAGTAATTAGGGATTGGAGTTGGGGTAGAGTTTTATATTTATGGGTTAAGATTGTAATTGGAGCCATATACTATTTTGGCTATATGTAATAGAATACTATTCAATGAAAGTAGAATAAAATATGATTTTACAGTGAATAAGCATGTATTAGGAATGTGTATATTTACCTCTTTAAAGATGAGAGTAAATGTGAGTAAACATGTACTGGTTTACCATAACTTAAAATGTATGGAATAGAGCATATGCAACTTTTCATACCAAGTAAATATGTCTTCATGAGTTTAATATTAGAAAACAATTTATAAACTGTATTTGGGTTTATAGTTTCCATACTAGGGTTTAGATTTAATAAGCAAGGGTTTGTATATAGATCAGTTTATTTCGTGATCTATACTATTTGATCATAGAGAACAGCAATTCATGTAACTTTTTTATCAATATAAGTTGTATAACGCGTACAAATGTTATCCACTCATATCGCATCATTCTCTTGCATCATATGTGTCAGTTGTATGCCACAAAAAACAACCACGTCGCTTACTTTAGGTTTGTAACTGGCAACTTGTTACGTTAAAGGGCAGAACCGGAAAGAATATGACCAAAATGTCTGACATTTAATTCTGTCAAAATCAGTGTTATTCACCTAATTTCACACTGAAATATAGTTATTTCACCAATAAGCCCAATAAATAAAATGTTAAAGCTAAAGACTCCACCAATTAATATCTAAAACGCTAGGGGGCTCGAAGAAACCTGCAAAAATGGATTAACTAGTGAACACAGATCAGAGGAAACACACCGTATAAGAACGTCCTTAGAAGGTTTTCAACTATCACCAATGTGTTTATAGACATTTTCCAGCCTAAAAAAAGAAAGGTCCAACAAAAAATATAAGTCATGGTCGTATATTCGGTCAAAAATTTTGGTCTTTGGTGTTTAGTCAAATCCACCATATTTATGTAGTTTGTATTTCCTAGGGTATTAATTGTTTAGCTTTGTCTGCAAGTTTAGTATCCTATAAATAAGCTGCAATCTTCATGAAATAAAATAAGTTTTGAGTGAGTATTTTTGGAAATCTCTGAGAGAGATTCTCATGTTTATTCCTTAGAGAACTTTTCAATCTTTGGCGGATTCCGAGATCAACCGACTTATCAAGTGAATTCCATCCTCATTTGTGGCCTCATTGTACTAACCAAAGGGTGTTGTTTTAGTGTTTACACAGTTCATGTGTTGAGTTTAATATACTCCTCATTAATTTTGCACTAAACTTGTCTTAAGGTTCCACCGCCTATCTTCTTGTTGGATCGTCGATAGCATCAAGCATTGGGTTTAATATACCTCTTGTTGGATATACACGAGCTTTATAAGCTTAGGATTATCCATCACCAACCTTCAAGTACCGATTCATGGGAGGGATTTTTATCAATCAAGCGGAAGTTTATGTAAACACAAGAATTATAGTACGAATTCTAACACAAAATACATCAGAGTATATATTTACAAAGATACATGTATATATTATGATTATTTTAAATTGAACTTACAAGTCTCCTTTTAAACATAATCTCAATAAAATCAAGACACTGTTGACTTGTTGTTCTAGCCTCACATGTCCTAAGTCGAATACAAAACCTTATAACATCTCTCCTTAGATCTTTGTGATTTTCACTCACCTTATAAGCTTATGAAAACCCATACTTATGCTAAGAATACAATTCAATTGACAACACCTAATATACATGTCGAATAAGACTACTTATATCCAATAGCAATTGACTAACCCAACCTCCCAGTGAGATGTTCTCAAATATCCAAATATGCCAAGTTCCCTAAAACTTTACTAAGTTCTTATGAAACTTCCAAAACAAGATCTCCATTCTCTAAGGTAAATCTCCAGTTGCTTGTTCTATCTGATTTAGCTATCTATCTAGTTTCCAAGTCTTATGCTTTGCTACATCTCGATCAATCTAACTCTCGAACATGTTGTAGTAGATTTTTTTGTACTTTCAACTAGCTCAAGATATCCACCTAATATTTGGATCTTAAATCTCCATTTTTAAGCTTTAAATGCTCCTCAAGTACCTGTAATAATCTGTTCAAAGAAACCACATATATCTTGTCATAACACATAGAGAAAACACGTGCTTTTAAAAACCAAATTGTTGAAGACATACTAGTCCACAAGTTAAAAGAGAATTACATAATCAAAACAAAAGAAAACATAAGTTCTTCTCTCTCCCACTCTTCCAAAATCTTAGGCTTACAACAAAAAAAAACAGAAAACACTTATTTTCTCCCCCATAAACTAAGTCTTACGGTTTTCATCTTCAGCTGACCTTTGCAGATCCTCACCTCTCCCTACTTGAAAGCATAAAAAGTTAAAAACATCAAATGTCTTAACCTTATATGAATCAGACATAAAACTTACTTGGATTCATAATGCGTGCAATCTAGCTCACGACCATCGTCAGAGTCTTTATCACCAATATGACCTGACAAAAAGCGATTGTGGCTTTCTCAAGAGCAATGTGGGCTTCTTCCACATCAATGGGTTCTCCAGGAGCGGTAGTGGTTCCCGACTAAATGAGTTGGAACTTCCGTACTACAATTAGATCACTATGAAGTGACACATAATATTGCATTGATGGATGAGGTGTTGCAGATGCTGTTGTGGATTTGGTAGGAACTGAGCTTGATGAAGGAATAATCTTAGTGTTGTTTTTGATACAGACTTGGAGGCAGACTTGCATTTCTTCTTTGCCTTCTTATCAGCTTATTTTTGCTTGAAGAGGTACTCTTCACCAAGTCGGACATCAACCTTGTACTGAATTATATGGGCCAAACTTTTTCTTTGGCTATGATTTTAACTGGCCAATACATAATATAAGATGGATAATCAAGAAAAAGTGTTAGAAAATAATGCAAAAGTTGGTGATTATCCATTTATCATTAGTTTAATATTTGTTAGTGAAATATCTGATGTTCACCTACTCAATTTTTTTTCCATCTTCCCTATATGGATATGCTAATCACTCGTAAAAGATTATACGTGCAATAATAACAAAGTATAAGTTATATAACTTGCTTTCTCTCTCGTACAACATCATCTTTCTTGCTCTCTTGTATTTGTTATATCCCCTAAATATTATTTGTGAAGTAATGTGCATATATGTCATCATCACATTCCTTCTTAACAAAAAAGTGATATGGGTTTTTGAAAAATATGATTAGATATTGATCTAATTGTGAAATGTATAATTTTTCTTAAAAAATTATGTTTTTGGCAATGTTTTTTTAAATATGGTAATAATTAATAACTCTTATGATATTAGTAAAGTAAATTTTCTATATAATTATTTGTTTTTGACAAGACTTTTGAAATATATTAATAACTAATAGCTCATATATATCACCATTAAGTAAACTATATATCACATTAGTAAAAAATGAACTAAATATAGTTTTTTACATTAACTTATATATCATAGTTTGTATATATATACATATATTATCAAATAAATCATAAGTGTACATTGACAAATGCAAAACTAAAGCAATAATAATCAAATAAAAGTAGTTAATAGTTAATTTATTAAATTTTTATTTAAATTTATCGGATAATTGATATGTTTAATTTTACCATATTTTAATTATAACAAAAAATAAAAATTATTAAATTTATATACTTAAATAAAAATATATTTAAAATTAAGGGATATGAGACATATTTAAAGTATACTCAGTAAATACAATATGATATAAAAATCTTTTTTCAAAATATAACTTTAGTTAGAGAAATTCCCTAAGATAACATTTTTAGTTTATTAAAAAAAAACTTCAAAGAGGAAAGTGACCAAAATGTTTCATAAAAGAGGTAAATATACACTTATAACCCTAAAGTTAATTAATATAGACTTAATTTTTAGAGTTAAGGGGTAGAGTTTCAAATATTATAAAATAAAAAATAAATATTAAAATTTTCAAAATAAAAAAACTATTTTGGTTATTTTCTTTTTAGGACTATTTTTATGATAAAAACTTAAAATAGCTATTTGATTGAATTGCTCTTTTAGTTATACTAAATCTTAAATAAAATTAAAGTGAAGTAGTGAAGCCAAATCAAAATAAACAAAACTACAAAATAATATCTATGGTTTTACTTTTCCAAACATGTGAATCAAAAATATAAATATATAATAATATCAAAATATAAATTAAAATTTTCTTTTAAAATAAAATAATATTATTTTATTTTATTTTTTCTGCGGATAGCACAAGAAAAAATCCTAATACATACATAAATACACAACAATTCTCTATTCTTACTAATTTTCATTAGCTCAAGAAAGTTTTGAGTTTTAAACTCCTAAAGGCTAAAGCTATAACAACAAAAGGGTCAGCATATTAAACGGGCTTCATTTGGGCCCATTTATTTTTAAGTTTATTTATAGTCTCTATAATGGGCTTTATGATAACCGAGATTACAAACAAATGGGCGAGTCACAGATCCAAACAAAAGCGACAAAAAGGTCCAAAGAAGAAAACGTTTTTATTATTTAAATCAACGAGAGAGAAACAATTCAAAGAGAGAGAAAACGCGATTCCTGAAATCAAACTCCCCTCGATTTCCCCGAAAACCCAACAAAGAAAAAAAAGCATCTGACAATTCACACAAACTTTTAATTAATTTTTATAAACCCCCTCTTCTTCTTTTTCCTTTTTTCTTTCTTTTTCTGTTTCTTCAATTCATTATCGATTTATCTTCTTTTCTTTTATCTAAAAATTTACGGAAGAAAAAACAATAAAAAAAGAAAAGCAAAAAAAAATTGAGGTGATTATTATTGTGGAAATGAAAAGTCAGACAAGCACTGTGGGTGTTGTTCGTTCGCTTGCTGTTCTTCTTCGTGATTTCTTCTTCTCCTTTTTATTTCTTTTAATATATTTAATTTTCTACCTCCAAAATAAAAGAAAAGAAAAGAAAAAATGGTTCTCGGATTTATTAATGATCATGTCGATATTGCTCAATGTTTAATGTTTATGATTTTTATTTGTAAAATCCCCAATCACATTCCAAGTAGTAGTAGAAGTAGAGAAAGAGAGAGAAAGTTTTTTTTTTTCTTTTTGAGTTGATTTTTATTCTTCTTTACTTCTCTTTTTCGTCAAACCAAAACAATCCAACGGTGTTCGTGTTCTTCTTCATCTCCTCAAAGCAGAAAGAACAATCCTTTCGTTAATCTCATCTTCATCACCAGTCTTCTCCTCTTCTCAAGCTTTTGTTTTGATCCTTCTGTTGAACAAGTAAGTTTTGATTTTTTTTCTTTTCCCCCAAATCAATCCATTTTCTTTTTGTAATTCTAGGGTTTCGATTTTTTTTTTGGTAAGATTTGGGGGTTATTGTAGAAATGGAAGATGGGTCTGAAGCAGAGAAGAACAAAACACCTGAAGGTGTTGCTGCTACTGAGAGTAAGAGTAAACGTAAAATGAAAACAGCTGCTCAGCTTGAAGTTCTTGAAAACACCTACAAAGGTTTCTCTTTCTCTCTTTTTTTTTTTTTTTATAATTTTACTTCATTGTTGTTGTCTTAACCAGTGTTTAATTTTCATTGTAATGGTTTCAGCTGAGCCGTACCCTTCGGAAGCTATAAGAGCGGATCTCTCAGTTCAGCTGAATCTTTCCGACAGACAGCTACAGATGTGGTTCTGTCACCGCCGTCTTAAAGACAGGAAATCTTCAACTCCGACCAAACGCCAGCGTAAAGAGTCCACACCGTCCGCGGCTGAGTCATCAAAACAGGCCGCCGCCGTCAATGCCGCTGATTTGGTGGCGGGAAATGAGCATAACTCGTTTCCTCATGAACTTGATTCCAGAAGAACCACTCGAGGCGGTGGTGGTGGTGTAACGGTGGTGAGGCGGTTTAATGAACCGTCTCCGTCGGAGGTTAGAGCCATTGGTTACGTGGAAGCTCAATTGGGAGAGCGTTTGAGAGACGACGGACCCATTCTTGGAATGGAGTTTGATCCTTTACCTCCTGGTGCTTTTGGGACGCCTATAGGTATTCTTCTTAACTTGATGCTGCTTTGTAATTGATACAAATGTTGTTGAATAAGAGAAAATGATTTTTTTTTTCTTTTTTGGTGTGGAGCAGAGATGCCAAGCCATCGAAAGTCAGCGACTAGACCGGCGTTTGAGACCAACTTATATGTCCGGTCCGATGTAAAGCCTGTTAAAGTTAGTTCTTCTTTAACTTTTGTTGTCTCATGTCATGATTTGTTGTTGCTTTTGTTCCTACTCAACAAAATTTGTCATTTCTATCACTTTAGGATTCTGTGAGGACTATTCGTGAGTATCAGTTCCTTCCCGAGCAACCATCTTCAAGGACTGATCATTCCGAGAGAGCTTCTCCAGCGTCGCATCATTATGGAGTTCCACTTGATTCTTCGGTGGTTATGAGGGCTTCATCAGTGTCTGGTGGACATCGGGATGACTATAAAATTTCACCACAGATACCAAACTTAAACCTTTCAGCTCATCAAGTGAAACCAGGGCACGTCTCTTCACAGAATTTGGGTGAATACGACTCCCCGTACCAGAAAAGCTACGTGGATCCTCACCCAGAGGATCCTTTTGTGAAGTCCGAGAGAGAACTTGGTAATGATGATGAGGAGGATGATGATGATGATGTTCTCCTGCAACTGGAGAGAAAACGCAAGGTGCGTGAATTTTTGTGTGCTATTTTCACTGCTAGGTACTGCTACCCTCATTCCCTTGTTATATATTTTCATTATAGAGTGAAGAAGCAAGAATATCTCGGGAAGTGGAGGCTCATGAGAAGAGGATCCGAAAAGAGCTTGAGAGACAAGATATGCTCAGACGAAAGGTGTTGTTAGATTTAAGCTAAGCACATACTTTATTAAATATTGTTTTTTTTTTCTCAGTGTGTCAGTTGGTTGTGTAGAGAGAGGAGCAAATAAGGAAAGAAATGGAGAGGCAAGACCGTGAAAGACGGAAAGAGGAAGAACGGCTTTTACGTGAAAGGCAGAGAGAGGAAGAGAGGTACCTCAAAGAGCAGATGAAAGAGATGCAGCGAAGAGAGAAGTTCTTGAAGAAAGAAACAATGAGGGTAATGTGACGCACACTTTTAAGTATCTTTAGAACTTAAGTGAAATGTTATTTTCTCATTTGAACCTCGTCAATGTGAACTAGGCTGAGAAAATGCGACAAAAGGAAGAGATGCGTAGAGTAAAAGAGGTTGCAAGGCTTAAAGCTGCTAATGAGAGAGCCATGGCTCGTAAGATTGCTAAGGAATCAATGGAACTTATTGAAGATGAACGCTTAGAACTCATGGAGGTCGCTGCGTTAGCCCAAGGATTGCCTTCAATGCTCGCACTCGATTTCGAAACTCTGCAGAATCTCGATGCATATAGAGGTGACTTAATAAGTTACTAAACTTTTAATAATTTAGATTCGGTCTTTTCATCTGTTTATGAGAAAATTTTTGGTCTTATATCCCAATGGATTATATTCTATCAGATAAGCAGGTGACATTTCCCCCAACATCTGTTAAATTGAAAACGCCTTTTGCTGTGAAACCATGGAATGGTTCTGATGAGAATATTGCAAATCTTCTTATGGTGAGTTTTCGTATCTTATTCAATATTCATTGGTAGTGTTTTCATGTGAATATGACAATCTCAGTAACAAAGTTTTGATTTGGTTGAAAACAATATAGGTGTGGAGATTCTTAATCACTTTCGCTGATGTTCTTGGCCTCTGGCCATTTACTTTGGATGAGTTTACTCAAGCATTCCATGACCATGTAAGTGTTTCTCTTTTTCTTGCGTCTCTGCGTAACATGATTGCTTTTCTCATATTTTTCCTTGTTGGTCATGTAGGACCCACGACTCATGGGAGAGATACACATTGTTCTTTTGAAGACTATAATCAAAGATATTGAAGGTGTTGCAAGAACACTTTCGGTCGGCGTTGGAGCAAACCAAAACGCTGCAGCTAATCCCGGAGGGGGCCATCCTCATGTCGTAGAGGGTGTAAGTTTACCCATTTTTAGTCTTTATAACAATTTTAATGTATTCACCCTAATGTTGCGATTCTGGAATTTAGGCATATGCGTGGGGTTTTGACATACGCAGCTGGAGAAAAAACTTGAATGTTTTCACGTGGCCTGAAATCTTGAGGCAACTCGCTCTCTCTGCCGGGTTGGGACCGGAACTAAAGAAACAGGACGTTAAAACCATGTCTGTTCACGATGAAAACGAGGTTGGAAAATCTTGTCATATCAGTTATTTCTAATGTATTGTGGCTTCTATTTACCTTCTCTTTTTCTCAAATGTAGGCCAACAACTCTGAGAACGTGATTTTTAACTTGAGGATTGGAGCAGCAGCTGAGAATGCTTTTGCCAAGATGCAAGAAAGGGGTCTTTCTAATCCGCGACGTTCACGGCATCGTTTGACTCCAGGCACAGTTAAATTTGCTGCCTTTCATGTCCTGTCTATTGAGGGTGAAAAAGGTTTGACAATCCTCGAGGTTGCTGAGAAGATTCAGGTAAAAAATTGTCTAAAGATTGCTCTCTCCCGGAGCTTACTTTATCAGCGTTGGTTTCATTCTCGTTTTCCCCCCCTTATTTCGATCACAGAAATCAGGACTGAGGGATCTAACTACGAGCAGGACACCTGAAGCCTCGGTTGCTGCTGCGTTGTCTCGAGATACAAAACTGTTTGAGAGGGTAGCTCCTTCTACGTACTGTGTGCGTCCTTCATATAGAAAAGACGCAGGTGATGCCGAGACTATATTTGCTGAAGCTAGGGAGAGAATACGCATGTTCAAGAGCGGTGTTACCGATGTGGAAGATGTTGACGAAGCTGAGAGAGAAGAAGATTCTGAAAGCGATGTAGGAGATGATCCAGAGGTTGATTTGAACCTCAAAAAGGAAGGTCCTGATGCTCTGGAGGAGATAGGAAAGTTAACCGGTGCAGAACCCTTGTTGGAAAATGGGAAACTGGAAACCGAACCGGGCCTGCCTCTTACACCTTCTCTCCTTGAGGATACAAAAGCTGAGAAAATAGATGACATCTTACCGGATCAATCTCTAGAGGATGCAGTAGCAAACGATGGGGACAGTGCTTGTTTTGACGTGAACAAACTTGGAGAACAATGGGTGCAAGGACTCGTAGAAGGAGACTATTCGAATCTTAGCATCGAGGAACGTTTAAATGCACTTGTTGCTCTGATTGGTATTGCAATAGAAGGAAACACTATCCGAATCTCCCTTGAGGTACCTAAAAAGTCTCAAACTTTGCGTTCGCTTCAATCTTTTACCATAATCTTGTGTGTTGCGTTGTAGGAACGTTTGGAAGTTGCGAGTGCGTTAAAGAAACAAATGTGGGGTGAAGTACAACTCGAGAAACGATGGAAAGAAGAGTCTTTGATTCGTGCGAATTACCTTTCATACCCAACACCGAAGCTTGGGATTCAAGAAAGCCCATCAGCGGATGTGACGCCAATCTCCTCACAGGACCCGTTGAGTCTTCCACAGATCGATGTGAATAACACGGTAGCAGGACCAAGCTTGCAAGAGAATGTATCTGGAATGGAGAGTTTGCAGTATCAGCAGAGTTATACAGCAGACCGAGAAAGGCTCCGTGCAGAGTTAAAAGCGTATGTTGGATATAAAGCTGAAGAGCTATATGTATATAGGTCACTTCCGCTCGGTCAAGATAGAAGACGCAACCGTTATTGGCAGTTTTCGGCATCCGCCTCTAGGAACGATCCTGGTTGTGGTAGGATATTCGTTGAACTTCAGGATGGTCGATGGAGACTCATTGATTCCGAAGAGGTAATATTTGAAAAACTCTTTAGGATTCGTTCTTGAAAACGTGAAACATTTTGTTGATGGATAGATGGTTCTTTTCAGGGTTTTGACTGTTTGGTGAAGTCACTAGATGTCCGTGGTGTACGTGAATCACATCTGCATTTCATGTTGCTAAAGATCGAAGCTTCTTTTAAAGAAGCATTGAGGAGGAATGTGGAGACGAGTACCGAGTTGTGCTCAATATCTACTGGCTTAGACTTGGATTCTGATACTGCGGAGATCTCCTCAACGTTTAAGATAGAGCTAGGGGATGGTGACAGCGTTGCTGAGAGATGCGGAGTGTTGCAACGGTTCCAGAGTTTTGAGAAATGGATGTGGGATAATATGCTTCATCCTGGTGCGTTATCCGCGTTTAAGTATGGTGCCAAGAAGAGCATTCCGCTGTTCCACATTTGCAGAAGCTGTGCGGAACTACACTTTGTCGGGGATGTTTGCTGTCCTGGTTGTGGTCAGATGATGCCTGGTGGTTTGGATGTTAGTGAGATGTGTTTTGCTGACCAAGTGGCTCAACTCGGTGAAATCTCCAGAAGAGACGCTGGATTTATATTGCGTGGCTCGAACCTGTCTCCTCTCAGGATAAGACTACTCAAGATTCAGTTAGCACTTGTCGAAGTGAGTTATTCTAGTCTACTCATCATATAAGTGTTATGTAATGTGTATTCTAACTTCTTCCATCATGTGCACAGGCTTCTCTTCCACCCGAAGGACTTCAAACTCATTGGACAGAGAGTCTCAGAAAAACTTGGGGTCTAAAGCTGTTGTCATCAAGTTCCCCTGAAGAACTTCATCAGGTTCAATGTTTTTCCCAAATTGCGCATTGATCTTTCGGACAGTTCTTCTGATCTCGTCTTGTTTTCAGGCTCTGACGATGTTAGAGGTCGCGGTAAAGAGAGACTTCCTGTCTTCAAACTTTGAAACAACTTGTGAACTCTTGGATTTATCAGAAGAAGCTCTCGTCAGAGATATCACTTCTGAGGTCAAAATACTACCGTGGATACCGAAAACCACGGGAGGTGTAGCTTTGAGACTCTTTGAACTCGACAGCTCCATTGCTTACACACCTGATCAAAACAAGGATCCTCAAAAGGACAAAGAATCTGAAGATTTTGTCGTAAGTTTTATATATAATACTGATTCTTATGTTATGATTTATTCAGACACTTAAAAGAGCTTTCTTCTTAAAGGGTTTGGAGACGAATTTTCTGAGGAACGTTCAAGAACATAATGACGTAATCGAGGCTACTCCGGTGCAAGTTGCATACGCTCAAGAAGACACGGAGCCGGGTTTAGGTGGTGGTTTCTCTAGCTCTGGGAGAGGTCGACCACCACGTGGACGTGGCCGGCCTCGTTCCCAACGTGGCAAGAAACCATCGGCTGCTTCTGGTGGTAGACCACCACGAGGTGCAGCAAACTCAAATGGGGAACCGATGTTGAGGCCGAGAGCTCAACCACGTGGGGGTAGAAAGAAGGGACGACGCAGCGGCACCAGAACAAGACCGACGAAAGGAACGCTCGGTATATCCAATGAGGTAGTAGGAGGAGGACGTCGGGGTAAGGAAGTTAATGTAAATGCCAAAACCGCTCTTCACGAGTGGGTCGAAACGCCTGATGATGACGGAGAAGCTAGCAGCTCGGGGAGATCGTTTCAGTATGATGATGTCATGGCTCCGGTTGATGACTTTGGGGAATCGAGTAAATTAGTAGGTAGAGGTGAGTTTAGCTTACATAGTGATGATGAATACGAAGAAGAAGAAGAAGAAGACATGGACACGAAAATGAATGTTGATGATGAAGATGAAGATTACATAAACGAGGATTCTGATGGTAGAGAGCAGCCGCCGGAGATGATAAGCATGGATGGAGCAGCTCGGAGAAGGTTTCCGTTTGAAGATCCTGATCTTACATCTTCTTCTTCCTCTGATTTTCAGTGACTAATTAGAGACAGAAACTACTCTACGTGTCTTTTTTGTTGTTGTGTTCTTCAGAAGGTTTCTTAGTTTAAACATTTATCATTAACCCTTTTTAAGAAAATGTAACATCAGTGTGATCTCTTCATCGTATAAGCTTCTGCGGTTAGTTACGTGTCGTCTAGACCGGTCAACTCTATTCTATATAACCAGTACAAAATAAACCGTTATTTTTTTGCAGTCTGACTGTATAACAAAGGAGGAAAATGATTTAATCCGATCTAGTCTTATGCAGAGTTAATATGCACCAACTCTAAACCAGCTCATATGCTTCTGGTTTACAGCAATTTTTTAAAAAAAAGTTAAAACTAAAAATTTTCATGCACCGTGATAATAATTTTTCAAAAATATATTATTTTTATAAATAAAGATTAAATTAATATTGATAAAAAATATTTGTAATTTTTTTTCTGTATAAATATAATATCTTTTCATAAGATATATTTCTTTTGGTTTATCAATTTTTATTTTTATTATTAGATTTTGTTAAATTTAAACAATATGAAATAAATTTTAGTTATTTTAGTTATTTTATTTATGATTATGTTTATTAAAATATATTTATATATTTAATGTATACATTTTATTTTTGTAAATTTAACTAAAATATATTAAAATAATAAATTAAATTATTAATTAACTCAATAAAATATAAATTTTATTTAGATTTAAATGATATAAAGTAATTTATTAACTACTTAATGAATTGGCTAAAAATTGTTCAATATAAATATATTTTATGGTGATCATATACAAATAAATGTAATAATTTTTAATTTGATTAGTTGTTTTCGTACTAACCAATGAATTAAAACGTAATTCAAATGTTTTAATTAAAATATATGTTCACAATTAAGTTTCATAAATGTATATATTTACGTATTTTATTTTTTATTTTTAAGTTAATGTAAATTTTTTATATATTTATAATTGTTATTAGTTTAAAATTTTGGTAATTGTAATACATATAAATTATTGTTATATTTTAAGAATTTTATCAAATGTATAAAATTCCATAAATAAAATTTGATATATCATAGTAAAAATTTAGACATGTCATCACTTTCAATAAGTCATGTCATTTTTTTTTAAGATTCAATGTGTTATTGACATATAAGTAATTTAAAAAAAAAACATTTCACAAAATAATAATGTATATGAGATTTATATATATATTAAAATGAATTTGAGTCAGTATTTTTAATACTTTATGGCGTAAAACATCTTTTTAAACTGTCCGAGATCTTGTGGTCAATTAGTAAGGGGACGGATTTAGCTGAAATGTTACGGTTGCGGTTGCATGAGTTTACAGATGTGGGTGGTTGCAGCTTTTAGCATTATTAAATGATTTGCACGATTAGTATAGTCGTTAAAAATTATTGCGTTTGCAGAATATTTGTAACTGATTGATTATAAGATATTACAGCAGTTTAATAATAAATTATCAATATTAACATATTATATGTTGATATAAAATATCAAAAACATATTCCTATGATAAAATATAATAATTATTAATATAATATAACTAATAATAATATTACATTTTTATTATTTTAAATAAAAGTTATAATTTAAATAAAATTATTCTAAATATTTATACTATTTTTTTTTATCACAAAATAGCCCTCCAAGGAAGAAAATGACTAAAATGTTTATTAAAGAAGTAAATATACACTTATACCCCTATGGTTAACTATTCTAGACTTAGGGTTTAGAGTTAAAGGGTGAGATTTTGGGGTTAGAATTCCAAATTTCAAAAAATAAAAAATTAAAACTAAAATTTTCAAAACAAAAGGCTATTTTGGTCATTTTTTTCTTTGAAGGCTATTTTTGTGACAAAATTTTTAAAATGAGTTATTTGAGAAAATTGCTCTTTTATATATATTTATATATTAATGTTTAAAAATTATAGTGAAAAGTTTTGGTTTATTTTTTTTATAAAATAAAGTAATATTGTTAGTGAATTTAAATTAAAAGTATATATATTTTATTTATAATATTTTATTTTTAAAATTTAAATTTAAATTATTATTTTGAAAATATTTTATATTTATTTATCTATTTGCGACTGCCGCAACCGTCAATACTAGCGAAAATCAACTTTTAATTTTATAAAGATTGAAGCGGTTTGAAGCGGTTTGTAGTATTTTTGTGATTGTTGCAAAACGTCATTAACCTTTAGCAATTGTAAAAATTGTATTTGTCGGTGATAACCAAAAAACCAGTCAAACTTTAAGTCACATTGTTCATGGACACCTAAATAGATAATGATTCGAGCTTACGACCATTTGTATAGCTTGAGAAATGATCTATTCATCCTCATCTTCAAAATTAATCTTGCTTTGCCTCTGCTTGCCTCTGCATCGATCCGGATACCTACAAGTTAATTTTTAAAAACATCTTTTAAATAAAAGCGCACCACTACTCGAGCACATCCGGTTGTTAGTCTTGTAAATGTGTTAATGTTGTTCACACTGTGTTGTTGGTGGTGTTGTGTTGTAAATATTCAAATTAACTCGTTATTATTGTGATTGTAAGTTTGTTAAGCTGTTACATTAATGTTGATGGCGTTGCGTTGCCGTTGTAAGAAAAGAAGAATAAAAGAACGAAAAAAAAAACAAGACAGTTTGGATCTGTAGAGAGAGATGCTAGTGGGGTTGAGAACGACGTCGTGAATATGTCTCTCTTAGAACTTCCAGACAAAGAACTGCTCGCCTCTCATGACACAGAAGAAAGACAAAACCATCTTCTCCACATATCACACCAATCTCTTGTTTTTTTTCTCTTATTATTAAAAATATCATCTCAATCATATAACGGAAACAAGTATTTCAATTATGTAACTTAAATTAATATTTTATTCTCCCTATTTCATTTCTAAAAGAAAAGTCCTACAAATTTAATTAAGACGGTGTCTTATATGTCTTTTTTTTAATACGACGGTGTCTTATGTAAATTTAAGTCTGGAAGTCTTTCAAAACATTGACAGACAAGTCTCCAAAAGTTTTCCTTTTCCTATTGTCCGATTTTTAAAAAAAACAATTATGGTACTATTGAAGTAAATAAAGCTAAAAATGTCTTTTAGTTTGTTTGCAAGAAAGAAATATATGCACGTTGTTTATTATTTGTGTTTAAAGGAAATGAGTAAAAGATTTGGTATATGACTAGAAAGCATTTAAAAGACAATAATGAGAGATGCCACTAAAAAAAAAGAATGAGCTAAATGTTTCCTTCAGAAGTGTAGTGGGAAAAAAATGCCTAGTAAAAAAATCAAAGTAGCTTTAATTTTAAATTAACTCAATTTTTATTGATAGTCTGGATAATAAGTACTTATTAAAGCTACTTTTGATTTTTTTACTAGGCAATTTTTCCCACTACACTTCTGAAGGAAACATTTACTAAGTAAATCAGAATTTATAGAAAAAGAGTCAGTATGATTTCTTAATAAATTTCAATATATAAATTCATTGATAGTACATGTGGGGAATTGCTTGGGTACAATGTATTTGAAATGGTTGTAACTTGTAAAATCGACATGAATAGTTCAAGAAACTAGTGCCGGAAATGGTCAATTTCAGAATTATTTTATCTGACATGTTCTTATAACGTATTTGATATTAACAGGGAATGTACCAGTTTTTTTTTTTTTTTTTGTGCAACACAGGGAATGTATCAATATATCGAACAAATCTGGCGTATATTGTTGCATCTCCCAATGCTTTTAAATATAACCGTTGTCGCTGAAAAGTACGTCTACGAAAATGTTATTTTTCATGAATTGCAAATAGTATTTGAACGGCAAATAATAGTATCAAAACAAAGAGAAAATAAAAAGTGACAAGAACAATGCGCACGGCTATTTGTGAATCTGAAGTTAAAGTAAAATCGTGTTGCAAATAATCGATTTTTACTGACTCTCCTTCAAGAACATTTGATAACAACACTAACCAGATGTCAGCACCATCTCTCGATAGCATTACATACACTTCCAAGATCTATTTCCTCAAAAAAAATATTTTATTTCGAGTTTGTTGCTAGTTTTTCAAAATATTAGTTTCTAATCGAAGAACGTTAAGTGCTATTTACTTTTTTCATAAATTGTTACTTTCCGTAGATGGAAGCATAAGCTTGTAAATGTCATTAATTTATCCGAAAATAGTTGTTGATGTAATCATTGATGTAGAAAACATGTAAAGTGGCACAAATTATATTGATGCAAGATCCTGACGTGGATTAATATGAATATAGATAACAAATGTATATTTTAAAGAAAAGGTAAGATCAATTAATTTTGAAAACAAGTTTATTGATTAAAAATTAATAAATGCAAGTTTAAGAAAAAAATTTATACTTAATATGGAAAATGTTTATATCATGGTTTTCTTGTACAAAAGGGTTTGGAAACGTAAAGATTATTATAAAATAGTTATGAGTAGTCTGTATTAACACATAGACTGATTTTATTGAGAAAAGAATTGTTTGGAGCTTGGTTTGGTCATTTGAAGCAAACACTGAAATACCGCGACGAAAGAGAGACAAGTTTGGGTAGGTTATGAATCATTCAATAGCGTGTGTTATGGTGTTAATACAAGACGTGCAAATCTGATTAAACAAATTCTTGTAAGATTGTTTAAGGCAATTTCTAATATAGCAAAACGTGTTTGCTTGTATTCATTCTCTCTAATTTATCTTTTGCAATACTATATTATGTTTGCATCTTGCACTTACAATTGGTATCAGAACGGACTATCTAAGTTACTACACAAAAGATAATTATGTTGAACACAAACCAGTATGGTCATTGGAAGGCTCACATAAAACAATTGATTCGAGGAATCAACAAAGATGCGTTGACAGATGTGAAAACTGGGTGAGAGGAGTTTACTATAGCCACATAAGATGGGAAGAAGTTCAAGCCAAAAGAAGATAAGACAAAAGCAGAGAGAAATGTGTTAAAGAATAACATAAAATCTCAATCAGCAATTTTTGGTGTTGTTGAGGCATATCAATTTCAACTAATTCAGGGAGTACTACAACTAAAGACGTGTGGAAGACCTTATTGAATTTTTTTGAAGGAGATGAAAGTATCAAGAGGACACGCCTATATCATCTCGGTTCACAGTTTGAGAATCTCAAGTGATCTAATGATGATTATGTGGCAAGTTTCAGTGTCAAACTCTATGCTATGGCGTATGAAGCATTTGTATTTGAAAAGAAATAGAAGAAAAAGCTGGTAAAGTAGTTGTTATGTTGTCTTCCAACAAAGCTTGTAGTTTGGGATATTAATTGTGTTGTTAAAATTCAAATGAGGTTATCCAGTGGGACAATCTCATTTTTAGTCATATATGGTTTAAGTCCAAGAAAACATCGTCCAAATAAAACTAAACTCAAATAAGATCATAACCAAATGGATTATCTATGGGACCCAAAAAATTGAAATTTTATATTTTTTATAAAAAGATAAAATTTTATGATTTTACCAAAAAACATAATTTTGTAATTTTATCAAAAAAATATGATTTTGTAATTTAGCACAAAAACATAATTTTAATAGATTTCATGGCTTTGGTGAAAAAAGTAATTATGAATCTAAAGAACATAGTTTTAAGGGTTTGCCAAGAAAATATAATTTTATGGGTTTGGTAAAAAAAATATAATTTTACACTTTTGACGGAAAAATATGATTATGCGGTTTTGACAAGTAAACATGATTTTAAAGTTTTTGTAGAAAAATGATTTTGGAGTTTCGATGAAAAAAACTTATTTTGCGGGTTTAGCGAAACATAAGATTTTAAAGTTTTGACAGAAAACGTGATTTTGCGGTTTTAGCATAAAACGTAATTTTGTGGGTTTGACGAAAACTTGATTTCGCGGTTTTGATTGAAAAACATATTTTAAAGGTTTCAGAAAAAATAAGATTTTGCAGTTTTGATTTGGCGGTTTTGTTAAGAAAACATGATTTTGTGATTTTGACAAATTTTACGGCTTTTGCGAGAAAAATTATTTTTACGATTTTGGCAGGAAAATAAGATCTTGTAGTTTTGATGGAAAACATAATTTGATAGTTTTAGCAAAAAAATACGATTTTACGGTTTTGGTGAATAAACGTGATTTTACAGTTTTGATGAAAAACAGATTTTACAGTTTTGACAAAAAATAATATTTATGATGTTGGTGGAAAACATGATTTTAACTTAGAAAAAAAAAATTGTTTCCAGTTTTCTGATTTTCCTAATTTGGAAGAAAATCTTAGATTTGTAAGCTTATTGGTAGTGGTGAGAAAAAAAAAACGAACTTAGTCGAACCAAACCAACTGAACCAAAATCGATCCAACCTGAACCTAAGTCTATTATCAAATAATTTGGTTTAAAATTTTCTCAACCCAAACTAACCGAACTGAAACTGATCCGCAACGAACTGAGTTAACACGAACCCATAACCAATGTATTTTTGTTATTATTTGAATTAAACATAATAGTAATATACAATATACTAAAATCGCAAGACTAAAATCATTGTTAATTTTATTAAAGATGTTATTTTTTAAATATCCTATCTACTGTAGTTAACTTTGATTTGATTGTGTTTTTATAAATGTTTTGTGTGTTTAAAAGGTTTTTATTTTGGTTTTATATTGGATTTAGGCAACATAATTTCGTTTTTCATAGTCACCAACATAATGATTTCATGACCATGCGTTTATGTTTTAAAACATGATTTCTCTTAGAAGAACTAAAACTAAACTAGAGAAACCTGATTGAACCGAGCCGAATACAAACCGAGCCGAATACAAACCGAACCGAATGCAAACCAAACTCAAACCGATTCAAACCAAACTAATTATGGTTTACTTTGGTTGGAAAATTATAGAACTTAATTAACCAAACTAAACCGAACCCAAACCAAACCGATAAAATAACCGAAGTGTCCACCCCTACTTATTGGACATCCATGTCCAAATGGTTTTGGCCCATATATTTTTGGGTTAAACTGGTTTTAGTCTATTTGGACCATTTAACCATTGGGTCCAACGATATCAAGTCTATTTTAATTTAGGCTAGGTTAGTACATTATCATTATGTCCAATTAACATCCCTATTTATAACTCACAAAGCGGTCTTGAAAATAATTACAAACACAAATGAACCTAATGTTGACAAGCTTATGGGTATGTTGAAGGCAAAAGAGATAGTGATTTATAGTAGTTCAGTCTCTACATCAAGAAGTTCGTCAAGGAGTATAACATTTGTGGTTGATGAAGATGGTAACATACTTTAGAAGATTGCAGATACCATGAATATGTTAGCCATGAATTTTGGCAAGTGATGATACTATATGAAGCAACATGTTCGTCAGGGAGGTGATCGTGATAGTGCAAGGAGAAAGAAAAATCTTCAATGCTTTGAATGTAAGAATTTTGGTAATTTGAAAAATGACTGCTTTGTAGCACGATAAAGAGACCTCAAATGTCTTGAGTGTAAAGGTATTGGACACACACAACATGAATGTCCAAACTCAAAGAAGGGAAAATGTATATTATTACAGTCATATGATGATTCAGATTTTGATTGTGATGAAAAAGGAATGAAGAATCTTACTGCATTTGGTGCATACAAGGAGGAGTCTAGTAATTCATCTGATTCAGATGTTGGTACATATAATGAGGAGTATCACGTGATGTATAACAAGTGGATGAAGCTCAAGGATGAGAATCTGAGATTGCATGACGACCTGATGCAGAATCGAGCAAGATTTGGCTCAGAAGTCTCTTTAAGAGAATAACAAATTGGTTGAAGAACTGGTTGAAGAATTTACGGCTGTAAAAAAAATAAGTCTCCTGAATAAGACGTTATCAAGCTAATAAAAATTGTTATTGATAAACAAAAGAGAGCAAAGATGGTAAAAACATGATTCGGCTAAGAATTGCAAGCAAATTAGGATGCTCAACAGTGGATCCAAGAATTGGATAAGATATTCTCGATGGGATAACGAGCCAAGGTGAATTGGGGACTGGAATATCAAGGAGTTGAGAGTACTTAGGAAGTATATTAGATGGGATTGTCACATTTCGTGCAGGTGATATGTAGTGTTTTTGACACCTTGCACACATTATTTTTTAAATGTTTTCAAGATTTCATCGAGTTTTCCTAGTCTTCTGGAATCATTTCAGATCTAAAACAAGTTAAGAGGCTACTCGAGGAGTACATGAGGAAATTGATGCAATTTGGATCTTTTCTGTCCAAAAGAAGGAGGGAGCAAGCAAACCAAAGCAAGGCAATGAGAGCAAGCAAGAGGTTGCTCCGCGACAATTATGGAAGTTTCCAAATATCTCGGGATTTACCCTAATTCCTTGCTATTTTCACACCAGCCGCCAGCGACTCCCTCTACCTCTCCTATCTACTATATTTAGGTTTTCCTAGACTATTTTCTAGGACACTCTACACTTATCTTACATCTTCTACACTAGAGAAACTGAAGATCAAGAGATCTTTTTTAGTTTTATTGGCGATTTGTACTACTTGTAAGAGATAAGGATTTGTCCTCTCCTCATTGAGAAGACTCTAAACTCTTATTCTTTTTATCTTAGTATCATTCATGTTTTCTTCCATATTGTTTCTTGCGATTTGTTGTATGATTATGGAGTAGTCGATTTGTCTAGTCTAGGGTGTTAGGGTGTTAGATCCAAGATCTAAACATAGATAAGATATAAATCTGATGTCTTCATTCATAGTTGATCTTAAGGCTTGCATTAAACTGATCACTTGGTGCATGAATCTAGGTAAATGTAATCATCAAAAGTGCTTAGGTTGCTAAACATAACTTGAATGAGCATAGTGTCCATAATCAGCGAGAGTAGATATTAGGGCACTCTGTGAACCTATCGGACCTGCCCTATACTGCTCGTCATCAATCTCAGGCCAAACGAAAGTTTAGGATCTGAGACTGTTTGGCGTAGGGAGCAACGCTGCAAGAGCAGGTTGTTCCAAGTTGATTGTTCTGAGTTCTAGATTGTTCCATAACTGAAATTGAATAATTGTTGGCTCAGCAATTTAACATCCGTCTGATCACCTTAGGCTAGCATCTTAATCAATCTGAAAATTCAATCATATTGTGTTACTTGCTTGTTACTTTTATTTAGTTTGAAAACCATCTCACTGTCTTAGCTTGATATTGATCCAATAAGAGTAAAGTATAATCTGGTCTTCTGAAATTGAACTTTAATTATTACAATAACCACTATTAACTTGACAGTAGTAAGGATTCATTTTTAGTGTACTAGCAGGGGAGCACATCAAAAAGTTGAGCCAATAAAGTTCATCGGGAAGTGCGTCGGGACATATACCAAGGAAGACGATAGGAAGTTCTACATCATATAGTTGTGAGTAACAAGTTGAAGGTAGTACACCAGTGCACCAACATGAATGTCGAACATGAAGTTTTTAAGCATGGTTGTGCATATGGTACAAGCGAAACAAGAAACAACATCAGATATGTTGTTAGTTTTAGGAAAAGTTTGGACACAAGAAGGTGGACTGTTTAGTTCGTCTGTAAAGAAGAAACATGTCTGGAAGAATGAACAAGGCGTTCATTGAACCCAAGAAAATTGAAAATTTATTATTAACCAAGCATGGTTTACTTGATGAGATCAAAGCAGAGACACCAGAAGAAGGATGCGACTCTATTATAAGTGATCTTGAGAAAGATAAAGGAGCATCAAGTCTGGAGCCAGGACATGAAGTTGTTCATGGTACAAGGGAGGAAAAGATCGAAGTGCATCAAGAAGTAATGCATGATGATCATCATAAGAGTGATGAGGAAATCACTCAGAGATTATAACAACGAATGCATCATGCACTCGATGTGGATGAGGAGGGGCTCATGATCAAGAAGATAACAAATGAAGTAAGTCAGATCCTCTACAAAAGTGTGTTGATGATAGTTTGACGAGTGAGTCAGAGCATGACGCAATACTTGTAATTTATTCTGCTGCATCAGATGTTATATCATGATTACGCATGAAAAAGCAGATATGTGGATATGTGAAGTAAGTCTTGATATCTAAGCATATGTTTTAGCTTAGTATGCAATCAAGCATGGGGAGAATGGTGGTGTTCTGGTCCATATAATGAATATTTCATGGGGAAGAAAAGCATGGTGTGGTGCATATTTCGTGGAGGAGAAAAACATATATAGCATGAAAGTTTCAGATGAGGAAACATGGTTGTTGAACGAGAAGGATGTTGTGCTTGATCGACACACAAAGCTAAAAGAGAGAGATTGAAGATGTAAGCATGAGCTTATATATGTCAATAATTTGCATTTAAGTAGTTGTTGACGTAGTCATTGATGCAAAAAACTTGTGAAGTGACACAAACCATGTGGATTCAAGATCCTGACGTGGATTAGCATGAACGTGGGTAGCAAATGTATATCTTAGAGAAAAGATAAAATGAATAAATTTGAGGAGTAAGTTTATTCATTAAAACAAAAATAATAAGTGCAAGTTCAAAAAAGGAAATTACACTTATTAATATAGAAGATATTTATATCATGGTTTCCTTGCACAAAAGGTTCGGAAATATAAAAATCAATATAAAATAGCTATGGATCTTTATTAACAAACACATATACTAATTTTATCGAGAGAAAAAATTGTTTGGGGCTGGTCTTGGTCATTCTGAAGCAAATGCTGAAGTATGCGATAAATAAGAGATAATTTCGGATAGATTATAAATCATTCAATAGCATGTGCTAAAGTATTAACACAAGACGTGTAAAATTGAGTAAACAAGTTCTGTAAAATTGTTTAAGACGATTTCTAATAAAACAAAATGTATTTATTTATATTTATTCTCTCTGATTCATCTTCTATAGTACTATACTATGTTTATATTTTGCACTTATACTTTAATTTTATAGCAATTAAAGGGTATAGAAATTTAATAAAAATATGAGGTTGTCATTATAGTTACCTTTCGAATTTCCAAAAGCACACGTACTGCGACTTATACATTTTCGTGAAATGTCACTCAAGAAAAAAATATCAAACTTTATTGATATAAGTAAAAGTGTAAAACTAAATGCCAAAAATGTACAATTCATGTCGCTCACTATTATATGCATCAATGTAATTTGATTTGATGGGCTATTAAACAGCTATTTGTACTCTATAATTCTCATCATTATTACATCAGTGTGTCGTAAGAAAAGAAATCATGTTTGCTTTTCTATAATTTTCTATTATGTCTTCGGGTCAAAAATTTGGTCTACTTCTCAAAAGTTTGATAGACTTGTCTCATTTGTTTTTTCTTCATTTTTATTTTCAACTTTACTTGTTTTATTTAGTTAAATAATGTTCCAAATTGATAGACTTCTCAAAATGTCTCAAAACATCTTCTTCTTTTTTTTGGACAAATGTCTCAAAACATCTAAATGGCATTTTCCAAACTGATTAAGCATTTAAACATTGTCAACGAAAATCTTTGAACGGTAATTATATAATCCTCTATAATAGCTAAAAATCATTCAGTTATTACAACACTGTGCATGATTCAGTTCTGCCAAATGCCATTTCGTGAAACATAAGTGCTCAGGGAGTCAGGGGTTGTTTTACAATTTATAGAGCCCAATACAAAATGTTATTTTTAATATTAATTTTGAATATCATAAAAACTATATCGAATTTTTATATAAAAATTATTTACTACAAGAGTTACATTATCTTCTGGGAATATTTTTTGTAATATTTATTTTTAACAATAGTTTGATTGAACGAAATCTATTAGTTGTGTGTTCTATTATTTTATTTTTGATGAACTATGTAAAAATGTCTATTTGAATAATTACTCTGTGGATTCTGATTTTTTTATTGGAATTAAAGATATATGTTCATAATATCTTCGAGATACATAGATATTCGAAATATCATATTAGCAAACATTGAAATGTATATACTATATTGTACATTGAACATAATAAACAAAAAAAAACATAGTTAATTTTATGGTATCTGAGCATTTTGTCTTTTGACCTAATACACTACTGCCGTCGTAACCTTTGTATCACCGCCGCCGTCGTATTTGAAGCCATCGCTGTTGTGTAAGCCATTGTTGCAGTCTATCTTCTACCTCCTACCTTTTATCCTATCTTCTACCAGAGCAAAGTCATGTCGGGTTCTGCTGGAGTGATCACCGTCGCTGGACCAAATCCTTTGCTCATGCTTAACCCGTCTAACAATCCTGGAGCATTGATATCTTCCTTAATTCTGAAAGAAGACAACTATCCGGAATGGGCCACTGAACTGAGAATTCACTACATGCTAAGCAGAAGCTGGGTTTCATAGATGGAACACTCACCAAACCAGCCGTTGAACCTGATTTGAGCTTATGGCTTGCAGCAAACTTGATGATCATAGGGAGGATCCGCACATCCATTGACCCTAAAATCCGCTCCACCCTCTCTTATGAATCCGTCGCTGCAACTATGTGGGAAAACCTTCGTGTTCGTTTTTCAGTTGGTAATGGAATACGTAAACAAGTATTAAAGATGAGATTGCTTCTTGCAGACAAAACGGACAGGCGGTCCTTGAGTATTATGGACGCTTAACAAAACTGTGGGGAAAAACCACAAAATTACAACACCGCCAAGGTTTGTCGATGTGAAGCTGCAGCCAATTTTCTTAAGGAACGTGAGGATGATCGAGTTCACAAATTTATGTTCGGACTTGATCTTCCTCATTTTGCTAACATCTGTTTAACTATAACTGGTGAGGATCCCTTGCCACCGCTGAATCAGGTCTATTCTTGTGCGATTAGAGAAGAACAGAACCAGAACATAGTTCAAACACGTGAAGCTTTAAAAACAGAGGGATATGACTTTCTGTGAAAGGCTGGCAAGAGCAGCTGAGTGACTCCAAAACTATAGCTAATAGTGGTAGAGAAAGGCCTTTTATGCCTAGATTTTACTCTAATATTCATGAGCAATGGAGCAAAGATTGTGTAGACTCTACAAGCCTGTGATAACTGAAAAGACAGTGAAACAAATCAAGCACAACATCACGGCTTTGGCTAGGTGAACCTTGTAAACTGAATTTAGACTTTGGGCTATGTGAATCCTGTAAACTGAAGCAAAACGGTGGAAAGCATCTGAGTTGCAATGATTGAGCCAAACTGCAACCACATAACATTCCACGACCAATGTATCAACATCCAAAGTTCAGTCCTCAAGACTTCACAATGATGTATACAGGAGAGAGGGAGGCTTGAGAACAGCTAGCAGCCATACCAATACACTCATGTCCACACAACTATTTTGCAGAGAAACAAACAAGACCCTTATGGCTGAGTTTGACAAGTAACACTCTAATTTATATTCCAATTCTGTTACAGCCATGGAAAAAAATAAAATTTTCAAGGCAAAGCATGAAACAGAACCCAAAATCACAAGATGACAGGTTGAGGAGATTGAATACACTACACCAGATGACTGAAGAGAGAGGTTGGGGATGCCGTAACTTAGAAGAAGTGTTGAACGTACGGTGGAAGAGAGTTCTCTACTCGTGGACACACAAAGAACCACATCACTTGTGGACTCAAACGCCATGTCTGAGGCAGGAGACTCTAGATCTACAACTTGAGAAGCCATTTGGGTAGAGAGGTTGTGGGATTTATCAACGAAAATGACAAGAACAAGGATGAAGGTCACATCTGGAGGGTCAGGCGGCTCAGGCGAATCGGTGAGAGTGAGAGACTCGAACATTATTGGGCGAATCGTACACGGTGGCAGATCCGGTGGGGTTCTTGACTGTAACGGAGGACAAAATTTACCCATTGACGCCATGAAAGAGGAGAACGAGCTTCTTCAAGAGGAGGGAGACTGAATGCAGATTTGGATCCGGGGAGGACCATCAAGCGGAGGCGCCTAGGGAGGCAAGCCTGGGAGCTTCTTCTAGGGCGAACTGGTTTTACACTGAATTTTCAGTTAGTTCAGTTCCCGTAAGAAAGACTTTAAAATAGTTTAAATCTTACCATTAAAATGTACATACATTCAGACTCGGAACTTCTAGCATTCAGAAAAACATAAAACAACTAATATTATCTAAGAATATTTTGAACTATAATATAAAGGAAGTCATCATGTTTCACAATCTTATGTTTTTTTCTCTATCATATGTTTGCTACAAAATTCATTTTTCATTTCACATTTTATTTAAAATACAATCCTCTTGAACTTGAGTACAATCTGTCTAAATCTTTTTCATCTTCATATTTATTTCAAAATTTCTAACAAATCACCCCTCAAAGTTGTATCTTATATAATATGGCAGATTTTTTTTTCTTCACTAGATTTAGGCTATAACTGGTAAATTAAAATAGAATTAATGAAACAAAGAAATGAAATGATAGGACTGTAATACTGCAAAAAAAGAATAAAATACATTCCATTTATTATTGATTAGATCTATAACGAGGTACTCAACACCCTATAAAAATTATCCATGTATACAATACTATAATATCATAACAAATAATTTCCAGGTAATTTTATTAATGATAGAAAAAAAAAATATATATATATATATATATATATATATATATATATATATATATAATCACCACTGATTTTGTGGTATGTTATACAAATTTTTATAACAAATTCTTGTACACACATGTCTCATAAAGATCAATTAAAAACTTCACAAACCTTTAAAAAATAAAATATCAGCTCAAGAGCAATTTGGTTTGGTTTCAGTCAATCTAACTTGTAAACCCCGTTCACTTGCCAACCCGGAGAAATGAGTTTAGAGTTATGTGTTTACGCGATAAAAAAAATTGCCAGGATTTTTTAATGGTTCCAAAATTCTTAGATGCACTTATTTTTTGTTTAAATCCACCAATCCAATTTTATCAATTAAGTTTATTTATATTCATGCACAAATGAGAATGAAAAGAATAGATGGGACTACTCACTAAAATAGCTTCTAGATACAGAATGAGAACTAAATAACTGTAGACAACCGATCTACGTGATTCAATTACAATAACGTTCAGTTATGACACCACATACAACTCAACACATCACCAAATAGTCATCATCACAGTCCACGACTCGACTCCACCCGGCGATGCTAATGCATTTGTCGATGCTCTATTATGTACACCCGCATATGTTTCATTAAGATTCCTTATCTCGTCCGCATTCGGTCACCAGTCACTTATGCCCAGACTTGACATCACTCTCCAACTACTCTTCAAACCCTCACCAATCACAACCATCACATAGTCTCATGTTCAACAATCTAGTGTATCTAAAAATGTAACTGGTTCAATTCTTCTAACAACCTTTCTCATACAATGCAATCATATCAACAATAAGAGCAATCAATCAGTCAATATAATCAGTCAATCTCTCGTATCAACACCATGCATTCCATCAAATCACTAAACAGTATGAGCGTTCTTATACAATATTTATTGTGCATCTAACAACTGAATAACTTTTATGATCTATCAGCCTAGCAACAAACAAACTAACCAATCTTAATTCAGCATCATGCAATATAGAAGATTAAGAAAAGAAACTCTTTCCAAGACTATTTCGCCGGAATTGTAAATCTGAACATTGATGTGAGAAGAAATATATATGACACACATATCTGAAAACGGAGACTAAGGAACACACAACAATAACCACAACCAAACAACACAGTTTGGTGGTGGCACGCCTCCACCGATGACCCGTGACTTGTGGTGTCAGAAGACGGCGGCTGGTGGAGAGAAAGACGACGACTTGAACACGAGAGAGAGAGA